>CAWUFW010004555.1:1200000-1515921 GCA_963921515.1 Calotriton arnoldi | reverse complement strand
TTGTGCTTCGTTTCAGTTACGTATTGCTACCCAGGCACACACTAATGCATACACTGAGACAGCCAGGCAGACACTCATCCACACACTAATACAGTCAGTCACACACTAATGCATATGCCCACACACCCAGGCACACCCTGATGCATGCACTGACACAGCCAGGCACACACTCATGCATACCCTAACACACCCAGGCAGACACTGGCATACCCAGGCACACATTGACAATTACACTGACACACCCAATGACACACTAGTGCAGACACTGTCACACCCAGGCATACAGCAACGCAGACCCTGATACACCCAGTTGAACACTAATGCGTCCAGCAACACAGCCAGGCATACACTGATGCACACACTGAAACACCCAGGCATACACCTATGCATAGACTGACACACCCAGGCATACAGCAATGCAGACTCACCCAGCCAAACACTAATGCATCCAATAACACACTTAGGCACACAATGATGCCTACACTGACACACCGACACATACACTGACACAGACACCGACACACCCAGGCATACAGCAAAGCAGAAACTCACACACCCAGCCATGCACTAATGCATGCAATAACACACCAAGGTACACACTGATGCATACTTTCACACATCCAGGGACATACCAATGAAGACACTGACACACCCAGCCAAACACTAATGCATCCCCGCAACCAGGCATACACTGATGCACATACTGACACGCCCACTCACAAACCGATACAGTCACTGACAGATTGAAAACACAGAGTTAGCTCTTTGATTGACTAGGTGGTGGCTCTAACAAGAACGTTTTTATTTCTAGAAGTGTTTCTAAGAGTTTTTTTTAACTTTCTTTTGTTTTTTTTAATTTATAAATAAAAAGTGAACAGTGTAGTAAAAAGAGTAAGGATGGGGAAATACAAAGAAGCAACTGGCTTCATCCTTCAAAAAACATTATGGGGTCACTAGAAGCAACAAAAAAAAAACTAACAGCGATGCTTCTTCACTGTATCCAAGAATGGACCCACAGATGAAATGTTAACAGTGACAAGCATGTGGCATTTCATGGAGTGAATAACCATGTCACTCAATTCTTCACAGGCAGCTAGTATTGTAATGGCTGTAGCTGATGATGGTTCACCAAAGGCTGCTCTAGAGGATAGCTGTCATGCTGCACCTGGTTTCTCCCACATCATCCACTTGTAGACCCTTTCATGAATTGTTTTTAGGTGCTTCTACATGGAACTTGCCCCATGTGAATACTTCTTTGCAGTGCCTCTGGATGACTGCTTGCCGCAAATAATGCACTGCACATATTTTGCTGTTACCTCCTTTTCCCCAGAAGGTATAGTAAATGTATTAATCTGCTTCTTCTGCTGGAGACACATCACTTTCTTGACTGTGAGGTGGTGTGTCTTTCTCCTTGTCCTCAACAGGTTGTGGATGCTCGTCTTGGACGGACGATGTAACTTCAGCCTATGTGTAAAAGCAGAGCACCACTGGTTCTGAATCCTCCTTCTAGAGACTTAGGGGCCGATTCCGATCTCGGTCGGAGGCGCACCCAATACTATTCGGTCGGGAAAAAAGCCATGCGAAAGCCAGTTTCCCGACCGATCCGTACAGTACACCGAACGAGCAAGTACGATGCGCACAACAGCAAAAATCCCGGCCGAGCCGTACTCACCCAAACCAGGTCCTGTTCTCCGACCGAGGCGAATCCGGAAACGCCGAATCGAGTCGCACGGAAGGGAAAATGCAGCCCCGTCCGGCCGAACAAGTACGATGCGCTTTCCGTACGCGCCGAACCCGTCGCTACGCACGGCACGTCAAAGCATCCGGGAGAGGCGCACATAAGCTCCGAATCGCGCCACAACACGATCCACGGCTACGAGACGAACACAGCACCGACGAGGACGACGCGAAGCGACGAGGACGAAGCCAAGCGACGAGGACGACGCGAAGCAACGAGAAGGACGAACGACACGAACCAACCATGAATCCCTTCGTCCCGATCATACCAATATTCTACATCTACTACCGGAACAGGCACGGACGCGTACGGCGCAGAAGGTAAGTCAGACACCAACCACAAAACACATACAACACGTACACGACACATCACACACATACACTGGGAATCTGAATATACTTACACCAGCAACAGCAGCACCATAGGGGCGGGATGCCCATCACCAATGCCACATATGCACACAGGGGCCTGAATGCGCGCCACCACCCCAACCCAGGGGGGCTGGATGCCAACCACCACAACCACCCTCAACCAGGGGGGCAGGATGCCTACCACTACTACCACCCTCAACCAGGGGGGCAGGATGCCTACCACTACTACCACCCTCAACCAGGGGGGCAGGATGCCTACCACTACTACCACCCTCACCCAGGGGGGGCAGGATGCCCACCACTACTACCACCCTTAGCCAGGGGGGGCTGGATGCCTACCACCACCCTTAGCCAGGGGGGGCTGGATGCCCACCACTACTACCACCCTTAGCCAGGGGGGCAGGATGCCTACCACTACTACCACCCTCACCCAGGGGGGGCAGGATGCCCACCACTACTACCACCCTTAGCCAGGGGGGCTGGATGCCTACCACCACCCTTAGCCAGGGGGCTGGATGCCCACCACTACTACCACCCTTAGCCAGGGGGCAGGATGCCTACCACTACTACCACCCTCACCCAGGGGGGCAGGATGCCCACCACTACTACCACCCTTAGCCAGGGGGGCTGGATGCCTACCACCACCCTTAGCCAGGGGGGCTGGATGCCTACCACTACTACCACCCCCACCCAGGGGGCAGGATGCCTACCACTACCACCCTCACCCAGGGGGCAGGATGCCCACCACTACTACCACCCTTAGCCAGGGGCTGGATGCCTACCACTACTACCACCCTCAACCAGGGGGCAGGATGCCCACCACTACTACCACCCTTAGCCACGGGGGCTGGATGCCTACCACTACTACCACCCTCAACCAGGGGGGCAGGATGCCTACCACTACTACCACCCTTAGCCAGGGGGCAGGATGCCCACCACTACTACCACCCTTAGCCAGGGGGGCTGGATGCCCTACCACCACCCTTAGCCAGGGGGCTGGATGCCTACCACCACCCTTAGCCAGGGGGCTGGATGCCTACCACTACTACCACCCTCAACCAGGGGGGCAGGATGCCTACCACTACTACCACCCTCACCCAGGGGGGCAGGATGCCCACCACTACTACCACCCTTAGCCAGGGGGCTGGATGCCTACCACCACCCTTAGCCAGGGGGCTGGATGCCCACCACTACTACCACCCTTAGCCAGGGGGTGCCAGATGCCCACCACTACCACCCTTAGCCAGGGGGCAGGATGCCCACCACTACTACCACCCTTAGCCAGGGGGCTGGATGCCTACCACTACTACCACCCTCAACCAGGGGGGCAGGATGCCTACCACTACTACCACCCTCACCCAGGGGGGCAGGATGCCCACCACTACTACCACCCTTAGCCAGGGGGGCTGGATGCCTACCACCACCCTTAGCCAGGGGGGCTGGATGCCCACCACTACTACCACCCTTAGCCAGGGGGCTGGATGCCTACCACTACTACCACCCTCAACCAGGGGGGCAGGATGCCCACCACTACTACCACCCTTAGCCAGGGGGCTGGATGCCTACCACTACTACCACCCTCAACCAGGGGGCAGGATGCCTACCACTACTACCACCCTTAGCCAGGGGGGCAGGATGCCCACCACTACTACCACCCTTAGCCAGGGGGCTGGATGCCTACCACCACCCTTAGCCAGGGGGCTGGATGCCTACCACTACTACCACCCCCACCCAGGGGGCAGGATGCCTACCACTACTACCACCCTCACCCAGGGGGGCAGGATGCCTACCACTACTACCACCCTCAACCAGGGGGGCAGGATGCCTACCACTACTACCACCCTCACCCAGGGGGGCAGGATGCCCACCACTACTACCACCCTTAGCCAGGGGGGCTGGATGCCTACCACCACCCTTAGCCAGGGGGGCTGGATGCCTACCACCACCCTTAGCCAGGGGGGCTGGATGCCTACCACTACTACCACCCTCAACCAGGGGGGCAGGATGCCTACCACTACTACCACCCTCACCCAGGGGGGCAGGATGCCCACCACTACTACCACCCTTAGCCAGGGGGGCTGGATGCCTACCACCACCCTTAGCCAGGGGGGCTGGATGCCCACCACTACTACCACCCTTAGCCAGGGGGTGCCAGATGCCCACCACTACCACCCTTAGCCAGGGGGCAGGATGCCCACCACTACTACCACCCTTAGCCAGGGGGCTGGTGCCTACCACTACTACCACCCTCAACCAGGGGGGCAGGATGCCTACCACTACTACCACCCTCACCCAGGGGGGCAGGATGCCCACCACTACTACCACCCTTAGCCAGGGGGGCTGGATGCCTACCACCACCCTTAGCCAGGGGGCTGGATGCCCACCACTACTACCACCCTTAGCCAGGGGGGCTGGATGCCTACCACTACTACCACCCTCAACCAGGGGGGCAGGATGCCCACCACTACTACCACCCTTAGCCAGGGGGCTGGATGCCTACCACTACTACCACCCTCAACCAGGGGGGCAGGATGCCTACCACTACTACCACCCTTAGCCAGGGGGCAGGATGCCCACCACTACTACCACCCTTAGCCAGGGGGGCTGGATGCCTACCACCACCCTTAGCCAGGGGGGCTGGATGCCTACCACTACTACCACCCCCACCCAGGGGGCAGGATGCCTACCACTACTACCACCCTCACCCAGGGGGCAGGATGCCTACCACTACTACCACCCTCAACCAGGGGGGCAGGATGCCTACCACTACTACCACCCTCACCCAGGGGGCAGGATGCCCACCACTACTACCACCCTTAGCCAGGGGGCTGGATGCCCACCACTACTACCACCCTTAGCCAGGGGGGCTGGATGCCTACCACTACTACCACCTCAACCAGGGGGCAGGATGCCCACCACTACTACCACCCTTAGCCAGGGGGCTGGATGCCTACCACTACTACCACCCTCAACCAGGGGGGCAGGATGCCTACCACTACTACCACCCTTAGCCAGGGGGCAGGATGCCCACCACTACTACCACCCTTAGCCAGGGGGGCTGGATGCCTACCACCACCCTTAGCCAGGGGGCTGGATGCCTACCACCACCCTTAGCCAGGGGGCTGGATGCCTACCACTACTACCACCCTCAACCAGGGGGGCAGGATGCCTACCACTACTACCACCCTCACCCAGGGGGGCAGGATGCCCACCACTACTACCACCCTTAGCCAGGGGGGCTGGATGCCTACCACCACCCTTAGCCAGGGGGGCTGGATGCCCACCACTACTACCACCCTTAGCCAGGGGGTGCCAGATGCCCACCACTACCACCCTTAGCCAGGGGGCAGGATGCCCACCACTACTACCACCCTTAGCCAGGGTGGGCTGGATGCCTACCACCACCCTTAGCCAGGGGGGCTGGATGCCTACCACCACCCTTAGCCAGGGGGCAGGATGCCCACCACTACTACCACCCTTAGCCAGGGGGGCTGGATGCCTACCACTACTACCACCCCCACTCATAGGATGGACAATGCATGACACAACAAGCACACCACAACCTAGGGAATGCAAGATTAAGACATCCCCCCACCACCATGACAAGCGTGTGAGCAGGCTGTGTCAAATGCCTACAACACCGAACATGACATTGAACATACAATGTGACCCCCTAGCACATGTGCCACACATATATGTGTGTGGCACCCACAATGCAAGCAGCCCATGACCATTGTGGCAATGGGGCCTAAACCCCCATCATCACAGTGACCAAAAGGCAAGTGTGGGGTCCATAGCTGAAGCACATTTTGACCATTGTGGCAATGGGGCCTAAACCCCCATCATCACAGTGACCAAAAGGTAAGTGTGGGGTCCATAGCTGAAGCACATTTTGACCATTGTGGCAATGGGGTCTAAACCCCCATCATCACAGTAACCAAAAGGCAAGTGTGGGGTCCATAGCTGAAGCACATTTTGACCATTGTGGCAATGGGGCCTAAACCCCCATCATCACAGTGACCAAAAGGTAAGTGTGGGGTCCATAGCTGAAGCACATTTTGACCATTGTGGCAATGGGGTCTAAACCCCATCATCACAGTGACCAAAAGGTAAGTGTGGGGTCCATAGCTGAAGCACAGTTTGACCATTGTGGCAATGGGGTCTAAACCCCCATCATCACAGTGACCAAAAGGCAAGTGTGGGGTCCATAGCTGAAGCACATTTTGACCATTGTGGCAATGGGGTCTACACCCTCATCATCACAGTGACCAAAAGGTAATTGTTGACAAAGAAAGAGCTGCAACTGCCAAACTGCATGGATCATTCCTGGTCACAGAACCAAAAACTCATCTGTGGCAAAGTAGTGTATGTGTCCCATTGCAACATAAATTGGGGGAGCCAAATACTGCAGTGCAAATGAAACATTCCTTTGGCCATGTGCAGACAAACAACACCCATGGTGGCTGAGACCGTCAACAGTCATCAATGACACAATGACAGAAGTGACCATCAGAATGCAGAACCACATATTTGCACCAATGGGCACACAAATGCAGATACCCTGTGGAGACAGCAGATGTGAGGTGAACAGATACCATACCATGGCAGCAATGGGACACACAAACCATGATCACTGTGCTGACCGATGACCTAGGAGTCCCAGGGACAGCAGGGGAAACACACCAAACAACATACAGCCAATGGCACACCCAAGATATGCCAATGCAGTGGTGCAGATGCACAAACACTAACAGGCAGACCAACACTGTCATCATACACAGCAGGTGAGGGGTGGGGGTGCCAGTGTCCCCAGGCAACAACACAACACATGAGGAGAGCTGAATACCAATCATACAGATGTGCATACACTGCCACACTAAGGTAACTCATGGATCCAAATCCCCTATGTGGGCAAGCAGGCATTGACAGGTGAGAGGGAGCACAAAACACACATGTCACACAGGCACGTAGGAACAACAACTGACACAGCAAGTCACAGACACACCACAGCACCACCCCCAGGGCCCCCACAATGTGGTGACCCTGGGCTGAAGAAAAATACCACTGTGATGACAAAGCTAAATGTCGTTCACACTGTGAACCACAGTCAGGTGTCCTGAGCAACTAACTACCATCACACCTACACAAGCACAAATCAATCAGCATGGCCAGTAAGCCAAGGCCAACATGGAGGCAGGGGACTAGCCGGGCAACAACTCTCATCTGCACACACTCAAGACCACACCCCTCGACCTCCAACAATGTGCAGCAGTGAAGTACACATGCACTGGTGACATTGCACATGCACCCATTACTATTCCAGGGTGGTGGGTGGGAACCAAGGTGTAGAAACACATCACACATGGACACTCAACAAGACTCCTGAATGTCTGACACACTGCACACTACGCTGTACATGGACATGACGGCAATACCACACCGACCAATGGGATCCCAGCCACAGTCACACACCAATGAAGAAGCCAAGGTCACCCACAAAGAACACACATAGACAACAACCAACATTGCAGCCCGGACCCTAAGGAGTGCCAGCAGTCACACACACAACGTGTCACAATCACTGAAAGATAACACAAACTGGAAATCACATGACAGGGGCAAACAACAAGTGCCAAAGGGAAACCTGACTGTGACCCATCTGCGTCAGCACACAAACTCTGCCCTGACAGCAAACACACCTATGGGTGACACCCTGATGACCAGTAATGTGCCATGCACCCACATCACAGAGAACACAGGGAGAAGACTTTGGGGGAACATAGCTCAAGTCAGCAAGCATCACAAACAGGTACAACACTAGGGATCACAGCATGCGCAGATGAATGGAAGTGAACACACAGACATGCACATACAACACACACCTTGGGCGCAGGCAATGTCACACGTGTACACACTGCCATGAGGGGACTCCACTCCTGTGTGAGGAAAGCTGTGCCATATGTTGCCTCAGTAGGGCCCCATCATGTCAGCTGAGCACTTGGTCACACAATCAACAATTAGCACCAAATGAGGGCTCCCATCACATCAGCCTGGTCATGGATGTGCCAACGGAATCATCAGCACAGATCCAACACACTTGTATAGCAATGTTGCACTGACTACACGGATGAGTCCCTCCCCATTGATGCCCAAACCTGCATGTCCACTGGAGATGGCAACACGGTCAGGGAAGTAGACAAAAGCAACGATGGCAGGCACAACAGATGTGCAGGGGTGGAAGCCACAGATGTGAAATTGCCAATGTAAGTAGGAAACCCATTGCCAAATACTGAACACATGACACCCTCAGATGCTGCTATTGATGACATGGATACACCACATGATAGGACACATTCCCCCTGGACCACATGGGTTCCTGCACAGTAACACTTCATAATCATGAGACCAGATATCACCATCACTGCAGCAAGGGCATGGTTAGCTGCACCAACAACATGTACATCTGAAGCATGAGCACTAGAGAAAAGAAAGTTGCTTTATTCAGCATATGTGTTGAGGCCAAACGAAGTCCTGAAAAAAGAGCAAAGGCCAATGGCCAGTCCATTGTCAAAGTTCAAACAGGGTGACACTGGCAGATGTCACCCTACGCATGCCTGCACAATACCAGGGACAATCCACTAGGAGGGGCAACCGGGGGGCAGGCCAGGCACCGCAGGGACAGGATCAGGGCTCACCAGGGGGAGTCAGGGAAGGGGTGGTGGGTGCTGGAGAGCCACTGACAACTGCAGTGGAGGTGTCTGACATGGTGTGTGCCGGCACAACTGGGGGGCATGACACAGATGTCGTGGGTGCCGGCACAACTGCAGTGGACCCTGCAGATGGGGTGGACAGGTCCGCCACTGCAGTGCCCAAGTCAGACAGGGCGGTAGTGGACTCCACTGCAGTGCCTACCTCCAGGGGAGGAGAATGGGGAACAGGCAAGGTGGGTTGGACAGAGGGGGAGGACACCCTCACCACATCAGTGGCACAGACAAGCGCAGCGGGGGTGTGGTGCTGGGAGAGCAAGTGGCAGGGGAGAAGGCCGGAGCATCTTGGGGATGGTATATCTGTGGGTGGGGGAACCTGGGGCAGGGTGTGGTGGGGGCACCTGTGCAGTGGGGGCCTGAGGGATGGAGGACGGAGACCTTGTGCCTGAGCTGCAGGGCGGTGGCGGGGTCTTGCTCTTAGCACTCCGGGGGGACTTGCGGGTGGGGGCCTCAGTCCGTCTGCGCCTGGGGGAGGGTGTCCGGGGGCGAGGGGCACTCTGCTCCGTGTGGGTGGGCTTCCTCTTCCCCCGGGATGCTGGAGCAGCTTCATCGGTGGGGAAGAGGCCGAGGTCACAGAGGAAGAGCTGCTGTGACTTTGGGGTTGCAGGTGAGGCAAGGGAGGGTGCTTTGGAGGGAGAGGGAACTGAGGACTGCGCAGTGCATGTGGATGCGTGTGTGTGTTCCAGGGCCCCATCCCCTGTGAGTCTGGCTTCAGTCCCCTGAATGTGCTTGCGTGTGCGTTTTGTCATTGGCGTGTGTGTCAGTGTGCTGGATGTGTGTGTGCTGGTGTGTGCCAGTGTGTGTGTGCCTGGGATGGGTAAGGTGCTGGGGAGTGTGGATGGAGCAGAGGCAGGAGGGGTGAGGGACCGTTTGAGGAGGGACACTGCTGCCGTCAGGGAGGAGTCCATGGACCTATTGCCCCTCTGTAGGTCAGACATGCCCGATGAGATGCCCTCCATGAACGACACCAGCTGAGTCAACAGCGCGGTGTGCGCATGGAGGACACTCAGCATGGCTGTCTGCCCTACATGGAGCTGGCGAAGGAGGTACACAGACTCCTCACTCAGGGCAGCAGGGGACACAGGGGCAGGGGTGCGGTGCCTGGCCCAAAGGAGACACGCTCCCGGACATGGGAGCCTCCACGGACCTGGGGAATGGGAGCCGATGGGAGGGCGGTGGTGGTGCTGGTGGTGGCGGGGACAGCAACACTAGCTGGGGTGTGGTGGCTGCTGACACCCGCCTCCACAAGGGAGTCATCCTCCGAGTTGCTCTGGTCCTCAGCTGAGGTGGATGCTGCTGAGGACTCCTCGGTGTGGCTCCCCTCGCCCTCCGTGCCACTGGGTCCCTCCGACCACTCCTCGGCTGCTGACCCAGTCTGGCTCTCCGGCTCCTCCTGGTCCGTGGAGCTGTCCCCTTCCGTGGCCGTGGATGTATCTGCAAACAATGGGGAAACAGACAGACATCAGTCACCTGCACATAACGCACACACCACTGTGAGCACAGCACATCCCAGAGCAAGCCCTGGCATCATTAGTTGTACATTGCTAAAAGTGCACTAATTGAACAGGAGAAGTCAATTGTCAGTCTGATGCCAAGCATGGCACTCACATCCCACATGGCCTTGCACCCATCTGTCTGGTGTCTGTTGGATTGCAACACCCCAGTGTTGACACATGCACCAAGTACACAGTAGTTGGACAGTGCAGAGGACACGGTGTGGACACATCACAGCTCTTGCCACTGAGTCAGTACAGGTTTACGGATGTAAGGGATGCCCAGAGTCAAATAGGAAATGCATGTGATGCATACCAGCGACAGACACCATGATGCACCCATGTCCTGATAGCCAGCGCCACTATGGTGTGCATGTAGCACATGTCACTCACCTGCAGGATCACCAATCAGTAGACACATGCCATGGCGGAGGCATGACTGCAAAGTCATACATCACTGTCTCAGTGATGTATGACTTTGCAGCCAGACAACAACACTCTGCACTGTGTCACAATAGTAGGTCATGGGGAATGCAAGTCCTGGAGCTGCACAAGTGCACATGTACATCCCCCCACAACACATCCTCTTAACCCTCATCTGTCCAGGTCATACCTATTGGACATATGGGAGACCTGTGACACTACCCTACATGTCAGAATACAGGCATTGTGTAAGCAATGGACCCACCCATGATGCCCACCACAGAGTCAGGGAAACAGATGCTGTCTCCCACCTTGAGTCAAGCAAACTGCAAGGACACAGTCCTAAGTGACAGAATTCCCTGCATGTAAGGGCCACACCTGGGTATCAGATGAGGAGTGGGCAGTGCACAATAGAGGGACATGGCTCCTGGACAACATGACTGCTGTACTGTGGCAGTTCAACCTGGCCCGAGGAGGGCACATAACATGTTAGACAGAGTACACAGTGCAGTCTTTGACTCACCCCCTCCTTGCTGCTCTCTGGCCTTCAGCTGCCCATCCAGGTCTGGAAAGACCACCGCCAGGATCCTGAGCATGTGGGGGGTCAGGGTCCGTGTTCCGCCCCTCCTGCGAGGAGGCGACAGCTTCAGCTGGACCCGTGCAATCCTCCGGGTCCAGCCCCGAAGGTCCTGCCACCTCTTTTGGCAGTTGCGGATCCGGCGCTGGTAGACCCCCACGGACCGGACAGCCCGGACGATGTCCTTCCAGATCTCATGCTTCCGATGGGCAGAAGCCTGTCAGGATGACAAAGTGATAAGGACATTACTACACATGCAACATATCCGTGCATGACACAGTTGCATATACATGTCGCAATCACAGGGGCACATGGTGTACCCAGGCAGTGCACGGCTGCCCATGGACAGTTTTCCAGAAGTCACTACATGGTATCATAGCATGGGGAGTAAAACCCTGTTCAGAAGCACTGTCACTGCACCATACCTGTCCAGTGCAAGTCACTACACACTATGGGGGGTGACAACTACTCAGTGAGCCTGCTAGCCAGTGGTGTGCTGACTCTCAGCCTTGCTAGTCAGACAAAATGCACATTCAGAAAGGCAGTGCACAGAACACTCACCTGCTCCCCTGGTGTCCCATACAGCTTGCTGTACTGTGGAAGTAGGCTGTCCAGCAGGGCCTGGTTCTCTTCAAGGCTGAAGGCTGGGGCTCTCTCCACAGTACGTGCCATTGCAGGGTCCAGAGGGGCAGAGACAGCAGCAGTGCAGTGGCAGATGTCGTCCTGGAGCATGTAGTGCAGGCAAGTGGGCTCTCAGGGGAACATGCAGCAATATATATGTGCTGGAGAGGCAGATACTGTCCCTTGTGTCCAAAGTGATAGGTCCAAGTCGTTTGCATCTTCTGAATCTGGCCAATCCATGGAATAGCAGCACCAAAACACGCCCACAGCATCCTTCAAATCTTCAACTTCATGACATACATTATTTTGCAACATTGTTGTGGGTGACCAACTGAATTTCCAGCAACCGACTCGTTCGAATATTCAAAAACGCGTCCGTTGCCAGGCAAGCCCATTGTCAATGGGTGCGCACCGATCGGTCCATTGCTGTTCAACGCGCACAGGGGTACAACGCGTACCCGCACACATTGAATGCAATGGGCCGGCCGGAGGCACCGATCGGTCCATTGCTGTTCAACGCGCACAGGGGTACAACGCGTACCCGCACACATTGAATGCAATGGGCCGGCCGGAGGCACCGATCGGTCCATTGCTGTTCAACGCGCACAGGGGTACAACGCGTACCCGCACACATTGAATGCAATGGGCCGGCCGGAGGCACCGATCGGTCCATTGCTGTTCAACGCGCACAGGGGTACAACGCGTACCCGCACACATTGAATGCAATGGGCCGGCCGGAGGCACCGATCGGTCCATTGCTGTTCAACGCGCACAGGGTACAACGCGTACCCGCACACATTGAATGCAATGGGCCGGCCGGAGGCACCGATCGGTCCATTGCTGTTCAACGCGCACAGGGGTACAACGCGTGCCCGCACACATTGAATGCAATGGGCCGGCCGGAGGCACCGATCGGTCCATTGCAGTACAACGCGCACAGGGGTACAACGCGTACCCGCACACATTGAATGCAATGGGCCGGCCGGAGGCACCGATCGGTCCATTGCTGTTCAACGCGCACAGGGGTACAACGCGTACCCGCACACATTGAATGCAATGGGCCGGCCGGAGGCACCGATCGGTCCATTGCTGTTCAACGCGCACAGGGGTACAACGCGTACCCGCACACATTGAATGCAATGGGCCGGCCGGAGGCACCGATCGGTCCATTGCTGTTCAATGCGCACAGGGGTACAACGCGTACCCGCACACATTGAATGCAATGGGCCGGCCGGAGGCACCGATCGGTCCATTGCTGTTCAACGCGCACAGGGGTACAACGCGTACCCGCACACATTGAATGCAATGGGCCGGCCGGAGGCACCGATCGGTCCATTGCTGTTCAACGCGCACAGGGGTACAACGCGTACCCGCACACATTGAATGCAATGGGCCGGCCGGAGGCACCGATCGGTCCATTGCAGTACAACGCATCACTGTACATGTGACTGGCATATGTCAGCATGCCTGTCTCAGATGGACATATGCCAGCCACAGATAGCTCCCAGGGAGTGAGGGGCACACCTACATCACGACAGCCTGTCCAAACCTTATCATAAGGCATGTAAGGCTGCATTTCCTATTGTGTGTATGTTGGTGTACATGTTGTCCTGTGGGTGTCACCTGTGGGCAGCCACCCCCAGGCTGTGCACGTGTTAATGGGGACAGGATCCTGGGTGTTACGTGTACGTGACCACTGTGATGTGCAACTGTTCATATCTGTGCATGTGCCATGGTCACATTTCACAGTGGTGTTTGTGTATGTCATGTCACATACCCCGTGAGTCCCATGTGGGACGGTATGTTTGAGCCAGGGTGTCCCAGTGGCACAATAGTGATGGCCCTCCACAGTCTTTGTGCATGTAGTGTTTACAATGTCTCTGATTTCATGTGCACAATGGGAGACAGTCTCCACATCCACGTTGTGTGTGCATGGACTCTGATGTTGTGCGTGTGTGTCACAGACGTCCATGGCTCTCCTGCCATGGCAAGTGTGGCCACTACCTGTGGGGGTCATGTTTGTTTTGTTGTGGTGTACACATGATACTCCAGGTGATGCCAGTGTCCATGTGGCATTACAGGGTCCCTGGGAATGTGCCTGTCGTTGAGCTGTGGTGCCTGGGGCACATCTGTCCTCACATGTCACTGGGGGTGACTGTGACACAGCATCATGATATCCAATGGGCCAACCTGGGACAAATTGATGCCACCTGTAGGACCGTGTTGACAGATGTTGGCCATGTATGTACCATAAATGTCGTTCCGGTACTGCACACTTCATGTAGTTGTGCCTCATGATGATGTATGTTGGGATCTTGAGTGTGTTCAATGCCGCATATGTGGGGTGACTGACGATCTTGCTTACTTCTCCTCTGCACTGCAGGGCTCCTGCTGTCCATCGGCCATTCCCAGACCTGGCAACGATGGTGGAACGGGACAGCATCCGACGGTACCGCTTCACCAGGCAGCTGATTGAGGATTTGGCAGTGCAGTTGTCCCCACATTTGCAGCCTGGCCGGCCGTATCCTACAGCGCTGACCCCCAAGGTGAAGGTGATGGCAGCCCTACACTTCTTTGCCACCGGTACCTTCCAACATACTGTGGCGTCTGCTGGTGGGATGTCACAGACCATGTTCAGCCGTGTGCTCCGCGATGTTTTGGCGGCAATGTTGCTCTTCCTGAACCGGTACATCTATTTCCCTAGACTGCGACGACTCACTGACGTGAAGAGTGACTTTTATGCCCTGGGGAGGATGCCGCATGTCATTGGCTCCATTGATGGGACACATGTGGCTTTGGTACCACCACAGGCCCAGGAGCAGGCCTACAGGAACCGCAAGCACTACCACTCGGTCAATGCACTGGTGGTGTGTCTTGCAGACATGACCATCACACACGTGTGTGCCCGTTTCCCTGGTTCAGCACACGATGCCTTTGTGATGAGGAGTAGTCGCATCCCCAGGTTGATGGCACAGATGCAGAACCAGCGTGCCTGGCTTGTCGGTGTGTACTGACTTTGTGCCATTGTGTGTGATCTGATCTGTAGTATTCCGCCCACTTTTCCAAGTCAGCTGATGTGCACTTGTCTGTCCGTAGGTGACTCGGGATACCCCAACATGCCGTGGTTGCTGACACCCCTCAGGAACCCTGTGACACCTGCCCAGATGCGCTACAATGAGGCACATGGTCGGACCAGGAGAGTGATTGAGCGGACCTTTGGTCTCCTGAAGAGCCGCTTCCGCTGCCTGGACAAGACCGGAGGGTCCCTCCCATATGCCCCTGCGAAAGTGTGCAAGATTATCATCGTCTGCTGCATGCTTCACAACCTGGCAGTGCGGAAGGAGTTGCCTCTCATCCAGGATGACGATGACCAACATCCGCCACCTGTGGAGGATCCTGGCCTGGACCACGATGCCAGTGACGATGATGATGATGATGGTGATGGTGATGTCCGCACACAGCTCATCACCAACTTCTTTAGCTGAATGTGAGTATCCTGAGGTGTCATGTGAATGATGTGAGTTGGCATGATGTGTGGGTGGTGCTCTGGTGCTGTTGGAGTGTGTCCATGGGCTACTTGACAGGATGTGTGTTGCGATGTGTGGTGACAGGTGGGCTGTACTCCCCAACAGTGTTGACATGCTAACTTGGTTCTGGGTGGGTATCTTGTAACATGTATTGTGCATGAGTTTTGCTGTTCTGTCCTGTACTGCATTGCTTTTGACTGTGTGTCATTTCTGTCCTTCACAGGGTACTTTCAGATTCGTTTGGTGAACTGTGTCCACCGACGACGTGATTGCACATCCAGGCTGGTAGCTGTTGTGTCCCTACAGGTGATGTGCGCCACACCCATGGACTTCCTTCTGTCTACAGTTGTTGACTGTGTGCCCGCTACCAGGTGGGGTTACCTTGCATCTGTAGTGGTTACGGCATGTTGCTACTGTGTAATAAACCTGTGCTTCACTTAGTGATGTGCGTTGTCTGTGGTCACACATTTGACTGCCATTTGCTTACTGCACCTGTGGGCTACTTGACTACAACTGGGAATGGGTGTGGTGTCTGTGCATTGCACCGTCTTCCCTGGCAACATCAGTGTAGGCAATGAGTCAGATGGCCTAGGTGTGTATGTGTTGTGTAGCCCTGGTGGTGTGTCTCCCTCATATGTGTCACGTTGCCTGTACTCACATGCCTGTGTTGTCCTTGCTGTTGCAGTTCGCATACACTGTGTAATTTTGCAGTTCATCATCCCCATTACAGCACCCACGTTGGAATCACGACAGAGGCAAGTATGGTGTATTAGTGTGTTTATTGTGATAATAGTGCATAGGATGGATTGTGCTGTACATGAATCTTGCAATCCCAAGTTCCTAGATGAATAGAAAGTCCAGGTAGACAGGATCCCCAGTATCGGGGCCACTGTTGTCTGACACATTGTTCCAACTTATACTCCCCATGCAATGTGTGGGAGTAGTGTTGCCATCAACAGGGTGAACAGTCTGTGCACAAAGGCGAAAATCCAGAACAGGTTCAGGCTTCCTGGGAGTTGCGCTTGGCCATCAGCCTCTCACTTTCCCCTCCTCGGACGACCCCTCTTCTTGGGGGGGCCCTCAAGTGCAGGCTGCTGCGGTGCAGGGGACTCTCCGCCAGAGTCCTCCTCCCTCCCTGTGGCAGTTGCAGTTTGTTCGGTACCAGATGTTGTTGGCACACAGGGAGGTGTGGACTGGTTGCTGTTCATCTGGCGGAGGCATTGTAAAATGTCCCTGTGCACCGCCGTCATCTCATGTAGTACATCCCACTTGGACTCCACGCGGGTCATGTGGGAGTCCACACGTGACATGTGGGAGTCCACACGTGACATGTGTGACTCCACTTGGGACATGTGGGAGTCCAAGCGGGCATGATGGGCAGCCTGCTGCTGTTTAATGTCTCTGAGGAGCCCCACTACCTGGCTGAGCTCTCCGGTGCTGGACTGGTACGCATCAGCTATGCGTACCAGTTGTGGGTCTTCATGCACACCAGCAACGTCTGCAAGCAGCGACCTCTGTCTCCCACCCCTCCCACCACCCCTGCTGACATGTGCAGTGTGTGCAGTTGCACGCACAGATAACCCTGGTCCACCTTGGGGGTTGGTGGTGGTGGTGGTGTCCATGGCCCCAGGTTGGTCCAGGGTCACTGCGCTGGTGTTGTTCCTTATTCTGTCCATGTCGGCAGGGATGGTATTCGTGGTGACAGTCGTTGGAGGGGTGGGTGCAGGGGGTGCAGCTGGTGGACCTGCTGGTGCTGCAGCTGGTGGTCCTGCTGGTGCAGCATGTTGACTTGCACCGGATGTGCCAGGTTGTTCTTCATCGTCCGAGGAGGACAGAGGCTGTACGACGCCAGTGAGCTCGGCATCCTCTTGAGCCTGGGACTGGGACTCCTCAGCGTCTGCTGCTGTGTCCCTATCATCACCTGTTTTTGGGAGACACAAACAATGTATGTCATGTTTCTGCAGGCATCAGTGGTTGACACACCTGACAGTTGTGACTGTGCCTCGGGGTGCGGGCCTGTACATTGTATTGTCCTAAGTTGTCACAGTCAGGGGTTGATATTGGTGTGGCACATTGTCCTGCATTATTTGGGCATTTCTATGTATTCTCTGGGGTGTGAACATGGTCTGCATTGATTGTGTTTGGTTGACAGCCAGACCTCCTTCCCACCCACCCACCCACCCAGTCAGTTATCCCACCATGGAACGTGCTTGCATTGCAGGGAGTGTAAGTTGTCTCTCAGGATGTCAGTCAGTGGTGTCCTGCTGTTTGTTGGTGCACAGTTGGCAGCAGGGCCTTGTGCTCCCCACAGCAGTAGCCAGTGTCAGCCATCTTGTGAGTCCTTCTCCACTCCCTGTGATGTGAGCATGGTTCAGGGTGGTGTTGATGGGACAGTTGTGGGGGTGAGCTATGTCTGTGACTACGTCTCCCATCATGCTATTGCCTCCACCCCCTTCCCAGCATGCCCATGCTTCCTTCCTTTTGACTCTGCTTCCCTGTGGGGTGGGCTGGCTGTGCTGACAGGATGGCTGGGAGTGTTGTCCTGGCAGTTGTTTGGCTAAGAGTCCCAAGAGTGTCCCTGTGCTTCACACAACATAACCCAGGGTGGTGGTGCTTTGTGGGATCTTGTGTTAGGATGGAGGGCATTGCATTCTACCAGGTGGGTACTGTGGAGTTTGTGTTGGGGGGGTGTGAGGGGAGGTGCTGGTGACTATAGTCAGTGCTGCAAGTCCCCCTTCCCACCCAGCCAGCCAGATATCCCACCATGGAACGTGCTTGCATTGCAGGGAGTGGAAGTTGTCTCTCAGGATGTCAGTCAGTGGTGTCCTGCTGTTTGTTGGTGCACAGTTGGCAGCAGGGCCTTGTGCTCCCCACAGCAGTAGCCAGTGTCAGCCATCTTGTGAGTCCTTCTCCACTCCCTGTGATGTGAGCATGGTTCAGGGTGGTGTTGATGGGACAGTTGTGGGGGTGAGCTATGTCTGTGACTACGTCTCCCATCATGCTATTGCCTCCACCCCCTTCCCAGCATGCCCATGCTTCCTTCCTTTTGACTCTGCTTCCCTGTGGGGTGGGCTGGCTGTGCTGACAGGATGGCTGGGAGTGTTGTCCTGGCAGTTGTTTGGCTAAGAGTCCCAAGAGTGTCCCTGTGCTTCACACAACATAACCCAGGGTGGTGGTGCTTTGTGGGATCTTGTGTTAGGATGGAGGGCATTGCATTCTACCAGGTGGGTACTGTGGAGTTTGTGTTGGGGGGGTGTGAGGGGAGGTGCTGGTGACTATAGTCAGTGCTGCAAGTCCCCCTTCCCACCCAGCCAGCCAGATATCCCACCATGGAACGTGCTTGCATTGCAGGGAGTGGAAGTTGTCTCTCAGGATGTCAGTCAGTGGTGTCCTGCTGTTTGTTGGTGCACAGTTGGCAGCAGGGCCTTGTGCTCCCCACAGCAGTAGCCAGTGTCAGCCATCTTGTGAGTCCTTCTCCACTCCCTGTGATGTGCGCATGGTTCATGGTGGTGTTGATGGGACAGTTTTGGGGCGGGCAATATGTGTGACTGCGACTCCCATGATGCTATTGGCTACACTGACTTGGCCAGCATACACAGAATTCCTTCCTTTGAGTGGTCTTCACTGTGTGTTGGTGTTGTTGTGGTGGCTACATGTGTGGATGTGTTTGTTAGTTCTATTTGTGCCACTGCCTAGCTGTAGTTGTGGTTGTGTTTGTACATGTGTTGGCACAGTTGGATGTGACTTTTTTGATGGCATGTGTTGTGTTTATCTGACTGACATACACATTTTGGGATGATTCTGTTCTAGTTGCTGTGTAATTGCTATGTGTGCATGGTTTGACTCTCCCCTTGACAGTGATGTGTGTGTTTTGTGGCAGTTTATTGTGTACATTTGTTGTGTACTCACCAGGCTCTGGGATGTTCTCTAGTCCATATACGCTCACTGGCGGAAGGATGGCCCGCACCTTCTCCTCCCAGGGCCTGAGGTATATTGGCTTGGCAGGAGGGCCACTGCCGGTCTGTTGGCTGTTGCTGTAGTCTATCTTCAGCAGGTCCCGTACCCTCCTGCGCACGTCATACCACCTGTTCTGGATGTCCGTCTTTGTGCGCCGACATGATGATTGTGCGTTCACCCTGTTGATGATCCTCTCCCACATCTTGGTTTTCTGCGACATGGGGGTCTGTTGGACCAGAGTGCCAAACAGCTGTGGCTCCACCCTGAGGATCTCGTCTACCAGGACTTCCAATTCACAATCTAGGAACTTGGGATTCTTCTTGGGGGGCATGGTGATGGGTGGTGATGGTGAGTGATGTGTGTGTTGGTGTGCAGGTGAGGGTGTGTGAGTGTGTGTTTTGCTGGGTGTATGTGAGGTAGGTATTTGTTGGTGTGCTGATGGTGTGTGGCTTGTGTGAGGGATGAGCTGTGGGTGTGTGGTTGCTTTCTCTTGGGTGCTGGCAGTGAAATGGCATTTGCAAAGGCTCATGGTAGTGATTTGTGTCCTTTATATAGGTGGAGTTGTGGGTGTGTCTTTGTTCTCTGTCCCCACCCCCCCAGTATTTATTGGCTTGGTAATTGCTTGTTTGGCCTTTTTTTGGTTGATTTTTCCTTTGTGCTGTTTGTGTATGTTGGAAACGTTCTTGTGACCGAGTCGGACCCTGCATTGGTCTCGTACGGTGTTTTCCGTTTCGTTCACGCTGTGTTTGTGCAGTTTTGTATGCTGCGTACGCGTCGGTCGCGGTGTATTGTATTGCTTCGGCTCGGTTTTGTATGCGTGTCGGTCGTACGGCTTGTCCTCCGTCCGACTCGGTCGTGTTTTTCGCGCCTTGCATCGTACTTTGCGGGTTGGAGTTGGCGGGTACGATTCGGTCGGATTTGTTCCGGGTGCGTGTCGGTCGGTTGGATTCGCGTGTTTTTCCGGCCGGATTGCTATTTTCCGAGCGGCTCGGTCGGTCGGCTTGGTTTCCTGACGTGTCGGTCGGATTTATCGCGGCTTGCATCGTACTTGGCGTGTCGGGCGCCACTGGTACGTGTCGGTCGGTATTTTTTCCGGATCCGAGTCGGTCGGTGCTTTTTCCGGCCCGAATCGGAATCGACCCCTCAACTGGAGAGGAAACTGCTCTTGGGTGTGGTTGTCCATGTGCATGAGTGGTGTCTTAATTTAACCGATCAGAAGACAAGGTTTGGGAGTGTTTTTGAGTGAATTCATGAATCCTGTCCGTACATTTGTGGATTCGCCAAACTCATAAATGGGTAACTTTGTTGGAAAACAGATATAAGGTGTTTTTTATATACTTGTAAATATGTTCATACTGATGACATTAATGACAATGGAAGGGAGTACATATGTGGATGGAGTAATTTATAAACGTTTCAGCGAATCCACAGATTCAGACTCGTGGATGCGTTTTGATCACATGAATGGGGTTAAAAACCATAAAGTAGTAGTCCATCTATGTTTACGGACCTGTGAAGGTACTGCAGTGTGCAAAATAATAATTAAGAAAAATAACATTTGTTTAATTGCATTTAAAAAACTTCATATACTTTACACTAAGTGCATTTGTGATTTTTATGTTTTTAAATGTATAAAAAGTATATTTATAAAAAAAGAATGTCTACAGTACAAATAAAACTAAATTAAAAATCAAAATAAATTGCAATACACTTAAAATAAAAATAAACGCCTACAAATTAACTAAAAAAGCATTAGGGGGACATAATACTTTAGAAATTGAATTTGAAAAACCTATGAAATTCACTGAAAAACAAAAGCTTAAAGGAGTGTTACAGTTAGGAAACAGAAATAAAGAAAAGTTAGAACTTCACTGAAAAAGCACAGTTTACAGGGATGTTATAGTTAGGCTCAGATTTCACTCGTACAAAACCAGTGACATTCAGCAGTTATAGTTACCTGAACTAACTATAACTTATGCCCGCAATGCCCTGATTATGACCTCACATATTACGTCACTCATGACATGGTCAGTGACATCACTGATGATATCTCAATTGACATCACTGATGACATCGCCCACAGAACCATTCATACATCCACTCACACACCCATCCAACCACTCGTAAACCCACTCACTCATCCATAGATCCACTCACACACCCATTCACTCACCCATACAACCACTCACATAGCCACTGACTTACCCATACACCTACTCACACAGCCACTCACTCATTCATACATTCACTCACACAGTTACTCATCCACCCATACAGTTCCTCACACACCCCCTTATTCACACATACAGCCACTCACCCCCACTCACTCACCCATACAGCCTCTCAACAGTTAATCAAACACCCACTCAAATAGCCACTCAGTCACCCATACAGCCACTCAGACACACACTCATTTACCCATACACCTACTCACACAGCCACTCACTCACCCATACAGCCACTTACACACCCAGTCACTCACCCATACAGCTACTCACACAGCCACTCAGTCACCCATACAGCCACTCACATACCCATACAACCAATCACACAGTTACTCACTCACCCATACTGCCACTCACACAGCTACTGTCTCACCAATCAAGCCACTCACACAGCTACTCACACAGCCATACAGCTAGTGACACACCCGTTATTCACCCATACAGCTGCTCACACACCCACTTATTCACCCATACAACCACTCACAAATCCATACAGCCACTCACACATGGATACAGAGTCACACAATCACTCAGATCACATATGTTAGAAATGCTATCACTTATTAGTAGAACAGAAAAAATAGTCATTTAACTTATGCAGTATGTTAGTATATATCTTCAAGTCTCTGAAACGTTTACAAAATACTTACACTCACTGGATGATGTCATTAGTGATGTCATTTGAGATGTTATCAGTGATTTCACTGACCATGTCATGAATGATGTAATATTTAAGGTCATAAGCAGTGCATTGCGGGGGCGTAAGTTATAGTTAGCTCAGGTAACTGTAACTGCTGAATTTCACTGGTTTTGTAGTAAAATCGCAGGTGGATCAGCGGATTTGCTGCAAAATTGAAAAAACAATAAGCATGATCTCCCATGCTTGTTTTTAAAAAAGCCCCCTGGTGGGCCAAGAGGCAGAACAAAGGTCAGAAACGAGTAAAAAGAAGCAAAATAAAGGTCAGCAACAAGCAGAAAGAAGCAAAATAAAGGTGAGAAACAAGCAGAAAAACAAAGTAAAGGTCAGAACAAGCAGCAAGAGCCAAATTAAAGGTGAGAACCGAGCTGAAAGAGGCAAATAAAGGTCATCAACGAGCAGAAAGTTGCCAAATAAAGGTGAGAAACAAGCAGATAGAGGCAGAATATAGGTCAGAAGGGACCAGAAAGAGGCAGAATAAAGTTCAGAAATAAGCAGAAAGAGGCAAAATAAAGGTTAGGAACTAGCAGAAAGAGGCAAAATAAAGGTTAGGAACTAGCAGAAAGAGGCAAAATAAAGTCAGCAATGAGCAGAAAGAGGCAGAATAAAGGTCAGTAATGAGCAGAGAGAGGCAAAATATAGGTGAGAAATGAGCAAAAAAAGGCAGAAGAAAGGTCAGAAGGGATCAGAAAGAGACAGAATAAAAGTCAGAAATAAACCAAAAGAGGCAGAAAAAAAAGGTGAGAAATGAGCAGAAAGAGGCTAATAAAGGTCCGCAACAAGCAGAGAGAGGCAAAATAAAGGTGAGAAACGAGCAGAAAGAGGTAGAATAAAGGTCAGAAACGTGCAGCAAGGGGCAAATTAAAGGTGAGAAACTAGCAGAAAGAGGTAGAATAAAGGTCAGGAGGGAGCAGAAAATGGCAGAATAGAGGTCAGAAACAAGCAGAAAGAGGCCAAATAAAGGATAGAAACAAGCAGAAAGAGGCAAAATAAAGGTCAGCAATGAACAGAAAGAGGCAGAATAAAGGTCAGCAATGAGTAGAAAGAAGCAAAATATAGGTGTGAAACGAGCAGAAAGAGGCAGAATAAAGGTCAGAAGGGAACAGAAAGATGGGGTTGTACTTCTTGTGTACCCTCATAATTGCTAAGGGTTAGTCTAATTTGAGATATTATATATGGAGAGGGTCGCTTGCTAGTATGTATTAATCTGCTTCTTCTGCTGGAGACAAGCTGGCTAAGAGTATGTCTAGAACTGTCCACATGTTATTTTAAGAAACTGCTAATAAAGATATGTTTAAAGAAAAAGAAGGGTTCAGAAAGAGGCAGAGTAAAGGTCAGAAACGAGCAGAAAGGCATAATAAAGGTCAGAAACGAGCAAGAAGAGGCAAATTAAAAGTCAGAAACGATCAGAAAGAGGCAAAATAAAGGTCAGCAATGAGCAGAAAGAGGCAAAATAAAGGTCAGCAACAAGCAGAATGAGGCAAAATAAATGAAATCGAGGAGAAAGAGGCAGAATAAAGGTCAGAAACAAGCAGAAAGGGGCAGAATAAAGATCCAAAGCGAGCAGAAATATATATAGATATGATCAGAAAATAGATCTTCAAACTTAGTTTGGCGCATTATTTATGCAAAAAAAGGAAACAGGGAACTAAGTTTTGGTGGAGAGCAACCTCTATACATGGCACCCTACAACATCACTGACATTCTGAATCTGCTCACCCCATATCTGTGTTTTTGTAGCAAAGTTTTTAAGCATAGGATTAGCGCAATGCCATCCACCCCGAGGCAGAAAGGGAGAAAGCCTTTTACATTATTACAGCAAAGTTTTCAAGCATAGGATTAGCTAGTGCCATCCTTGCCGGGCTGAAAAATTACAAAAGCCTTTCACAACTCAGGCACAGTAGTATAGCTTTGTATTGGTAAACTACCATCCAAGACAACTTGAAACAAATAAAAGCAACCCCTGACACAAGGGAGCACCCAGTATAAATCAAAATAGTACCCTTTCATATTTTATCATGGAAAATATTGAAGGAGATTATAATGAGGACAAGTAGTGAAAATGTGTAAACTTTTGTCACAAGTGTGTCCTTAGTTGGTACATAGGTGTTTTCTTGCAACCAAATATGAAATGTGGTTAAACAATTATCAGATATCATATATAAACAGTGCTTACTGTAAAAATGTTGCCTTCTTGACTCTTGAGGAAGTAATGGTAAATGCATGTCTGGATTTATATTTTTTACCATTTGTTCTTTTATTACTTCAACACTATATTACTAAATGAAAAAATATACTAATTTTCTTTTTCAGGAAGGTTCCCCTTCCACCCATTATAATTTGAGCTAACCTGCACACCCAAGCGTGTGTGCTAAGTCACCTATAATTTTCAGAAGGAAGTAAACTCTTCATGCATACAATTTTATTAATACAATCATTTATATGTGGTGTGTTTAATAAATAGAAATTATTTATAAATAAATAATTCTAACTATCTACGTGTGTCCATCCTTAATCCAGAATGAAGTATGCAGGACTTTATTTACAAAGCATGTACACACGTATAATAGATAGTTATTTCAATCTTATTTTTTGGCAGGGAAACACCTTTGTATGCTACTTGGTGCTACTTTGTCGCTAACGATATGGTTTTCATGCTTTTTTTAAATTTATGGTTTAAAGTACAACAGTCTTTGTTTGATTGACTTTAGCTTATTTTAGCAAATCCCTTAAGCATCATTAGTAAATGTGATTCATAATCCCATACAATTTTAGAAAAAAACATGTTGGTCATGTAGTAATGTTAATCATGAGCATCAAAAATGTAGAAAGTAATAGTTTGTCCCCGATGTACAACCACATTTACTAATCAAATACATTACAGTATTAGATTTTTATAGGAAACAGTGTATGTATTTAAAAAAAACAAAAAAAAATTTTATATTTGATAATAGATAAGTAAATTATACTATGGCTTATAGAAGCCATAAGTTATTTAGTGTATGAAGATATGGGCTAACCCTACAAAGAAATTTTTGTTTATCTAAGTATACATTCTTTGTAACAGAAACGTGATTGGTAAACAGTGTACTTTGACATACACCACAAAGGAAATGGTAACCCTCCCCATAGTGAATGGTGCGGGGTCTTCTTGTAAATCTGTGTGATTTTTAAATAAAAGAGTATTGCAGCATATGACTTGTTTCAGGGGAGCACTATCTCCCTTACATCAATGTTGTTTTTTTTTTTAAGTGGACACTGTTTTGCTTATTAGTAATGCTGAAGCCATATACTTGAAGCAAAAGGGACTGCAGAAACATTATAAACTTTTTAAATCAAATAGATAAACGTACATGGTGGTCTGCTTAAAATAGCAATCTGATCTCCATGTGATGCCCGTCAATCAAAACCTATTGGTATTTAGAACATCACTAATTCATATTGGTGAGGTTGCATTTTGATTTCCCAAACATAGGGGTCGATTACGATGTCGGGCGGTGGCGATCCGCCCGCCATTTACGTCCGTCGGCCACCAAATTCCCCCCCGCCATATTACCATGGCGGAGGGGACACCGGCGGACGGAAAGACCGTCCGCATGTTTACCGCCCGGCCGATCAGTCGACCGGGCGGAAAAGGGATTAATATGGTGGCGGTGTCTGCAAGACACCGCCATCCACATTATGATGCCGGCAGTGATGAGCCTTTCCATGGCGGCATCGCCGCCATGGAAAGGCTCGCGGTCCCTGACATTGGGGGCCCGTAGCGGGCCCCCAGGTATTTTGTGGGGTGGGGGGTGCACATGGCATCTGCATGCACAAGGTGGCAGGCACCGCGCGGTGCCTGTCACGTTGTGCATGCAGATGCACAACATGCATTTCCAGCACTGTGGCGGGCGGTGTTGTGAGCACCGCCCGCCACAATGTTGGAAATGGGGGATGCCACCGCCACCGTGGCGGTGGCGTCCTAATCACATGTGCGGGACCGCCGCACACATAGTGGGCGGTCCCATTTACCGGGGCGATGGTCCGCCCGCCATCATAATCGGCCCCATAATGAATTATGGGGCAGATTTACAAGCCTCTTGCACCACCCGTACGTCACTTTTCCCATGTTAAAAATGGCACAAACGTGGCGCAAGGGGCTTGTAAATAAGCCCCTATGTTTTTAGTCATTAATGAAGGACAAATGTAAATTAAAAGTCCAAGCAACAGTCGGTTGTCAGATATTGTAAGCATTTTGGTAAACGAGCAAAAGATTAAATTATCAATGCTCAAAATCTGGGCCTTTAACTTTGAAGGCTTATGGTGACACATATTTATTGCCTGTACCAATTCGGTAAAGATGTTTTACTTCTATTTAAATGTTATTATTGTTTACAATATGCAAGTTGTATTTTGTTTAGATAGTTAAACAGATGATTTATAGTTGTGCAATACTTATTTTTAGATTCGCCGAATGCAGATGAATGGTTCCAAAGAGGGATCCAGCGGGCCAGATAAGGAAGGATTCAAAGTATGGCTCAAGGATTTAGGTGCATGGGAGCCATATATGAGAAAGCCAGAGTGGAATAGGGAACAGCTCAGGCCGCAAGAGCATTACAGCCCACAGCAACATCCTAAGCACCACCTCCACCACCACCACCATTAACAGTTCCTCCTGCAGCTTCATCACCAGAAATTCTCTACATATAACTAATATTGAATGATCTAATTGCAGTACTATTAGACAATTGAGGCAAATAACAATTTTACAAGGCTATCGAGAAGCATTATTTGCAATGGCGCACAATTCAATAATGGACTACATTTAATAAAGGGATTTTACAGTTGTAGTTTTAATATTATCAAATTGCATTTTTTATAACTATATTGATTTCTTGTACTTACATTTTTAGTTTTTCGATTAGGGTAGTTTAAGTTATTTTAGAACAGATAGTTATTAAATAATGTCAGGGAAAAGGGTTAATGTGTAAGTGTTTGTTGATATATGTAATGGTAAATGTTTAGCTTAGCAATATATGTTTATATTCATTTATGTGTGTTTTAGATAAGATAGTAATATAGTTTTTCTTGGGGAATTTAGGATTTTGGATATATATTTTATTAAACTAAAATAGTTTAGATTAACATTAGATTACACTAGTTTACAGTTCAGTAGAGTTTTAGTATGATGGTCTATGTAGAATTCATTATTTAGATTCTATAAATATTTATTATTGTTAATAGAAATTGAAATTGATGCAAATAATCTTCCTCAGTATTAAGATTACTTTAAACTTAAATAAGCATATTTATTGGTACATAATATGAGTAAATTACATTAGTTTTACCTAACTATATATGTTTCACATTTTAACACAAAAACATATAATCAGAATGGTTAACAAAATAAAGACAGGAAGGCTGAACTTACAAACAGCAAACTATGCTTCTGTCATGAGACACAACAACGAAAGAGTGGGCATTTATATTGTACTTTAATACAAATTATTTGACACATATAATATACAATATATTTTATTAAGAATAAATCAGATCATATTTCATTAATACTTTGTTAAAGGAAATATAGAGGCTGTCATAGAAATGATCGCATTTAAAGCATCAGAAAAAATGCGCAATTATTTCATTACTTCGCCCGCGTCCCTCTTGAAAAACTTTTTCATTTTCTGAAATAATAGCATCAGATGTACCTTCGTTACATAGGACAAATCTTCTTCCCAACCAATAGAAGCTCTGATAGCAATATTGTGAAGAGTTGTACGTACTACAATCTTTTTGCTCATCATCTGTGGTTTGTATAGCCGTCAACCTCCAGATTGAACCAAACACTAAAACTAGATTCTAAAAATTCAAATATCCATTAAAGTTATTCTGTGTTTCTTATACCTAATTATATTTATTTTGACTTTTATTTTTTGAATTCTGAGTAAGTGTCAACCAAGGCCCGGAGAGCATAACCTTGATCACCTAATAAATATAAAATATGAAATGAGATATACAATTAAAACAAACAGTCAATTTTAAGTAACATTGCACAAGTGACAACATATATATTTATGAGATCTAGTTATTCAGTTTTGATAAAAACATATATTACATGTCCACCTAAATTATGGCCCAGGAACCCTATAAAATATAATGATAACTCTGAACTTCGTAACAATATTGGCTGCATCTACATCAACCATAAAGATATAGAAATATTGAAGAGTGTCTGTTATGTAATGGTATCACGTTATGCATTTCTTAATAAGATTTCAATGTTATAAATTCCAACCATTAACAACATGTAAAACATGGGGTTGAATGACATAAAAAATTTATTTGGAAAATATATGTTATCAATGACAATTTTGTGTGGAAAAATAGAAACATTTATATCACATCGGGCAACTATCAAATATAACGTCAGGCATCATGAAGCTTATATGTAGCATGGGTTTAAGAATCTTAATTCCATTTCCATAAATGGTAGAGATGACCACTGGTAAAGCCGATATCTCGAAGAGTGTTTGAGGGTAGGGTATCACAAAGGGAAACAATGTTTCGTTACATGATATTATGTTTTTTCATTGCTGACAACCAAATGTATTAAACTAAAATATAAATATTTAATATGTAATATTAATATGGAAAATAAATGAAAACGAAAATGGAAGAACATCAATGCATCTATTTTTTAATATCTATATCAAGACGACAAATTAGCTGTAACTTTTTTTTTATATATTTGTTTTTTAATTATTTTAAATGTTTTAAGTTTCCTAACTGGTAAATGAAATGTATTCAGATATAATGAATAATAACTGATATAAAAAAAAATCTTACCATTTACTCAGAAATCTGCATTTAAACCAGTCTGGAAGCAATGATTAAATAAGTAAGCAAGTCAAAATCTTTATTTGTTTAATGAACAACAATCATTATAAATTTCACCAGAGGGGGCGTGGCCGAGCCGAGGACCAAGATGGCCGCTCGGCTCAGAAGCCACCTCACAGCAGCCTGCTGCAACCTAACGAGCCCTACCTTGGCAGCAATGAGGTAATGAGGGCGCCCTGACCACGGCATCCCCGGGACTCGGCTGGTCCTGGCTCGAGAGGCTGCAGGAACCCACTCTGGCCTGCTGGCAATCGTGGCCTCACGTAGCCCTCAGAGGCCCGTGATGACAGGGGTCACGGGTGAGCCTGAGGGAGGACTGTGGTTGCGTCTGGCGGCCGGGCACAAATTGACGCTCAGCCCTCTTGTCTCGCTTCTTCCCTGCGGAGGCCCATGCCGGGGAACCCATGCGATGAGCGGATGCCCTGCTCCTGGCCTGTGTCAGCAGTTGCCATAATGCTGTGAGTGAGTAGTGCCCCTGAGGCCCTATTTTCTTTATTTCCTGCAGCCATCCCTGCGTAGGGCCCCCAGCGCGGGCCCTCAATAGGCTATATTAAGCAACATCGACTTGGGGATCTTCGATTCCTTTCTGGGGCCTCTACCTGCTCTGCTCACTCGACTTTATCGGTCTTGCTGATCAGTGGTAGCGAGCTCATAGTCCATGGACTTTGGCCTGGGGGCTACCATGTCGGTGCTCCGCGCTGGCTGGCCCTGACCTACCTCTGCTATGCAGGCGTTTACCGGACCACCTTGTGGGTTGCTGCCCAGCCTACTTGCACCATTGCTCTGTGCTTATGATATCCACCTGTCTACCTTGACAGAGCACATACCGAATTGCCTTACCCACTCCTTCCTGCACCAGCCGGCCCCACTGCCACCTAGATTTTGAAGAGAACGACTGGGGGATATCTGCGTGTTAGGGACGAGTTGCCCTCTTCTCCAACACACGCTGGCTTTGCTGCAGGAGTGTACCAGATACATAATGAAGTGCAACAACCCTAAACAGCGACAACTTTCCTTTGATCCTGCTAGAACCCCCTGACATGGTGGAGCTGAAGGCCCTATGGAGGACGCCCCTGACATATCAATGACAAAAGCCTCTGCGCTGGAGGGTGCTGCGGCGATTATGGCTGAGCTGAAGGCCGGATTCCAATCCATAGACTCTCGTTTTGATGCTCTCTCTGCCCGCCTGGATGGAATGCATGAATGCATGGATAGACAGGAAACATGTTTGGACAATGTGGAGCAACGCATATCCGACGTTAAAGATACTAGTGCAACAACAACCAAGCGCCTCGAGAAATTGGAGAGGTTTCTCAAGACGATGGCTGCAAAAACTGAGGATTTAGAGGTGCACTCTCATCGGAATAATATCTGCATCGCTGGGGTTGCGGAGTCTACCAATACTGTCCGCATGGACACTTTTGTTGAAAACCTACTTCGGGAGCTCTTTGGTAGGGAGGCGTTTTCGACTACGTTTACGATAAAGAGGGCTCATAGGATCCCTGGCCCTAGACCAGTGCTTGGCATGCAGCCTGGACTTATCATTGCGAGACTCCTCAACTACTATGACTGCAACACTGTGCTCGGCCTTGCTCGCGAGAAGGGACAGCTGCAGTACCAGGGCATGGAGTTGTCTCTTTTCCCTGACTTCACTCTACTGGTGCAAGAGGCATGCCGCAAATATGCCAACGCTAAGCGTATACTCCAGAAAGCTAATGTGCGCTATGTTATGTTGTACCCTTCCCGTTTGCGTATCCAGATGGACGGTAAACGTCATATCTTTGATGCTCCTGCGGATGTCATCACCTTCTGCAAACAACATGGCATTGGGTTCAGGGCTCCTGGCGGCGGGTTTGTCTGCATCCTAACCCACCCAGGCCACCGAGGACTCGTAGACTTATTCCTACTACCATGTTATGCTACAACAGGGTCGAGACATGCTGACCTCTGACCTGGCACAACTTTGCGACCGGCCACTTCGCAATGGGACACTTGTATGCTTTTTTATTGCCCACATGGCTGGCAGGTTGTTATATACTATGTTCAGATTATATTTCATTGGCATTCTCCTTAGAGTGTTGCCACCCCCCTAGGAGATCTCCACTGGATTGTTTTTCCTTGTTCTTGGGGTAATTATGGGTTTCGCCGAATACTGCTTGGTTGTTGTTTGGTGTGGGCGGGAGTGGGGGTTATTTCTTACATTACTGTTACACTGCTCTTTCTTTTCTTTTCACAAGGGATATACTATGCCGCACGCCATGCACTGTTTTATTACCGATGCCTTAACACTAATGCTTCTACACCTTAACTCACATAGGTCCACTGGATAGAGAGGCTGGGGCACTAACCTTGTGATGCATGACATGGAATGTCAGGGGTTTCACTAACCCACTTAAAGGGAGGCAGGGGCTGTCTTACCTCTCCAGACATGAGATCCAGAGACCCACTGCGCTCCAAACTCCCCCAATCAATACGCGCCCACCAGGGGGGACAACCGTTTCTTTTATTACTATAGCACTTACTCTAGGGGCGCATGTACTTTGATCCACAGACGAGTCCCGTTCGTCCTGCATGATGTGATATCGGATCCAGAGGGCTGCTACCTATTGGTCTCTGGCACTTTAGCCTCTAGATCCATAGTAATGATTAATGTTTATGCATCCAATGTAAATACACCTGGCTTTTTTCACAACATTTCCACACACATCACTCGATTGAATTCTGACTGTCTACTTATTGGCGGTGACTTTAACTTAACCCTTTGCATCTATCTGGACTCTACTAGTACAGGCCAAGTGTTCAAACCCCGAGTGACTCAGGCGCTATCCGCCATCCTGAAATCCTTCCACCTCGTTGATGCTTGGCGCTCCAGACATTCTCTTGATAGGGGGTATACCTTGTACTCTGCCCCTCATGGTACATGGTCACGTATTGATCACTGGCATCTTACCCCTGACCTACTGCTCATGATTACCAATATTGACCACCTGCCTTGTATGTTATCCGATCACTCTCCAGTCTTGCTGACTCTGCAGCTCCCAAACTTTACACCTCCCCTAATGGCCTGGTGCTTTCCAGCTAATGCATTGTACAATGAGGTAGTTCGAGTGGAGATCCGTGACGCCATTGCAGAGTATTTTGCATGGAATACCGGATCAGACACACACAACTAAGTGCTTTGGGAGGCATTTAAGTCCTACAATAGAGGGGTCTGTATCACCAAGCATGTGGGAGTGCTTCGCTCCATTAGGGGAGAGCTGGCAAATATCGAACGTCAGCTGGAAGTTTCACAGGCCATGGAGCCCAAATCTTCACCAGAACTACATCAACATGCTATGCTACTGCATGAGTTCCGAGACCTAGGTTTACGGGGAGGATGAGAGACCTGGGCATCCACTGGCTAGGCTTCTCCACCCGCATATCAAACCTCCTACATCACGTTTATAGCTTGAAGACGGCCCCCTAATCACAGATAGCACTCACATATCTGCTCCCTTTCTTTCCTACTATACTCACCTATACACATCCCACTGTGCTGCTACAGATGAGGTGCTTGCTAACTACTTGGCAGAGGTGGCAATGGTGTGACTTGACAGAGGTCACCAGCAGTTTCTAGCCTCACCCATTTCCCGTGAGGAGATTTCACAAGCCATAGACAAACTAAGTGGCGCTCGTGCCCCTGGGCTCAATGGCTTCACAGGTGACTTCTATAAAACCTATAAATCACTGTTAGTTCCTCACCTGTTGGAAGTCTATGCAGAATCTCTCACACAAGGTATTCCCCCCCTACAATGTGAGAGGCTGTGGTAACACTCTTACTTAAGCCTGGTAAATCTCCACAGCACCGAACATCTTACAGGCCCCTCTCACATTTGAACTGCAACAAAATTCTTGCCAAAGTCCTCGCCACACGTCTCTCTCTCTACTTATGGACAGCATAATATCTTCCTTACAATCTGGGTTCGTCCCGAACCGCTCTACTTCTGTGAATCTGCGCACGGTGTTTGCCGTTATTAATCAGATTGCTCCTGGCCTCCATGCTGCGCCATATAAAGGAGAACCACTTGTCCCTAGGATTGCGGTTTCACCGGGCCCCCTTTTGGCCTCTTTATACGCTGATGATATCATGTTCTTTGCCAGGGATCCTGAGACTAATCTCTCCTCTCCTTCTGGAGGTCGTCCGGTTTGAGGCTTTCTCTGGACTTACTATTAACTGGGGAAAATCTGAAATTTTCCCATTAACAGATGCCACGGTGCCCTGTCCTATCGAGTTCCCCCTGCAGTGGTGCACTGACTCCCCGAAATACCTGGGCATATACCTGCACAAGAAATGCCCGGAGGTCATCCGCCTAAACTATGGCCCTGCAATTCATCTGCTGTCCTCCCAGGTCGATCGCTGGATCAAACTCCCTCTTTCTATGGTGCTCGTGGGGGGTTTGGAATCCCTGACTTCTACCTATATTAACTTATATTGCATGCACACTTCATGTTTTATTGGTACCATCCAGACGCACGGTTACAATATCTTAAGCTGAAGTAGACTCAAGCCCACCCACTTTCTCTTCCGACTATTATACCATATGCCCTAGCTAGGACCTCCTCAGAAATACAGATGCTTCCCACTACAAATTGGGCCTGGACCAGACTCAAGCGATATCTGGGCTTTGATTTTTTATACTCTCCCCATATTCCCCTTCCCAACAATCTCTGGCTGCCGGTGACCGAGGAGTTGTTAATAAGGTGAGCGTTGGCCACATGTCAGCTCCATGTACCAGGAGATCGCTTTGCTAATGCCAAACTGCGTCTTCACTGACTGAGGGACATAATGTGACTTACATGGACAGGTTTAATTTGCATTGATTGCATGCTACCATTCGCACCGCACTTCCCTCTTTCCCTGCGGAACCTGCAGATTTCTCACCACTCACCATGGTCATTATGGCCCCGGATAATGCTCGCCTGGTTTCCTGACTATACCACACTTCTATCTCCCTGAGGCCTATTGGGGAGGAGAGGTCTAGGGCCACATGGGAGAGAGATTTGGGGAGCCCCTTACCGGACACGACATGGTGTTACTGCTGCGAAAAGACTTGAATGGTTTAAAATAATCATCGGCTTAAATTACTACACCTTAAATACTTACGCCAGGTGTATGCTACCCAGCAACTCATGGCTAGGTCCGACCATACTAGGCCACACTGTTGTCCCAGATGTGCGGCGGAAAATGGTGATTTCACTCATTTGGCATGGAATTGGGCTCCGATACTGTCTTACTGGGAGGCAGTTTTTTCCACCTTATCCTGCATTATAGAACTTCCACTTATCCCGACCCCACTCATGGCTCTGCTGGGCTATGTGAAGCCAATACCGGTGGGGTCTGGTCCGGTGCTATACCGCTATTGCATTTTAACTGGCTAAACGTCACGTGTCCCTACACTGGTGTAGTACCACCGTCCCGACAATTGAGACTTGGGTTCGAGATTAGATATACTGCGATGCCACTAGGGAAATATATGCCTCGTTGCAACCGCCTGACCAAAGAATATATGGCAACCATTGAGAAACTATTTATTGCACTCTATTACTAACACCGACAACACTGAAGTGGACTGACTTACACATTTTGGGAACCGGCCTGTGGACTGCTGTATAACTGTAACGATGAGAGGACCCGACTTTAAAGCGACTCAGGGCTTTTACACATGTACCTATTATCTTTGTGATTTGCACACATACTTCTTTCTCTCCCCTTCTACTCTTACCTTTATATTACGAATTGTGCTAGAATTGTGCAAACTATGTATATGATTGGCGGATACTATGGTGTATACTTTTCGATATCCTGGATTGCCCTTGTATGTTTTGCTCCTTTCCTTTTTATGTTCGGTTGTTTCCAACAGCTGTGTGATTGCTGACATAATTTACCATAAATAAAGTTTTTTTTTTTTTAAATTCACCAAATCTCCATCTTAATCATGTAAGACAATTGGAACAGGAATTGTGATTATTTATATTTTTATGAAGCAAAATATACAGACAAATTAATAATTGAGATGATTACATTGAGACTGGCCATGATGAAGTGACAATAGATTATAAGAATCAAAAAGCTTGTTTTTCTACAACAATTCATCACACAACTACAAATGTCAAACCTTGCCTTTTTGTAGTACTTATAGAGAGTGCCAGGGGGACAGGTGATATATATTGTGTTTTGATGTCTAGCTAATCTATCAGAGAGACCCTTTCTCCCCAACTCTTATTTATTGTGGTGAACTATATTATGCTTCCATATGTATTGTGGCCATTGCACCGCTTTTTGAGACTACAAAGACAACGCATAGGTTTTTCACACAATTTGACCATTGCGTTATAATACTTGAGTCTGCATTAAATTAGCAAATCTCATTGCGTTGGTTTTGCATGGGAACACCCACCATGCAGATATTAAAAATGTTTTGTTGCAACGCAGACCTTGTGCTACACAGGAGCTGAAAAGTAACGCAAATCAAACACTGTGTCACTTTTTAGACATCACTTAACGAATTGTGTTATCTTGCGCAATGCATGTATGACACAAGAGCTTTGCAAATCTGGCTTGGACACTTTAATCTTGAGGACGAGTTTCAAGAACTCCTTAGTATCCAAGTGTCCGGATGTAACAAAAGTTGGTTATGTGGGTGGTAGAGATGAGAAAGGTAGTGAGATATTAATAGATTCTTGGAGAAAAAATCTTAGATTTTGGTTACTTCGAATTTTATAGAGCTCATGTATGGTATGATGCACAGGATTTGTTCATAAGGGCTTTAGGATATGGTAGCTTCTGGTAAATAATAATGGTCTCCTTCATTTTGTTGGAAAATTCATTTGTGTGTTTTAGGAGAATATTAAAATGTGGCCAGTAATCCTGTTTTCTGCATGATATTCCCCATTTCATATAGACATAGCGGAATAACTCATAAACCCCTGAAAATACAGACACAGTCCAGTCTGTATCTACCTATGTCCCCTGGGAGGCTTTCTACCTGCTTAATCACCACGCCCTATTATCTGGGCTTTAAACCAGGTCGAGGACCAAACAAAAGGCAGAAGAGTGATGGGGTGATTTTGACAAAGGGGTTCCGCTCCTCCTTGTCCATGAAAGGAAGCATTGATTCACAGAACTCCTTAATGTTTTGCAATATACTTATAAAGTACAACTGGTGCAAATTTAGCAGACATTTACTTCGTTGTCTGGTACCTCAGACTTTTGAAAAGTAATCCTAAATGCACTCAGTTATCATGCATGGAATCAATGTTCTGTGTTCTCATTTCAAACTTTTTTCCCTGTGGACGCTTGATTTAAAGTGCTGTCTTGAAATGACTAGAGTCAAAAATATTGTTATGCTTGGTTACGTGTAAATAAAAAAAAACCTAGGGGCATATTAGCAAGGGCTACTTTTTGCCGCAAAAGCGGCGATTTTTTTATCGCCCTATCAGCAAGCTGTCGCTAACAGGCGTTAGCGACAGCTTTCTGGCGATAGCGGCCGGTTTTCCCATCGCCCTGCATGCCAGCGATAATTATCGCTAATGACATGCAAGGTAGGCGTTCCCAACTAAAAGCGACTGAAAACAGTCGCTAACACAACTTCCCCCTATTAGCAACGCAGGCGAAGCGATAAAAAAAGTCGCGCTAAGCGCGAATATCGCTAGAATTTAACACCTGCTAAAAACATGACTTACCTGTTTGTTGAATGGGAGGTGGATTGTCAGGCTAAGGCCATGTTAATGCGTGAATATCGCTGGATTTCCAGCGATATTCACGCATTTCGCCGCTATCGGTGGATATTTTATCGCATTGGAGATGAACGTTGCTAATAGCGTGTCATCTCCGCGATAATATCCAGCGATAGGCAGCAATGAAAAAAAACGCGCTAAGCGCGGTTTGCGATAATTATCGCAAGTTGTTGCTAATATCCCCCATGGATTGCTGAAGTGAGTGAAAGATAGAGTTTATCATCCTTCATCCACCATGTGTCATCCTGTGCACACCAGCGACCACCTCTCTCCCTCCAATCGTATGGGACACTTAGGGCCTGATTTAGAGTTCAGGGGACAGGTTTCTCCATCACAAAAGTGACGGATGTACCGTGTTACAAGTACATTATGTGGCCAATTTATATTTTGACTAAGAGAGGAACTCCCTCGCAACAACAGAGTTTGCTTTCCGCCAACACAGTGGTCCGCTCGCCCGATTTATATGTGGGCAGACCATAGGTTTGGCTACGGTAGTAACTGCTCCACCATTTCTGTAGCCAAACTTTTCCATCGGCCGAATCGAGTAGGGCCATTGGAGAAGTGGCTAAATGTCCGTCCACCCAATTTGAATGTGCGGGCATATCGCCATTTTTTACTGTCCATCAACGATGACTCCCATGGCGAAGGGGGCATTATCTTTTTAATTTTCAAAAAGAAAGTCTTGCTTTCTTTTTGAAAATAAAAATTAAATTAGTTTGGTGCAATGCTCCGTCATGTTGACGGAGCCCTGCACAAAACTGCAAAAAAGCATTGGCAGGTACCGCTGTGACAGCAGTTCCTGCCAATGCTTTAGAAATGACCACCAGCTTGGCGGTCATTTCCAAATTCGGCGGGCGGCATCTCTGTCAGGGTGAGGGGGTAATTTACTCCATCACTCCAGCAGGGAAACGGGCCGCCTGCCGAAATATAAATTGGGGCTTATATCCAATGACACCAAATTCTAAATCAGGCACTTAGACCGAATTGGAATCAAATGCATTTTGTGGGAAATCTTGCATATTTTCTGGTGATATTTTGGATTTGAACTACATACACGGACTCGGCTAGTAAATGTACCCTATCTTGAGACTCTGCTTTCGATATTGAACAGGTAACATAATGTTCAGTTCCACATTGTTCATTTTTTATCAAAAGCAAAGCTAAAGTCTTGCGAATAGCTTAAAACTGAGCAATATTGCTTTATTACGTGACTGCATGTCTATCTGTCTAACATTTACAGATTTCTACACAGACCGTGTGTTAGCTGTGCTCGCGTGTGAAACTCTATCCGAGGTTCGTCGATGGAGTTTAAAAATAAATGCTGAATTTCAGGACGTCACGAGACGGTTCGGGTTGGAAATGCTTTGTAGAGGCTGCGTGTGTACAGGTCTGTGCAGGAAACAGCCAGCAGGAAAGGGATTGCTGCGCATTTCTTTAAACCGTGCGTGCGGACACTGAATGCAATTATGATCTTGCCCTTGGATGAAAAATGCAAGTCACAAACTACACTATCAGCTCCAGGGTAATCGAACGGTGTTTAGTTTCATGCTCTTAATGGCTGATTTATAGCTTGTAAAAAAAAAACTGCAAAAAGAGACAAGGCTGATAAGATACTGCCCCCTGCTGGTTAGCAATATATATATATTATTTTTTTAAATCAAAACCATCGGTGCACCAGTAAGTTTTTTATTTAACTTTCTTTCAAGGTTCTTATGACCGAAGGCCCCACATTCTTCTAATGTGCTGACTGACAGTTCAGTTTGTTTATGAATGTGTCCTATGTAAAACTGCCAAAAAATGTGGGTTTGAGTTACTCATTCAATCAGGCTGCTTTTTACCCTAGTACTTAAGTAGTGCTGTTGGGCTTAATTACAAGCCCCTTGCACCGCTGGCGTGTCACTTATTCCCATATTAAAAGTTTGAATGAGTCGCTAATGCAAAAGAGAAACTGAAAAAGCCAGCATGAACAGAGCCTGCTATGTAGCAAATCTGGATCTCTAGTGCATGGAAGCTTAAAAGTGAATTTACAGCTGTATAAATGAAAGTTTCCATAGAGGACTTACGGCTGTGCCATTCTGCCCCCTTTTTTGAACGCCTAGAAGACCCTGGGCCTCACTGACAATCTTTTGACATAGGGCAGCACCGCAAGCCTTGCTGCTGCGTTGCCCTGAGTCAAAATAGTAGGGTAGGAATGTGCCTTATCTATCATATACAGAAGATTCATATTCTTTCACCGTGTGCTGCCACGCAAATGGCTGACATGCGTCAATGCAGGCACCCTAGTACCATGGTGCAAGAGTGTCTGCGTTTGAGATGATTGTTTTTGTGCAGGAAGGGTCACCTTCCTGCACAAAAACAATCAATGGAGGTGACTTCTTCATATGTGTGCTAAAGAATGCAGAACACAGAAAGAGGAAGAAAAGGGGAGAAATAATGGTATTTCTCCTTGTTGAGCCTCCCCTACACCACCCCTTGGGAGGCGTAGGCTTTTGACACATGTCCAGGTTTACGAAATCTCATAAATCTGGGAATGTGTCAAATGCCATGTGTGTTACTTGGGAACACCCTCCGTAATGCCGATGGCATGCCTTCCTTTCACAGGGTGAGGCAACGCAGTGACTTGCGATACGTTGCCTCAGTCTATACAAAGCCATGAAAAACCATGCAGGGTGGCTTTAACTGGCCTTGTAGATATGGCCCTGCAGTGTGCGCTGCCAGACCATCACTAAAAGTGACGTTCCGGCGGCACAGGGGCCTTGTAAATGAGGCCCCCTGTATTTTTTTCTCTACTCAGTCTCCAACTTTGATTACTCTATAAATGTCCCTTAATGTTTTGTTGCTCCAGTAGCGTGACAGAAAGTGTTGGCACGCCCAGAGTGTAACCCAACCCATAGTAGAAGATGGCAGCTACCACCTCGGCAGAGTATGGGGGGAACAAGGGTCACTGGCAGATGATTGATAGTCAGAGACACAGACTTTTTAACTGTACTGCTGGAAATCTGTTGTCTCTTTTGGTAAAATACAGTATGCTTCCCATAACTGAGGCACTTCAATTTCCCTCTTAGTTTTAATTATGTTAGTATACTTATATTAGTGATGTATGCAAACTCTGCATATGTTTTAACTATGGTTTGCTAAACAAAGTGTATAGCTTCTCTTAGCTTAATCACAAATGAGGGTCAGTGTGCATAGTCTGCAGCAGGAAAGTGTTCCTGCTGCTGCAAGGGACTGCCCAAAGGCAAGCGGGTACCGGCTCTGATCCACAACTTCACACAGTGCCTCTGTGTGAAGCCCCTGCCCTCTGAACAGAGATTACGGGTCAGCCAACCTGATCTCCATCCACTCCCGCCCTTATCGTTGTGAGCACACTCTATTCAACCCTTACCTGCATTGCCCTTCACTCTTCCTGGCTGAGAACCTCCTCATCTGTCTAAGAACAGCTCAGCCACATTTTATCAGTCTGGCCTGTAGCTTGCAATAAATATCTCCTTGATCGTTTGTTGCTCCCTCTTTCCTCTAGGGTAGATAATCTGAGAAAAGGCAAGTGTCTATGCTTGCTGCACCGGCTGGGTGGGAATTTGAAATTTAAATGCAGCTATTTGCTTTCAAATTTATTTTAAATAAATGCTGTAACTGCTATGACAGTATCTTGTCTTCACCTTCACTTCACCCTGAAGCTTTGTAGCACACCTTGAGCAGAATATGATGTATAAGCACATGGACTTTATGTCCCAGTTCCGTCAAGCATGGAAAATATAGCCTAGGATCATGACGGTGCTCACAGCACTGTCCTACTGTCAGCGGCGGCCGGAGCAGGTAAGCGCAGTGAGGCGAAGCGGGGAGGAGGGCGGATAGTCAACAGACGTCGGAATAGGTAAAATTAAATAAATAAATAAAACCTATTCTGTCGTCCGTCGACTCCCCCCATGCACCGCCCACCCCGCTCCACCACGTTTACCTGCACCGGCCGCGATTGCCTACTGTGCTACTTCTGCTCTTTCCTACTGAACAACTCTAAGAGGAGAATCCACCATAAATATGGACTTCTCCTTTTGTGACATCATTTCAATTGACTGTAAATTTCTCAAAATCTTTTGCAAACTCATATTGTGTTTTTTCAAAGTTAGATAGTAGACACATTTTTTTGTTCTTGAAAAAGAAACCATCATTCGTTCCCTTATGTAGCATAGAAGTGATCTTCTGGAAGTCAGTAGTTGCTGGAACTCATCAAAATTGCATTAATTTGAAATGAAAAATAACATAGCGAGAGATCATGGTGACTAGGTCACATCTTGCTTGGCATAACTCCACTTGATGGTGTGCAGAGGTGGGACTGACACTGGGAAAACAATTAGCATTACCTAACAACATCACTAACTCTGCTACATGGGACACTGGGCAGCAATCCACCACCTCCTTGTTGAACTTGTAACTTTTACCACAAAGCTGCCTCATAGCAATGTTTTGCCAGGTCAGACTAGCATATTAAATTCGACCAGTGCCAAATATTTTACAGCAGCTGTTCCCTGCTTCACCCACTATCAATACGGCATGGTTAGGCCTATCATGCACTGAAGCATGGACGTCGAATCATCAATATGCCAGGGGTAGCAGAAGTGACATCACATGCCATGTGACCCCTGCCTGATGTCACAGGAAGTGACATCACACAAACTTTGACCTGGTGACATCACAGGAAGTGGCATCACCTGCACCTTGACCAACCCCAATGATGTCACAGGGAGTGACATCGCAAGGTATTTGACCTGATGACATCACATGAAGTGACATCATGTGACCTTTGAATGCCATGAAATCAAAGAAAGTGTCATTGCATGATTTTTGGCTTGGTGTTATCACAGGAAGTGATGCATCTAACTTTTCGTTACTTACATCACACAGAGAGGCTGGAAAATCTCTACAGATACAAAAGAAGTACCCTATAAACAGACATACTTCAAATCCTATTGAAAATGCGGCTACATAGATTGTTTCAGGTAGTATCTTCTGATATACATTTAAAATAATGCAGCATTGATTAAAAACCTATCAAATAGTGTACAACAATGGAAAATTCGCTAGTCAAGTTGAAATCAGCCATTATCAATACCAAATCACATAAAAGGGGAAGGTTGATGGGCCTATAATGTTCAAAACAAGTTCAGTTTATCATTTGTTTTAGAAACTAAGAGTACCATGTAATTAAATCTCAGTCTTGTAACGTAGATAACAGTGGTATTTAATGCAGGTCAAGTTCTCCCAGCAACCTTCCTTTCCATGACATGGTATACATATTTCTAAACCTGAGGAGCCATTGAACCTTTCCAGGTTTACTAGTATTAATTTCTTCAACAGAAAACATGCACATCACTGGTACAGTACTTGTGTTGTTCAAAAATATGCTTTTTCTGCATTAGCATGTTTACGGAAAGAGAGAGAGGTTGCACGAGGACAACTATTATATGGTAATTTTGCCAGGACTGCTTTGGGTTCCCCAGTCCGGCCCTGAGTTCCTTTTTCTCCATTGGTGACAATCCCATGCTGCATTCATTGCACTGCACGGAGTTTCACCCCCTGACTGCTCTTTGTACCCCAGAGGATCTTTTCATTGCATACCACGTGCCCTGTTTAAAACATTTCCTTGTTCATTGCTTTACAATTTCATAGCAAGGGACTGTGAGCATTTTCTGATGATGTCATCGCCCTCATTCTCGCGTTTCATGGTGTCCCCATCAATCCAATTAGGGCCCGGCTGGCCCCGCTCCTCGTGATGGTGCCACAAATACTAAACTGTACAATGTAGGAGATATCAGAGCACACACAGGAAGTCCGTTAATAGGAAAAGTAATCCTAAAGTAAAGTCCATCAAGTTTTTGGTCCTTTTATTGTAAGGTGACTTTATTCCATTTGTAGTTTCACAACATTCGGTCTTATGCAAGCAGAAGCAGCCGACACGTATTTTGTCCATTGGACTTTTTCAAGGCGATGCGTCCCGTAGTAACCAAGAAACCCTAGATGAATTTATCTTGTGGATCAATGCAGCAGATCCTAATTTAAAATTCACTGCTCACATGAGCAACAACAAATTAGAATTCCTCGATGTCTGGATCGAACACTTCAATTCCCAACTAGCAGTCTCCTTGTTTACCAAGCCCACGGCAAGAAATACTCTCCTGCACTGCAGCAGTTTCCATCCTAGGTCCCAGAAGGACGGCATCCCATTCAGCCAATTTCTGCGCTTGCGCAGAAATTGTACTTCCATAAAAAACGATATGGAACATGCTGAAACCTTGAAAAATAAGCTTATTCTAAGGGGATACCCCAATAAGCTTATCAAAGATGCCCTCAAAAGGGCTAAGTACTACGATCGCGAGACCATGCTCGGACCCAGAACCAAGGAACAGAACGACCGAGTGGTTCGTGTTACCAAACATTCCAATTTTGATCACAAGATACGCCAAATAATTAATTCTCAATGGCACATCTTAAACCTGGACCAGCAGACACAATTGATGCAGAAGCCCCTCTTCGCCTTTAAAAGAAACAAAAATCTTAGAAACATCTTGGTGAGGGCCAAAAGACCTGATAAAAATCATTCCATCCAGAAGTCCATAACGGGGGATCAACCCGTTAAGGGCAACCACAAGTGTGGAAACTGCCAAGCCTGCCCCAATGCCATCGTTACTGATCAGATCCGCATCAATGACCGTTCAGTATTTCTCAAAGAAATGACCAACTGTCGATCATCCAATATCATCTATTCCATTCTCTGCCCCTGCGAGCTTGCATATGTAGGGGAAACTGGCAGGGAGTGTAGAAAACGCATCGGGGAGCATAAATCCAACATTAGGTTACACAAACAAGCTGCCCCACTAGTTAGCCACTGGATCGAGGCTCAACATACTGAAAGTGACCTTCGTTGGATTATATTGGAGAAAATACATGCCCCTACAGGGACGGATATGAATGCCACACGCAAGAAGAGAGAGGTATTTTGGATGTACACCCTGAATACTAAAGATAAGGGTCTCAACGAGAACCTTCTGTGGGAAAATGCCATTATTTGACCTAGCTACCTGTTTGCGATATGGCGCTCTTCCTACACAGGACTTTTCCATTTGTCCGTATGACCCACCTTTGACTCTGCATTTTATGTTTTCCGATATTATATCGACCTACTCGTTTTTTGGCAGCTCGGTTGTTTTCATCCTTTTCCTTTCCTGGACCCCCGGTTGCTCTCTTTATAGAGGAGCCCTAAGTCTTTTAAACTTTCCCGCGTGATTACAAGGGCTCTGCTATTGCTGACGCCATCACGCCTTTGATCTCCACCTGAGCCTCGGCGGATTGGCTCTGCTCTTAAATACCACCTCTTGCGCCCTTTTGGCTCAGCGGATCCGGCGTCCGACCGGCTTGTTTCCCCCGCGTTGGCCGACAGGCTTCTCATCTCTGCGTGTTGTTTTCCAGACTGGTAAGCAATTCTAGTCCTTGTCATCCCGTCCCTTTTTCCCACCCCATCGGCAATATGCTCCTTATTTGCTTATCCCTGTCTCCTCTCTGTCCTTTACATTTAGGTGTCGGAGTGTCTGCTCTATCGGAAGCGAGCACCCCATCTATCCCTTCGACCAACTGAGCCTTTAACCTACTGAGTAACGTAATTTGAAGTTCCAATCACGTGTCGTACGGCATTCTCAATTCTGCTGTACAGCACTTGTTCCCTTGCCCCATTTGAATTACCTTACGCGCTGCCTGTGGTTTGCGGTAAGATTTCTTTTTCTCTTTTTCGTGCACTTTGTTTTTCACATTCTTATTGCCTCATCTTTCATATATTATTTGTATTTGTCCCCTATCAGGTCCCATCTTGGGCCCTCTTCATTTTATTGTGGAATTCTGTTTGTTACTGATAGCCTGCCCGACCTTGAGTCCAGGTACTCCATCTGTGTTACGGCATATTTCCCTTTTACTCTATTTCCGGGCTTCCTTTCTTTAACCTTCTGCACCATACTGCGGTTCACACCTTTGGGACTGTATTTCTTTATGCATGCCCCATACCATTCTTTGGAAACTCCCGAGGTACTCTTTACCGTTTACTTTTGTCCTCACATGAGGTGATTGCAAATTTTTTCTTTCTTTGTTTTTACTTAATACCCATTATGAGTGTGCACTCGCTTTCCGGGGTTTGTATCATGACAACCTTTTTTGAAGCTGTTCTACCTTATTTAAAATTTTGGGCTATTCATTATATAAATCTATTCAGTGGCCTTTTTTAACCTTTTTATCCGCTTTACATATACTGAGTGCTACTGCTGTCTGTTTACCTTAGGCACATCTTACGGTCACTGCCCCTGATTCTGTCGCCCTGAGGAAGGTGAGACCCGCATTGGGGTCTACCACCGAAACGCGCGTCGGCGTTGAAACATCCCTATGGACCACTAAATGCTTATGAATTCTCTGCCTGATCAATTTTGTTGATTTGAATTTCATGGATCATAGCATAGATTGTTTCTTTATTCCTACATGCGTCTAATTTATATTGTTATTTATGTGTAATATGATCAGTACATTTCGAAATTATTGCAATTGATGTTAATATCAGATAGCAATTTGTTGGTCCATTTGTTATTGTGTTGCTTTTGTTGGTTTGTGTATGGTTGGACCCCTGATTTTCAGGACGTATGAGCATGTGTGGGTATGAATTTGGTTGTCTGAATGGATGAGTGAGCGCGAGGTGGTATGTGATCTGTTTTTAATGTTTATGCAAGTATTAAATAATGTGAATCTACTATTAATAAATTTTGATATGTTTCGATAATCCTATTGTGGTATTCTATTTGTTAGTAGATCAGCTTCTTAGGTGTTTATAAACCTGTGATGTATAGCACACCTTGAATTATACAGGTAGAGAATTTTTGTTCTGAGTAGTTTGTCTATTTCCCCCGTTGTTCTCTATCTTCATCCTGCTTAGGGGGCCCCCTCTGTTAGAGTGGTTGTTGCTGTCCCAGCCTTGAGCTGTGGGGGGTTTTGTCCGTTGTAATTTTCTCTCCCCGGAACTTGTGCATACTTCCTTTAGTGACACTGTATATATTTGTTCACTGGGTTAAATTATTATTCTTTTGTCTGTCTCTCAAGTGTTTGATCCTCCTATTCAGGACCTGACCCATCATCCTCTTTCCTACGCATGTTATTGTTGGTTTGTCTTCTTATACTTTACTCTTGACATATTTCAGTCCCTTTTGACCCTTGGTCTGTCTTGCTACCCTTTGTTCTCGATATATCTCAGTCCCCTTTGATCTTGGATTTTACATACCATCTCTGTAGATTATCTTCCTTAGATGGAAAGCATTAAAACGTTCGTCTTCTCGGATGAAGATTTTGCCCGACTTATAGGTCAAGCTCCAGGCAAGACAGACCGTTCACTCTATCCAAGGGACTCAATGAGGAATGGACAAAATTGTTCAATTTAAAAAAGAAATCTAAGCGTACCGAATCACATGCAAATTTTATGCTTGAATATTTAAAAGCCGGTACTATTCCTATTGGATTAAGAGTAAGAAACATCCCTGGTTTGTTCATAGAGATCAGACAGTTCCTGGAAAAATGGGCGCTCATTTCCAACAGATGTTCCAGGGACTGGATGATGCTCATCATTGAAACAACCAGGGAGGTGGTTACTTTATTGTACAAAGAAATCCAGGAATTGGAAGAAAAATTGAAACAATCCAACACTGTGGAGGAGGGTAAAAAGAAACTCGAGGAGATCTCTTTTGAGTTGGATTCCTTTAGTGAATATCTGTTGAAACGGAAAACAGAAAAACTTAGAAAGGATATACGCCTTTTTTCACAAGACCGAACTTACCCCTATCTCACTGAGAATTTTTACACCATCAACAGTGAGAATCAAGCGGGTGGCAACACCAGCAACTGGGGCAATAGACGAGTCACCACATTTTCCGATACAACCGACTCCGATAGTGAGGGCCCATCAACCCGCAATTATCAGCCCAACAGGAATTTGAGAGACCTTCCATTAATAATCGTTTTTTAGGCAACCGAAGGGGCAACTATCGCCCCAAGTTTCGGAACCAACATCAGAGAGGCTTTTATGCGGAGCAGGAACAGCCACAAAAGTATATTCAAACTCGGAACCAGCAATACTGGCGAACATAAACTCCATCCCTGTGTTCAATCTCTCTTCCTGCACTATTGATTCCCCTTCAGAAAGTCTCCTATCGAAAGGACTCTCCTTTGTTCCATCTACGAACCTTAATAAGTTTGAGCTCATGAAAGATCTCCATTCCTTTTTTCGGAGAATCCGACTTAAAAAGTTTTTCCAGGGAAGACCCAATATCAATGCTGATAACTTATCTGGCCTCAAACCTCCCTCTTGCTTCACTTCAGGATTGGACACTGTTGGTACCGAGGTGGAAGTGTTTGAAAAGGCTGTTATGGCAAAGATTCAAAGAACTATTAAATATGTGCCCAAACCCCCTTTGAATACTACCAGAGAGGAAAATGTCGCCCTCCACACCCTGAAGAACAACAAAGAGTTAACCATCAAACCTTGTGACAAAGGGGGCAGCATTGTTATTTTTGATTCTAGTGACTATGTAGACAAGATGTACAACCTCTTAAGTTCACAGAGCCACTACAAAAAGATCATGTCGAACCCAGAACCTAACTTAAAACACAGAATTTTGAGAATTGTTGAAGCAGCTGTCGAGAGAGGCAACCTCTGTCAGAAAGAGGCGGAATTCCTTACCCCGTGCCACACTCGTATACCCATTATCTACGGGGTACCAAAGACACACAAGGACGAAGTAAACCCCCCCTTGAGACCCATAGTCTCAACTATAGAGGCTGCCACGGAACCACTATCTAAATACGTGGACAGATTTCTGCAACCCCTTGTAGCTAAACTGCCCTCGTATGTAAAAGATACTGGCCATTTTATATCGAGAATTGAAGGTCTCCCATATGATCAAGAGAGAGAGATACTGGTGACCATGGACCTAGAGTCCTTATATACGAACATCCCGCAAACTGAAGCCCTCAGGGTCATTAAGGATCTCCTAGAAACTGAAGATATGTATAACAACTCTAACTTCATTCTTCAATGCCTTAACATTGTTCTTGGCGAGAACTTCTTCGAATTTGACGGAGGCTTCTACCAACAAGTGAAGGGAGTTAGCATGGGGGAAGCCTGTGCCCCCAGCGTGGCTTGCCTCTATATGGGGCATTTCGAGAACCTTAACATCTACAATGAATTGGCCCCATTTAGTGAGAATGTCTGCTATTGGTCACGCTTCATAGACAATATTTTTTTCGTCTGGAAGGGTGACCAAGAAACCCTAGATGAATTTATCTTGTGGATCAATGCAGCAGATCCTAATTTAAAATTCACTGCGCACATGAGCAACAACAAATTAGAATTTCTCGATGTCTGGATCGAACACTTCAATTCCCAACTAGCAATCTCCTTGTTTACCAAGCCCACGGCAAGAAATACTCTCCTGCACTACAGCAGTTTCCATCCTAGGTCCCAGAAGGACGGCATCCCATTCAGCCAATTTCTGCGCTTGCGCAGAAATTGTACTTCCATAAAAAACTATATGGAACATGCTGAAACCTTGAAAAAATAAGCTTATTCTAAGGGGATACCCCAATAAGCTTATCAAAGATGCCCTCAAAAGGGCTAAGTACTACGATCGCGAGACCATGTTCGGACCCAGAAACAAGGAACAGAACGACCGAGTTGTTTGTGTTACCAAACATTCCAATTTTGATCACAAGATACGCCAAATAATTAATTCTCAATGGCACATCTTAAACCTGGACCAGCAGACACAATCGATGCAGAAGCCCCTCTTCGCCTTTAAAAGAAACAAAAACCTTAGAAACATCTTGGTGAGGGCCAAATGACCTGATAAAAATCATTCCATCCAGAAGTCCATAACGGGGGATCACCCCGTTAAGGGCAACCACAAGTGTGGAAACTGCCAAGCCTGCCCCAATGCCATTGTTACTGATCAGATCCGCATCAATGACCGTACAGTATTTCTCAAAGAAATGACCAACTGTCGATCATCCAATATCATCTATTCCATTCTCTGCCCCTGCGAGCTTGCATATGTAGGGGGAAACTGGCAGGGAGTGTAGAAAACTCATCGGGGAGCATAAATCCAACATTAGGTTACACAAACAAGCTGCCCCACTAGTTAGCCACTGGATCGAGGCCCAACATACTGAAAGTGACCTTCGTTGGATTATATTGGAGAAAATACATGCCCCTACAGGGACGGATATGAATGCCACACGCAAGAAGAGAGAGGTATTTTGGATGTACACCCTGAATACTAAAGATAAGGGTCTCAACGAGAACCTTCCATGGGAAAATGCCATTATTTGACCTAGCTACCTGTTTGCAATATGGCGCTCTTCCTACACAGGACTTTTCCGTTTGTCCTTATGACCCACCTTTGACTCTGCATTTTATGTTTTCCGATATTATATCGACCTACTCGTTTTTTGGCAGCTCGGTTATTTTCATCCTTTCCCTTTCCTGGACCCCCGGTTGCTCTCTTTATAGAGGAGCCCTAAGTCTTTTAAACTTTCCCGCGTGATTGCAAGGGCTCCGCTATGGCTGACGCCATCACGCCTTTGATCTCCACCTGAGCCTCGGCAGATTGGCTCTGCTCTTAAATACCACCTCTTGCGCCCTTTTGGCTCAGCGGATCCGGCGTCCGACCGGCTTGTTTCCACCGTGTTGGCCGACAGGCTTTTCATCTCTGCGTGTTGTTTTCCAGACTGGTAAGCAATTCTAGTCCTTGTCATCCCGTCCCTTTTTCCCACCCCATTGTCAATATGCTCCTTATTTACTTATCCCTGTCTCCTCTCTGTCCTTTACATTTAGGTGTCGGAGTGTCTGCTCTATCGGAAGCGAGCACCCCATCTATCCCTTCGACCAACTGAGCCTTTAACCTACGGAGTAACGTAATTTGAAGTTCTAATCACGTGTCGTACGGCATTCTCAATTCTGCTGTACAGCACTTGTTCCCTTGCCCCATTTGAATTACCTTACGCGCTGCCTGTGGTTTGCGGTAAGATTTCTTTTTCTCTTTTTTCATGCACTTTGTTTTTCACATTCTTATTGCCTCATCTTTCATATATTATTTGTATTTGTCCCCTATCAGGTCCCATCTTGGGCCCTCTTCATTTTTATTGTGGAATTCTGTTTGTTACTGATAGCCTGCCCGACCTTGAGTCCAGGTACTCCATCTGTGTTACGGCATATTTCCCTTTTTACTCTATTTCCGGGCTTCCTTTCTTTAACCTTCTGCACCATACTGCGGTTCACACCTTTGGGACTGTATTTCTTTATGCATGCCCCATACCATTCTTTGGAAACTCCAGAGGTACTCTTTACCGTTTACTTTTGTCCTCACATGAGGTGATTGCAAATTTTTTCTTTCTTTGTTTTTACTTAATTCCCATTATGAGTGTGCACTCGCTTTCCGGGGTTTGTATCATGACAACCTTTTTTGAAGCTGTTCTACCTTATTTAAAATTTTGGGCCATTCATTATATAAATCTATTCAGTTGCCTTTTTTAACCTTTTTATCCGCTTTACATATACTGAGTGCTACTGCTGTCTGTTTATCTTAGGCACATCTTACGGTCACTGCCCCTGATACTGTCGCCCTGAGGAAGGTGAGACCCGCATTGGGGTCTAACACCGAAACGCGCGTCGGCGTTGAAACATCCCTATGGACCACTAAATGCTTATGAATTCTCTGCCTGATCAATTTTGTTGATTTGAATTTCATGGATCATAGCATAGATTGTTTCTTTATTCCTACATGTGTCTAATTTATATTGTTATTTATGTGTAATATGATCAGTACATTTCGAAATTATTGCAATTGATGTTAATATCAGATAGCAATTTGTTGGTCCATTTGTTATTGTGTTGCTTTTGTTGCTTTGTGTATGGTTGGACCCCTGATTTTCAGGACGTATGAGCATGTGTGGGTATGAATTTGGTTGTCTGAATGGATGAGTGAGCGCGAGGTGGTATGTGATCTGTTTTTTAATGTTTATGCAAGTATTAAATAATGTGAATCTACTATTAATAAATTTTGATATGTTTCGATAATCCTATTGTGGTATTCTATTTGTTAGTAGACCAGCTTCTTAGGTGTTTATAAACCTGTGATGTATAGCACACCTTGAATTACACAGGTAGAGAATTTTTGTTCTGAGTAGTTTGTCTATTTCCACCGTTGTTCTCTACCTTCATCCTGCTTAGGGGCCCCCTCTGTTAGAGTGGTTGTTGCGTCCCGTAGTAAGGACAATGTCAAAAATGTGTTAAAAAATTGTAGTACATCTCATCAGAATCTTAAGAACAAAGTGAAAGTTGAGGTATTCCCTTGTAAGGCAAGGCTCTTAAAATTGTCCAAAATTGTGTACTTCTTCAATAAAGTCTTAATCGCATAATGTGCATTAACCTCTTCCATGCTCGTGACGGCTGGGAGCCGTCACGCGTCACGGTGGGCGTGTGCGCACGACGGCCCCCGGCCGTCCGAATCCCCGCCCACTAATGGAAACGCCCGCACAGCGCGGAAATTCCGCGCGCACGGAAGGGGTTAAGGAATGGCGACTTTCCTTCCAACGGTAGCCATAAGGTGAGTTCAGAATGATCCTGGTCGGCCGGGGCCGCTGAGGGAAACTCTACCGGTTTGATACGCTGAATGGAACATACACAAGTAGAGTTTCCTGCAGCGGTCCCGGTCGCCCAGGATCATTTCCAAATACACCTTATGGCTACAGTTAATGAACATTTACACGAATAAGACTTTATTGAAGAATTACACGATTTTGAACAATTTTATGAGCCTTGCCTTACAAGGGAATACCTCACCTTTCACTTTGTTCTTAAGATTCTGACGAGATGTACTACGATGTATGGTAGTTGTAAAATCGGAATGAAAAACCAACACACTACCTTGCTCCAGCACTGTCAACAGGGCACTCTTCCGTATTTAGATTCGGAAAAAAAAATGCTTCAGCTCGTTCTTTAAATCTTTATACCTTCGTCCAATTAATAAATACTACAGTATATTAAAATGGCACATATTTTTTTAAAAGCATCACGTAAACTTCCAAATATGACCACCACAAGATTTCATAGCAAATGTCGAAGAAGGGGCAGTGAGAATGCGTTTTCTAAACCAGGAGTAGTTGAAGACCCCCGAACAACGATACTGAGGTTTTATTAGGAGTATTCATGCAGATTGGGCCGTGCCCAGAACCAGCAAAGTGGTTTAGCAGGACAGGAATATGTGCCAAAGCGTGCAGAGGGTGGACAGATATCTGCAGAAATTTGGTGAAGGCGGAGGTAAGAAGATCATTGTTGCGCAAAACTAGGTGTGCACTAAATAAGTTACAATACATACATGCAAATTCATTAACTCGCTGAGCCATTTTACTTGTTGTGTCAGACGATCTGCGCGGGGAAGTTCCAACTGCTTTTTGTTATGTGGGCTGGCGAGACCACGGCCACGGCCACTGGAGCTATGCATGTGAAACGAGCTGCGATCGAGTCTCACCAGAGATTTAGTGGGCCGCCCACTGCCCTGCAGAGCACTCTGCAAACATGTCATCATACTGACCACCTAGCAAATATGGGCAACAAGTGTGGAAAAGCTTGACTTATATTTGTATTCAAATCCACCCCCCTACCTTTAAGTAGGTGTGTAAAGCTTCAATACACAACACGCATGAAAGGGGAAGTTCCTCAAACAAAGGGAATGATAGACCCTAATAGGTGGATCAAGGGGTCCAACCAACTGGATCCCGGGGATCTGAGTGATCAGATCAAAGTGCCCTCACACACCTGGTGGGGTGTCATGCTTCATCATCGGGCGCTTCTCGTCGGGCCAGCACTGTAATGCCCGATAGGCCCCTCAATGGGGGCTCTTTAGCGGAGATCTTCTGATCATTAAACTGTATGATGAATGCGAGTGAGGGATAGTATAGTGGGTGGTAAAAAAGGTGATTTAAAAGAGTCTAAGGGATCCAAAGGAACTTTATTATAGCGGTCACCTGACACACTAAAAACAGAAGGGTTATCTAAGGTAATAATGTACCCTAATAGCTATGGTGCGTGCAGAGTAAGGTTGACAGGTTTCTTGCCTAGGATGCCAGGAGGGTCAATGGCATTTCATCAGGACCAGGCTGATACCTAACCTATAAGATAAGAGAGTGGGCCCAAAAGGTAAGTGTAGGGTATCCACTGAAAAAGATTGATACTGCACCTGCTGCGGTGCAGAGAGGGGGATTCCACCCAATAATTAAAAGTAAAATGCCCCTTAGGAGAGGCAGAGGACCGCGCCTGGCTGTGGACAAAGAGAAAGTGGACCTCGTGGTAGATTCGCCCAAGACCTACCCTCGTCTACTGACCTGTTCCGGGTGAATATACAATGAGGTCCACTTTCTCTTTGTCCGCAGCTAGGCACAGTCCTCTGTAACATGTAATCCAGAATGGCCCTCTGTTATAAATCCCATGGTTCAGAAAAACTTGCATCAGGGAGAGGTCTTATTCTATACAAACATCTATGTTTTTGAACATTTTGCCTGTCTGAGTAATGATAAACAAAATCATCTAGAATTCCAGGAAGTGACAAATAGTTGGGTCTTGCCTAACACGGGATCCTTTATCGTCAGTGTATAAGAAGTAATATTATGTAAACACGAAACTGATTCTATATCCCACTTTCTATTAGCATCACCTTAGGACTTAAACATGCTGCAAACGAGCCATGACACAGTGCAAGCAGACCACCAATCGTATGCATCGCACTAAACAATCATTGCATAGTTTAACCGTAAGCCCACACTCTACCAAATATGCCCAATAAACTGAGACAATACTTGCTATACCATCCAGAAAACATTTTAGCTTCTCTTTAGAGGTGTGAAGTGCTATACGGATGCTATAGTACAATACCATATGATGACTGTGGAGTCTGTGAAATTGAGTTTGTGCAGCATGTATGCATTAAGTCAGTGGTCATTGTCAAAGGTGCTACAGCCTACATGGACATCCTGATTAGGGCCAGGTGAGTATCAAGAGCCAAAGAAAGGGAGGGATAAAGACAGGGGGAAAATATGGTTGGGTGAGGGCAGGGAGCAATGCTCAGCATCCGCATCAGTTCGATAGTTGCCAGCACCATTGACTGTGCTCCTTTCCACAACTGAAGATCACTGATGTATTGCCGTTGTCCACCTGACAGGTCCATCAGATGATGATTCCTATAGTGCTGTGTGGTCCTGTCTTAGGGTACGGCCAGGAGCTGCCCTCAAAATTCAAATTCTGAAACTGTTGATGCTGCAGGGGCTAGGTACAAGGGCCAAAGCATTCTTCATAGCACTCCTTACTGGTACATGACCAATGAATAAATCATTTTCTAAACTTTCTTTGGTGCTGCTACGTTTGCCGCCCTGACATACGGCCCACTGTTCAAAGCCTCCATGTCAGCAGCACATGGACTAGGAGGAATCAGGAGCGACTGGAGTAAGGCAAGAGTGGAGGGCAGGGGGGTCATGGAGGGGGAAGGGGATGGGGAACAACGAAGGATGAAAATAAAAAAATTAAACAAAGAACTTACCTCCCACCCGCCGCATCGTGCTCTTCTGCTCCTCTCCACTGTAGGCACAGGCTCCCAGACTCCCTTGCAGCCAGTCCTGATGCTGCTCTCATGCATGAGAGCAGCAACAGGATTGGCCTGGCTGCCCTCGATTTGTGCTCCCAGAGAGACTTGGAGGCTGTGCCTGCTGTCTCCAACCCAGCAACGCAGCTAGGGTTGGAGATAGCTTCAGTGCGCATGTCGGTTTGGTCATCCTGAGACAGCCGGCCAAACCCACATGCACACTGACAACAGTGCCCACCACTCCCTCTCGTCACTGTTATCCCAATGGCCCAGCCCCCAAAGACTCGGCCCAGAAGGAAAAATAAAACAATAAGAAACACATTTTATTATCTTTTTATTTTTTACGTTTTTAGGCTGCTGGCAGCTAGGGCGACGCTCCTTCACCATGTATGAAGCGAAGTGCCACGTGTGCTTGACTTGCCATGATCTCACAGTAGCTTGTTAGCCAGACTACTATGCTGCAGTGATCATAGTGGAGGCTTCCGTTAAGCTTGACTGGGCCATCCAATAAGAAGTAGACACATAATAATTGTTACATTCTATGATTTTCTTGGACCCGGGTAGGTAAGTGCACGGTTCAGGATAACACTCCTTGCTTGAGTCACCCATGCATTATCAGAATTTATGACTGAATGTCTATTTAACAAAACTGTCTCACCATTATGTGCCTAACGTATGCAAATTGTAGTTTAGGTGTAAAATAGCATAGAATGGGATGGTACGTTACTGATGTACAGCTTTTTTCACAAACCTTTGTGTGCAGAGTTTCCTTGCATTGTCTTTTCCCTGGAAAAACAAGGAATATCACTGAACTTTCAGGAGATAAATTAGAGAATACAGGGTAATACAATGCATAGTCCAGCACCAAAATCTCCAATACCAGTGCCCTCTGGTATGTTATCAATAAGTCAATATTATTAGGAGGTTAACACTAACATAAATTCTTAGCCATTCAAATATCTATCTATCTATCTCTATCTATCTATCTATCTATCTATCTATCTATCTATCAGTCTATCTATCTGTCTACCTATCTTTATTTCTGTGTATACATATATATATCTTATTTGTGTGCATATGTATGTGTTTGGGTATTTGAATGCCCACAAAATAAAATGAACGCATACACCCACCCACATCTAGATTTCATAACCACATGCACAACTCATATGTTTGTGGCTTTTTGAATTACATTCAAGTTGTAAAAGTGTGAATGTCAGGATTTTGCAACGTCTATGACCATCAATAGAAAGTTTTCTTACTTTGTGCTTGTCATGTGACATGATTGGCATCACTCCCTGAAAAGTACAGAATGCTTACTGCAGATTTTAACAAAACAAATGTTGTTTCTAGCTCAAATAGTTCAAAAGATAGTTAAAACGCAATGCCAGGTGGTGTGCAGCGGAAGGACCTTTGCAAGGGTTGACAGGTCACCTTTCTGAGGCTTTTTGCTCTATTTGAGTGTTACACTGGTACTAATGAGGTACAGCTAATACCCAGAAAGTGTTGACAAGTTTGAAAATGACCATATTATTAATTAACACTATCACAAAATGTGCCGCAAAATTAGCTTTTTCTTGCTGCATAATTCTGCCACACAATTTGACCCACCCTGCCGCATAAATCCAGTGGCCCTGTCTATACCCACTCCTGACCTCTCAAGTCACTTTCACCACCCTTTCCCTCTGTCCGCCCCATAGCCTTCATGCCACCCTCATCTTCCTATACCTCTACCCATCCCTAAACCCCTAAATCACTTTTTAAAAATAACATAAGGAATATGTTATCTAAAATAAAATACCTGTGTGGTAAACTACTACATGTTAGAGGTGCAAATATTTACCTGCATGGTACTTACCTGTGTTGTAAAGGCCGTCTGGTAAAGACTGCAATGTAAAGATTGTTTCCCCTCAGGCAGGACACATCCACGTCCCTTCCTTAAACACTCTCCTGCCTTAACCCTAGCACTCCACAATGCTTTGGGGGCACTGTTGTTTATTTTTTGCCCATGAGTATGTTTGGCAGGCGTCTTCACCTCTTTCACAGTTTTCCCCCATTCTCTTCCCTTCTTCACTCCACCACACCCTATACTTTAGGTCCCCCCTAAGACCGCGCATGCACTGTCACTCGCGAGACATTTAGTTTAAGTACAGGGGTCTTAATGCCCATCCATTGCTTACCATTGGTTTGCTTCATCTTCACTCTCATTTCCTTGCTTCTTTTTGGTCAGCTAGTGCTGACTTGACTTCCTCTTTGTGTGTTTGTCCCTACTCTGGAGCATAGCCCAAGTACTGCTTCCCTTGCATAGTGTTGTTCCACTGCTCACCACTTCCAGAGGTAAAATAAAATTCTACTTGCACCCCCTTCCTTCCTCTCCCCTCTTACAATGTTGCTTTCCCTTCTTTCCCACACTCCTGCATTGTTGCTTGTCCGGTCCGCCCCTTCCTCCATTGTCGCTTGCCCCATCCACCCCTTTACCCTTTGCTGCTTTCTCCCTCCTATCCCGCCTCAAAAAAGCACACAAAATTCACACCAACATGTTTCAAGATGCTAGAACGATGCAGGAAAAGCTGCACTCCCTGCTCTGCATTTTTTGCTCGGTCTTCATGCGTGGCTAACACAGCGAACTTCAGCTCAGAAGTAAGATAATTAAACTTATTTTTTTTTGTGAAAGCAGAGAATGATCCCATACTAAGAAAATAAATCACTGCCCCTTGCGGTCAGTGCTGGCGCATCATATCCCTTTTTCTTCTAACTTTCAGCATGCTGCACATCAGCCGTACTGCAACATAATATGGCTACAAGGAATTGGCAAAGCTTACAGCTCTCCTATAGGCGAGAGAACTATTGGCTTTGCCAATGCTTGTTTTAAATGTTCACACATTGTCTCTCTCCTAGCCCTTCTGTCGAATGATCTCTCTATCTTTCCTATTCTCATACCTTTTCTCTCCTTTATCATTCTTCTCTCCCCCATCCCGTTCTGTCTCTTTTAATTGGGGGGTGGAAGATAGCAATAGCCATTGTGAATTCCACAGATATTTTGTGATTTGGAGTGGGGGAGGAAAAGGACTTATATCTTTAAATGTAGTTCAGCCATCTCGTGTTTACTTGTTAATATTGGGAGAGAAGGAACTGTGTCCAGAGAAGGGGCGGCACCTCCTCGAGAGCAAAGGAGCATCGCCCCGCCTGCTGCATGTGCAGCAGATACACACAAATAAGTAAAATGGCACGTCAATGCCATTTTACTTACAAGTGCACTGTGAGTGCAGGGGGCGGGGCTGAATCCTGCGATTGAAGGATTACAGCTGCCCCTGCAGTGTGCATGTCGGGTTGGCCAGCTGGTTTGCTACGGCCAGCCCAACATTCACAGTGCGCACCCAGCAATCCCATGGCTGTGAAACAGCTGGGGGATCGCTGGCACAGGCCCCGAGCCTCAAAATGAGTGCTGGGTTAGCCTGCTCCCACCAATATTGGAGCTGCTCTCTTGCTGAGAGCAGCTCCAGGATTGGTTGTGGGTGTTACCCTGAGCAGGAAGGAAGTCCTTCCTTTTCCTGCTCGAGGACACTGATATGGGGAGAGAAGTGCCGCACCCAGGGGAGCAGTAAATATGGTGAGTTTGGCACAGTTGCACCTCACCATATTTTTATAGTTGTAGCCGCCACTGGTCCGGAGCCCCCAAAACATCTGTTCATAATCTTTAAATGTTCTTCTTTAAAAAGAGGGTCCTAAAGTTCAGACAATTATTAGGCGAATCTGTACGATTTATACTTCTTTAAATTTATTCTCTCAGGTATTGAAAGGTATACTTCTCTTGATGCACAGGCTAAGCGAATATATGACGTTACAACGCATACTTTAACATCGCAGTTATTACAACGCAAATACCATTGCTACGCATGTTTTTACATCACAAACCATTACAACGCGATTTCATTGGGTTACATTAAAAGTACCTATACAATGCAAAACAGTCCAATGCATACCATTACAACGCATACCATCACAACGCAAATTTACACTACATTAAAATGATTTTTTTTAAAGGTTAAATATTTGTTTTATTTAAAAAAAAAAACTATAACGGGATGCCAGGAAAACAGGTGTTTTTGAGGGGGGGGGGGAATTAATACAAACAAATACAGAAAAAGGAATAAAATTATGTAATTTCCCAAAATATATTGTCTCAATTTAAAAAAAAATAATTAGAAGCATATATATACAAAGCACATTTCAATATAAAAACTCAACAGTCTGGGGCCGATTCCGATCTCGGCCGGTAGGGCTCCGAATCGGATTCGGCATAACCGGATCCGATTCGGAGCCCTATTTCCCGACCGATTCGTACGCGCGTCCGGACGAGCGAGTACGATGCGAAATCGCCGACCGACTCGTTCGGGTGTCCCAACCGCTCCGACCGACTCGTTCCCGGGTCGAACCGCACCGACCGACTCGCTCGGACACGACTCGCACCGCGCTATGGAGACATTCCCCGGCCGGGTAAGTACGATGCGCGCCGCGAGCAGTCCGACCGACACGTGCCGCCCGGCTCGAAAGAGCAGTCGGAGCCGTACTTCGGGGGTCCGTGTCGGACCCCCCTGTACGCGTAGCCGCGCGAGTCGCACACAGGGGGGACCCATGGGTCCCCCCTACCTGTGCGTGTACGGCATGAGTCGCTTCGCCGCGTACATGGGAGCCCGCGTACGCGTTGTACGACCGGCTCCCATTGACTTCAATGGGAGTCCGACCGACTCGAGTCCGATAGCATACGGACGCATTGTACTCGTTCGGTCGGGCTGCACGGGTCCAATTTGGTCAGAAATCTCTCCGGGTCCGGCTCGGTCGGAGAGATTTCCGGCCCGAATCGGAATCGGCCCCTCTGTGTTATAACCAGAATGTACATACAATGCACCCAAAACAGAAAACGGAAGTCCATCAACTATTTCCATAACAGACCCTGTCCCATCAACTTCAAAATATGGCTGACATTCTGAATCGGAACGTTAAAACCAACATTTCACACAGCACAAAATAAAAATACGTTCTGTCAGGTTCTGATTGACGTGAAAAAAAGTTTCTAAAACATATTTTCTTTCAAATTATCGATTAACCCCTAAAAACCGTATAAAAGAAGCCGACCACCATTTTGTATTCAGTGGTGCACTGACTTCCATGGTGACCACACGCAGCAGAAGTTGGAGAAGACTTCACGAGACTTTCAAGTCGTACACTGCTATCTACTGACAGAGGTAAGTGTACGTTTAACACAAAACACCTTCAGAATGAAATCAAATATTTCAAGTTCTTCAATAATTTTTACAATTATTTACAGCACTTCAAAATCAGCCCCAAGTCATTCCGGAATCTATATTTCCGTTAAAAAGTAAGTGAATATCAAACTACATATATTTATAACAAAAAAAACCAAAAAAATGAAAATGAAAATATGATACATTTTTCATTGTTTAAGTTACTACACAGAATGAACTAACACCAACAACAATTACAAATTAAAGAAATCAATCATTTGGCAGATCAACTGTAAGTAAACATTATAATATTTTTTCACACAAAAAAGCTTTGTAAATTTCAAAAATAAATTGGCAAGTAATAGTCAGTAAAAGAGGGCAAAATTTTAAAGCAAAATCCACCAGGTGTGTGCCTTAGGGAATGTGCTGGGCAGTGGTGGGGGGCAAAATTACTATTCTAACTCCACCAGGTGCTTGCCGCAGGGAAGATGGTGGTCAGTGGTGGGAGGGCAAAATTACTATTCTAACTCCGACAGGTGTTTGCCTCAGGGAAGGAGCTGGTTAGTGGTGGGGGGCAAAATTACTATTCTAACATGTAAAGGGGCTTGGCTCTTGGAAGGTGTTGGAAAGTGATGAGGTAGAAAATGGAAGTTAATTGACATTTGCTTCGTCTTACCACATAATCATTTTAAAGTTGAACATATAATCCATAAACTTTTTTTCACGTTTAATTATTCTGCAAAAACAACCATCCGAAAATTACTAGCCGCTGAACTTCCATCAGACCTCTCCAGCACTAAGTGAAAAAGCAAAAGGCCTTTCACAGGTAAATTATTTGGAAACACTCACGAAACAGCCAAAACTAACTAGCCTAATTCGCATAAGTATCCGAAAAAAGAGTTAAATAAAAAATCACTTTAAAAACCAAATAAAAAATTGCAATAGCCGACTAACCAAAGATAATTTTCAAAAAAGTCAGTAAATCTCATCTTTATCTTTCAGACAAACCAAACAACAACCAGAAAAGAGAATCCCAAATTCAACCCAACCACTGGCAAAAAGTCCAACACCATCAAAAGGATGAGCAAATAAACAAGAAAACCTTTAAAAGGTTACTAAAATTACAATAAAAGACAATAAAAGCCTAATATTCTTTTTGCAGGACTCAACTACACAACAAATGCACGGAATCTTAGCATGCATAATTAAAGACAAACAATCTAATAAACAGCATGTTATTTGAAAAGTCAATAGGCAATCAAAAAACTATTAACCTAAATGTTTAATTCCACAGGTTGCAATCAATAAAAAATTTCAAAATCCTAACATTTTTTTTATTTATTTTTTCAGACAAAAATCAAGATGGCAACTGGAAAACAAGCAACATACATGAAATCCAACAGAGGCAATAGGTTATTGAAGTACAGTGGCTACGTTTATTGTAAGGAGAGATTAACTGAGCTCAGGTGTCATTGGAGGTGTGTGCAATATTACTCATCCCATTGCACAGGCAGTGCGGTTACTCTTGGTGACACAGTTGAAAGGACCACAGAGCATAACCACTCTGCCTCTGCAATGGAGATTAGAGAAAACATAAATCAAATTAAAGACCTTGCATCCACCTCCAATGAACCCTGTGGCTCAGTTTTGAGGGTGGTATCCCAAAACATTCCTACGCATGTAGCAAGTCATATGCCCACAATCCCAAACTTACGCAGAATTATTCAGCTTAACAAACAGGCAAGTAACCCCCTACGTGTAACACCCCAAACATACTCTGATATTAACATTCCTCCTGAACTAACTGTCACTGTTACTAATGAAACCTTTCTTTTGCATGATAACAAAAACCCTCAAAAAAGAATACTAATATTTAGCACAACCTGTAACCTTGTGAAATTAGAGACTAGTGATATTTGGATGATGGATGGCACTTTTAAATCAACACCCCATCCATTCACCCAAATAAACACTATTCACGCCTACATTAATAACACAGTAGTACCTTTATTGTACAGTTTACTCCCTGATAAGCAAACCTCAACATACACTGAATTTTTATCAGTGGTAAAAGCTAAAACCTTGAACAAAAGTCCTAGAAAAGTGTTAGTTGACTTTGAATTACCCATGATTAACACCATCACCAAAATGTATCCAGATACAAAAGTTCAAGGATGTTTTTTCACTTTTCACAGGCATATCGGAAAAAAATTCAAAAACATCCTTAGTTGAGGATTATATATCTGACAGTAAACTGCAATTCGAGTTAAAAAAACTAACAGCCCTTTGCTTTGTTTCTCCTAACTGTGTAGATGAATACTACACATCTATTACTGAATCTGAATATTTTACTACAAATGATGAAAAATTGGCACCCCTTCTAAATTGCTTTGAGGACACATGGATTGGCCATCTAAGCAGGTCAGGTCGCAGGAGTTAAGCCACGATTTCATGTGGAGTGGTGGAACTGCTACCTTACCTGCTTAGAGGGAGGATCAAAAACAAACAATGCCATAGAGGGATGGCACAACTCCTTTAACAAATCAATTGGAAAACCTCACCCAAACTTGTATCATTTTTTGGAAATTTTGAAGAAGGAGCAAAGTTTCCAAGAAATGAGAATGGCGCAATCATTGACTGGTAGTCTGAACCCACGAATTTCAAAAAGAATAAAAGAAATGTCTGAGCGACTATTGGGTCAAATTCAACAATTTTCGTTGATGGTGGATTCAGACTACCTAGATAATATTGCACACATCCTTCATTTCTAATCTACACTAACCCTTATTCAACCTTACTTGCCTGTTATGAAATTCAAATTTACAAATTCAATTGGCATTTTTCCTAAAATACATTTTAAATTTAAAATAAAAGTTGGGTTTCCTACCAAAAGTTGTCTTCTTTCTTCGGCTCTTGGACTTTGGTAAAATCCCACATTTCACCAAGAGTCTTGTGCAGTCTGTGAATCCAGAGAAAATAATCCATAAACCATGTTGAAATCCAAGTCTACAGTTTGGCATAGCCATATTTTACAGCGAAATTAGTGCTGCAAACAGTACTGCATCCACCTAAAAAAAACAGCATCCCCCCAAAAAAATCCCCCCCCAAAAACTTTTTGGGCCAAAATTTGCAACAAGAAATCCATCGATGCAATCCTCAAGCCACAGTAATCGACCATATAGCAAAAATCCATTCAGCAGATCTTTTAAAATGTCCAAATAATCAATTCTGCCATCCATGCCATCTGTGTTCTTGAACCTTCCATCTAGACGAAAAAACGTGACTACGCGATACTTTTTTTTAGAATAACCCGACGCTTTAAAAATATTTTTAAAAAATAGCTTTCTTTCCACTTTAGTTTTTTTTTAAAATTAAACCCTTCTTTAAAAAAAAAAATCTTAAACCTAAAGTGTCAAGAAAGCACTCAACCCGACGTGGGCCTACAACTACTACCTGCGTAGGAATGAAAATGTGGGTTAAAACATTCAAAATATGCATACAACTACTATCCTAGTTCTAACTACCTCCTTCCTCTCTCCTTACAATAGACTAAGCCAAGTACAAACTATATTTAAACATTTTTATTTGCCTTACCTGAGCGCAGCTCTTCCTTCGATCCGTTCTTGACCGCGACGCTACATCGACTGTAGAAAGTTACGTACAACCGGCAACGTCATCTGTATTAGTAAAAATGAAAAAAGGACATTTTCTCCCATTGATTTCAATGAAAAACCGTGGAGAAAGCTACAAAAATGTAAAAAAAAAAAATTTGTGTACAGTTACAATGTTGATTTTTAACAAATAATATAAATCGAAATTTAATTTTATAATATTATTTAAACATTTTAATTGACTGTCTTATATTTTTAGAAATGAAATAAACTTTAAAAAAAATTATTTTGAGTTGTTTATTTTTTAATCTCTATATTTTACATTTTTAATTTACTTAATAATTTTCTACACTGACTGTCTTAAACATGTTTACATATAATTAATTATTTTATTAATTATTTAAATGCTTTTAATTCTTAAAACGTTTTATTAAAAATTATTAATAATTAATACTCAAGTATTAAAATAAATACATGAGTATTAATACACTCCCCCACCCATAACCCCTGATTCCCTTGCATCCCGTCCCAGGGATGGGTGTCAATCCCTTCTACATATATATATATTTTTTTAATTTAAAGTAGAAATTACTTTAAATCTGTACAAATTAATACTCAAGTATTAAAATTAATACATGGGTATTAATACACTGCCCCACCCAAAACCCCTGTTTTCCTTGCATCCCGTCTCAGGGATGGGTGTCAATCCCTCTTACAAATAAATTAAAATATTTAAAATTTATTTTAAAAAATGTAATATATTTTAAAAAACCACAACTTTTTATAAAAATTAATACCCAAGTATTAAAATGAATACCTGTGTATTAAAACTCCACCCCAGCCAAAACTTAAAGACTTGAAAATTTAAAGAAACAGAAAACTTACCTTAAAAATGTGTTGTAATGGCATGCGATGTACAGGCGGATGTGTTGTAATGGCAATTGCGATGTAAAGGATGTGTTGTAAAGGCATTATGATGTAATGCCTGCGTTGCAAAGGATGTTTCCCAGGCTAAGCTTATCTTAAGTCCTTCTGGCAACTTGGTCAAGCATTTCGTGCAAAAATGAACATAAATATGAAAAGTAAGCTCAGTTAAAGTTATTTACAATTTTAAAAAATAGCCCTTAACAAAGTAGGCCTCTGTTGCGTAGGACCCCTCCTGTCCTCAACTCTACGAGAGAGCCTTGTTGGTCCTGTCTCTGCAGCTGACATCTAGAATGGTCAACAAAGGTGACCATTTGTACCACGTTAGTTCTTTTCTTGCTGCCATGCAGTCGAAGTTGTAATAAAGCTACTTAAACTGAGATACCGTTTGCAAAGTAAAACAGCGTCTGCGCTCCCCTTTCTAAACCTTCTCTTTAGATCAGAGGAAACATGATTTTTTTAATTTGTTGATGGAGCAGCTGGCAAAACAACAATAAATTGAAAAGGTTTTCTTTCAGCCTGCAATTGCGCGATTTGACGTTTTCTTTTTCACCATAGTAGTGGCTACAGGTAAACTTCAATCACCGAAGAGAAGAAACACTGTGCTTTCTCTTCGTTTTCTCAGCCTGGTCAAACTGAGCAAACAATTCAGAGCAATTAACTCTGAGGCCTAGTTTTATCCAGTTTCTGCTGCTCCAATTGTTTTCATCTGACATATTCATGAAAGTCAAAAAATAGCTTTTTCAGAGAACCTTATCTCTTGAACAGGTGCCCCCCGCGCCTAGGGGAGGGGCGCCCTTAGTAGCACCTCGGGACTGGGCCTCCTCCGGGGCCGGAAAGGGGGCTGAATGAGGTGATGTCATCGGGATGCGCTGGAAGGATATTTAAGTCCGTGCCCTGGGATCTTCAGCCTCTTTGTCCCCTTGGACCTCCGGAATGCTGCAGGGGCGCGTCGTCGAGGAGTGAGGTTTCCGGTCGGCGGCTGGCGGCGGTAGGTTAGAGGGGGCCCGGGCGTAGCGTGTTGCCTGCATAATGGGGCTTTTACGAAACATACATGGTTTATATATTTTGGGCGCTGCGATATGCATGTGCCCGTATGCGGGGTTAGCAATAGTGGTGGCGCGCAATTCTGTGGAATTACTGCGCAGGACTCGTTTTTCCAGTTGTAAAACAACAGGAAACAGACGTTTGTACACTTCGATGAAGGAGGTACGTTTACACTCTGGCTGACTTTTAGAGCTCTCCCCGGCTGTTTCTTTGACTGAACGGGGACTCGAAAAGCCATGAATTTGCAAAGGGGAGAATTTCGAAAAAGCATGCAGCGGAACTTGGAATCCTTTATTCCTCGCTCTGGCGGTGATGGGGAGCTATAACGCACCGGCATTGAGAGGGTTGTAGCTTAATAGCTTGAACCCCCACCCCCATCCCCCATAACGCTAAGGCTGTTACAGGGCACCCGGTGCCCCTGATTCACGACAGTGCGACAACTGCTGGAATGGAAACACAGAACTGAAGGCACTGCGGGTTCTAGTCCTCGTGGAAAGTAAGAAAGAAAGATATTCACATCTCATTTTGGGCGATGCCTTGCATAATCACCAATCTGGTTCTACTTCCCTTTCATTAGTTTCAAAACCTGTTGAGTGAAAGGTACGAGTCTTTGATTCGGGCACATTTGCCACTTTCGCATTATCGGGCAGGGTATTATACGCCTTCCGGCGCTCTGGGTGTCTGGGTTGCAATCGGGTATTTTGGTTCTTCAGTTGCACGTGTCTGGAACAGTCCCGTGGGGACGTGTTGTCCCTCCTCAGTAAGTTATTCGATTTTGTTGGGCGATTTGGCCGTTTGTTTTTCTTGATTGCTTCACATCTTTGGTGGAATGGACAGTGAGGCGCATTGTTTCATCGATTGCTATTCAGAGTTTTTTGCCCTCCGCAATAGATGCAGAATTGCGTACAATCGCGTCACGGGAGGAGATCTTTACTCCTGCATGGCCGTTTTAAGCCGAAACAATCAACGAGGCTTGAACGGTAAAAGATTTCTCGATTATTTAAAGAATTTCTTTTATTTTGACCATTGCACACAATTCCAATAGGCTCGGCATCTTCACTGGGATAATCAATCTTAGTTCGATTAATGCTGAGTGTGCAATCAGGGAAGCTGTTAAGTCAGATTACGTTATTGTGAGTTGTGCTTTGTTTCACTTCAGGGATGCGGTGTTTGCATTTAGAAAATATGTATGGCCACTGGATAATGCATATGTTCAGGCTAACAGACTAGCACTCTCCTGTGGTGGTCTGCTCCAAAATCCCAGTCTGCGTGGGCATTTCCTCATGTTTATTACCACGTGTGTCACTTATAAAATTGTGTTATTTTGATTGCTTTGCTCGTTAAAGAAAGATTCACTGTTGGTCCTTTAATTCCAGGTATGCAATTGGAAGTAAACAGGCAAAGGTAGTTTTCACCGTGTTTTGCCAGTGGTTGTTTAAGTTCACTAGAATTCCATTAGGCTGTGCAAATTAATATGTCCCTGAAATTGCACCCTCGTTTTGAAAACCGGGCAGTGGTTTCCCCGTGAATAGTTATGTAAAAACATACAAAATATCATGTGCTTTCAATGCTCCAAAATGATCCTTTTATTCTGTTTGGCAGATATCAAGTGGTGGGTCACAAAGGACCGCACATGATCGTTCTGCTGTTTTTGTTTCCCTGTCAGCAACATGTCCATGCTCTGCAACTCTGGTTAGCCTATCATGGTATCGTCATGTTATCAATGCAAAAACAACAGTTGATGGACAGAATGCAGAACAATGTCATACATTCACCCCAGTACAGAGATCTGGGCCTAAATCCATCGTTTTTTTGCTCACCATGCCATTCCAGTTTGAACCCAGCCATATGCAAATCAGTCTTGAGCCTGTGCCCAATGGGAACAGTCCAGCCCGAACTGCCAAGCCAGGTCCTCCCTGGACTGGAAACAAGCATCCTAGGACCGGTTTCGGGGTTTCACCCCTCTTCAGCCAGGATAGCTTGATTCCAGTGGCATGGAGAGCATGGGACCCATGTCTGGGCATACCCGTCCCACTCGGGGTGACAAATGCAAAAACAACAGTTGATGGACAGAATGCAGAACAATGTCATACATTCACCCCAGTACAGAGATCTGGGCCTAAATCCATCGTTTTTTTGCTCACCATGCCATTCCAGTTTGAACCCAGCCATATGTAAATCAGTCTTGACCCTGTGCCTCATGGGAACAGAATGTGCCTCATGGGAACAGAATGATGGATTTAACCCAGATCTCTTGACTGGGGGTGAATGTTTTGATTTGTTCTGCATTCCGTCCATCAATTGTGTGTCTTTTGCATCGTCATGTTATCAGACTGAAGAGTTACAGAAAACCTCTCTTTAGCTCAAATGTTTTTAGGCAGATATTGTTTCAATCTCCAATGTGACTGTATGGTAATACTTTAAATACATTTTTTGGATTATAATTCCATGGGTATAAAAAGGAAATTCTGCCTGTCCCCCTTTTGTTAGGGTCCCTTTCACACCCATAAAGGTATGTGGTGTTTTTTCTAAACCGTAAAGATGTTCAGCACCCAGGCTAATGGGCTGCATAGCTAAATGCATATAAGGTTCCAAAGGCGAGACCGATGGCACGGCAAATGCTTGCTAAGGGGGCACAAATGTCTGTGGATGCTATGCCATGAGGCGGGATAATGTATCACCAGAGGGTCGGTTGGGGGTCTCTGTTTTGTCACAGATAACTGGGCCCGTCCCGTGGCTTTTCCGGCACGGTTCTCAAAAGGTGGGCAGTTAGTTGGACTGGGGGCTCACTGCCGTAATCAGCGCACAAACGTAAGGCTGGTATTATGAAGAAGCAACATAGCACAAGAACTGCAGGATAACTCCCAACCTCCAGTTACCTTCTATATAGCGGCACACCTATTTGCTCTAGCAGGCCTAGGTGAGCAGAACTTTTCGCATTCGGGCTCTCAGTTTTCTAATCGACAAAGATCTCTACTATTTACCAAGCTCTTGTGGTGGTTAGCGATCTACAGGTGCTTCCAAAGGAGCTCCCATTTCACCAACTGCAGTAAGGTCATGGGAGGCAGGAATGGGTTCTCAGCCCATGCTAGCTCTGCAGTCGCCCTCGCTGGCAGTTAATGGTTCAAGTCTCATCTGACCCATCAATTACACACCGACCCTGGGTAGACACCAGCGACGCCACGGGGTGGATCGAGGTGGCAGGGACCCTCTGCATTGTAACATATGCTCAGAACTCTGTAGATCTGAAACCAGACAATGCTGTTAAGGTAAAGGCAGCACATACTTACGGTTTAATATTACTAGCAATAAGGAAATCAGCCATTGGTCTCGGTCACTTTCAGTACGTTTGGTCCCAATACTCCCGTCAGTGACAATAACTAATTTCCCTGGGGGTAACACGGTCCGGTTAAAATGGCCAGCCATAATGGTGCCGCACAGAGCCGGGCGCTCAACCCTTAATTTCAACCCGAATACAGTTCAAAACTTTTGCCTTCTTCCAGTTATCCGTGCAACGTCCTGGTCAGTTCAGCACAAGGGACATAAACTCTGTACTGCCGACATAATCACATGGCTGGTGTGATAGCACAGGGGGAAACAAGTCTGACCTGGATGGAGAATTTCTCATTATGTGCTCATGGTGCTGCTAATAAGTCAGAAAACAGTTGAAATTGTGTCTTCTTACAATTACCCCTGAGACGTTCTGGTCAGTGCAGCTCAAGGGACATAAACCATGTACCACCGACATACCGTGGCTTACATCTTACCACATGGCTGGAGTGATAGCACAGGGGGAGCCAATTCTGGCTTGGATGTAGTTCCTCATTATGTTCTCATGGTGATGCTAATAAGTATAAGACGGTGCTAAATCATTCTCAAGGCATTTGTTGCAGGAGGACCCCCTCCCACCCAAGTTTACAACCATCAGTCTGGGTCCATACGGAACAGGATTTATTCCTTTCACAAAGGGGGTTTCACGGGGGACATAATAACCGTCAGGGATTAGTCTGTTTGGCCTGAGCGGTGAGTATTGTTGCATGGGTTACCAGGTCTGGCTAGTTACCAGGCAGAATATTAAATCATCCAGCCTCTGCTTCCCTCGAACAAGGGCAACACCATCTTCACATAGTGCTGGCCACTGAGGTGGCGGGAGGAATAATAAGCTTAAGAGACACATAGCAAAGGATACGGTAACTGGAGGCTTCCTGGTAGAGGTGGTGAAGAAGTACACTTAACAAGCTTCACCTTGGGTACAGGGTAATTATGCGGCATGCGTTATATTATCATAGTAAAACCAGCCATTTATATCCCGGTGGCGGCCTATAACCACAGGTATTAACAGTAAGGGACAAAGCATCACCTCCCACAGAGGGAGCAGCCTCTGTCAGGGGGCGGAGCAATAGCTCAGAGGGCAATAGTGCAGAAGTCCAGGCCAGTAAAAGTCCTGCACAAGAGGGTCTTTTGAGGGACACGAAATATGCAGCATAGCTGAGTCATTTCTATGCACAAGGGGGTGCCAGGTTGGTAAGGGGACTATGGCAGATGTCAGCAGGTAAGGGTATTGGGAGCCCGGAGGCTGGCCGAAGGGAAAGAGGATTGACATGCTGGGGGCATAGACTTTGTAGTCCTACCGGTGGTCGCCTGCAGTTCTTCTTTGGGATTGGAGCTGCTGGGAGGGGGGTCACAACACAGGCCTCCACACACACTGTGTGTCATATGGATCCCCAGAGGTTCTGGTAAAGTTGCCTATGGCGGTCATCATCCCGTACTTAGCTTCTTGGGCACCTGGCTGGCGACAGAAGGGACTGACCTGCTGGTGGTTCCGGACTTCCTGGTCATACCGAAGAGGCCCGGGAGAGGATATTTAGGGTTGCGCTAGGGTTCAGGCACCCTTGTGGGCAGAATTCCTATTGGAGGTCCTAGGGTACTAGTTCTCTTGAGGATGGAGGTGGATGTCTTAAGTGAAAACGGGAGATAGTGTAATGGGGCCTTCCCAACTCGGTGGGCACTAAGAGGGGCTTCTGGACAATGTGCCAGTTGCCAAGACGTATTTATATAAAGCATTCTTGACCCAGGTAATTTATCACAAGGCTGTAAGAGGGTTCGTTATTACACCGCCGCTTAATGAACAATGGTCCGGAGGGAAGTTTCTTTTTGTGGTTGGTAGCAATAACGCAGGCAGTATAAGTTAAGGGGGCTCCGTTTAAGGGCGTGGACAAGTTGGTGAAGGAGCTGATCCAGGCGATCAGTAAGAGAAAGGCAGCGGTTCCAACACTTCCTCCTCATACCCCAGATGCCCAGGGGGAGTCTAATTGGGGTTGCGCTAGCGTCCAGGCACCCTTACGGGCCGGGATTTATTGGAGGTCCTGGGGTAGTAGTTCCCTTTGGGATACAGGATGGTGGAAATACAGCTCGTCACGGGTTTCTGGCAGGGGGACATGGATCGCTTCAGGGAAAACAGGAGCTAGTGTAAATGGGGGCCTTCATAACTCGATGGCTACTGAGAGGGTGCAGGTAATTTATCACAGGACTGCCCAGATAATAAAAAGGGAGCGGTGGCTTCAGGATGGAGGGCATATGTTGGTAGAAGGGCAGTAGCTCTTTATACAAACGATACTAGGGGCTATTTGTGGAGCACAGTCAGCGCAGGGGGGAGGGCGAGTGCGCCAGGGAGCTTCTCACCCTGTGGCGGTTCAGCAACTGGATGGACCCAGGAGGGAGTAGGATCCACGTGTGCAGCGGGTAGGCGGAAGGGGGGACTGACCTGCTGGTGGTCCTGGACTCTTCTGCCCTAACCCACAACGTATGGACTGGGTTGAACCTTGGGGAGGCTGTCAGAGTGCAGGTACCCCGGTGGGCGGGCCAGTGTGCTATGCGGGGCCCTGGTCTTCAAGTAGTGCAACTGTTCGCTGTAGCGTGTTGGGGCCTGCTGGCACAATGTGCGCAGCAGAGTGGGGGCTTGGTGGGCCGAGACGGCCAAGTTCAAGTGTATGGCCAAGTTCAAGAGTTCAAGTGTAATGTGGTGCATACCTTCTTTACTGCCTTTGATAGGTCAGCCACTAAAGTGTACGGCCAAGCTCAAGTGTAATGTCGTGCCTAATTGCCTTGCAGCCTTTGTCATGTTGATGCCGCTAAAGAGTGATGCTGTAAATAATTTTATATCCAAAAAGGATACTGTTATTCTCGTGTTGGTCACTGGTGAATTACCTGGTTTGTGAATAAAAGGCTACGCCATGAACAACACGCTCTGATTCTGAGAGTTCTTGGGCAATTGGGAGGAGTGAATGTCACGTTGTGCGCGCACTATGAGTAAGAGAGACAGCATAAGACCCAGCTTGTTCTTTTCTATTGTCATGCACATGAGAATTTAGTGTGCTCTCTGAGCCATGTGGATGAGATACTTTAAAGAGTGTGCTGTCCACGTTGTGCTTTTTTTTTTTATATGGACAGCTCTTGTTGCAGAGATGAGGTGAGGGAATAGCGAGTACATTTAATACCCAAAGACCCCGACTCCTAGCTACAAATTCAACAAAATGAAATTTGTATTCCCATGTTGAAATGTGGCCATTTTGTCAACTTTAGAAAGATGAATGACTGAATCGGTCCTTCAAGATTGAAACCGGTCGTCGACAGGTTGCTCATGCATCCTTGCGCCCCTCTAAGCCCCTTATCTGCCTTAATGGACTGGAATAAATCGAACTGCATAGCTGTCACTTTAACCTTGAGCTATCCTACAGGATCTGGAACCTGTGCCTTGCAGGATTTACTGGATCTTGCAGTAGGCACATTAACAGCTTAAGCTATTTTATTCAACCTGCAGATTACTCAAGCTCTCTCCAGTTGTCGCATCACAAGAGAACCTGCTGGGATTGGCTCCTGCTGCTAGTGATTCTACAAACGGGGGCACGTCATCCCACTTACGTATAATGCTGATGCGTTACCTTCACGTTACAAGCAGGTAGGTTAATCTAACATGCCCTGTTGCCAGAATTTGGCACGCAATCTTCATGCTAAAACAATTCTGCAGCAAATGCGTTAACCTACAGAAACCTGTGATCTGTAGGTTACACAGAGATCTGTGCAACAGAGACCCAACCCTTGCAGCTATCTAATTGCGGTTGAAACCTAGAATCCGCAGAACTGGCGGTTTCCTAGGCCATGGGTTCAATTCCCCGATATATAATTGACTTATAATAAACTGCCTGGTACAACCCAACAGTTGAAATCCTTGGATAAGATTTAAAGTTTCGAGCTCCTTACAACCACATTCCCATAGCGGTGTGTATAAGTTCTTGGGGTATGCAGATGAAAAGACATCACGTGCATAAGACATTGCCATTACGCAGTTAACAGCAGATGCTGCTATTACCATGCTCAAGGGTAGTGTTTTATCAACCTTGGAAAGATGAAGTGCTGAGTTTGCTATTCTAGGACTCTATGAACAATCTAACTAGAAGAGGCCTGCTTCAACTCCAGACTGGAATGTGATGTGCCAAATTCCATTCCAAGGGTAACCTGAGTCAATGATTCCTCACTGAGATTACAACAGACGCTGCAAGCGAGAGCAGAGGCGCTATGTTACAGCTCTTTAGACCCAAGTCAAAAAGGAAGATCATTCTGGAGTCATTCTAAAGTCATCGGATTACTCCATCCTCCAGTAAACTGTAATTAGCTGGGAAAGTCATCCCAAACCATCCTGAAGTATGTGTATAGGGCAAAATATTTAAATGAGATGACTCGAGTCATCACAAAAACTACTCCAGGATGGTGTCCTGATTACTTCATTTGAATATGCAGGATGATTATCTACTACTCCAGGAATACTAGCTGACAATTTAAGGATGAGTGTGGATTACTCTAGGATGATTTGACAACTCCACGAGGAGTGTGGATTACTCTAGGATGATTTCTTGACAACTTTAGGATGAGTGTGAATTACTCTATGACAATTCAGGACAACTTCAGGATGAGTGAGGATTAAAGGTTTTGGATGGCTGTGGATTACCCCTGAATGTTCAAATATAGTTTTGCTTGTATCACTACTTGATGTAATTACACTCTGTCACTGAGGTAGTATTTGGGAACACTAATTCATTAAGGAGTATCTTACACCTCCCTATACAAAAGAAAATAGTAATTGGATATTATAGAATCTCCTTATTTTAGCAATCTGCTGAATTATAAATAACAAATAATCCGATCTAATTTGTGTTTTATGGATCTCTATACTAAAAAGTGGACTGTGGTATGAAACGAGTCTGAGCGGAAAGTAGGTGTTGAAAGAATGTCATATTTTGCATTGTAAAGCAGCCTTCAGCTTGAGTCACTCATTGGCTTTGTCCTCAGCTGAGGTACAGGTTTTTACTTATTTTTTTAATATGGTGGCCTTCAGTGGCAAAACTGAACATACTATATGAAACAAAATGGGCACCAAAATGGCTGGTCAACGAGGATTTTGTTTTATTTGCAACATACTTGGCCAAAAGAACCTGCAGAAGATAACACAAAAAGTACACCTAGAAAAAGGTCAACAAACACAAGCAATTTCATTTGCGGCTACAAAGCAGACTTTCTTTTCAACTGTTCCAGCATTGAAGGATCTATACGGCAAGCTTCAGCCTAATAGATCTTTTGTCCATTGATGACGTGTTGTTGATCTTTTACACAAATTTCATACACTGAAAGAAAAAAAACGAAAGCATAGATTAGTACCAGTCTCCACAACTTTATTTTACATTTTTATAGGGCCAGCCAGTATTCAAAAAGTGCAGCCCTTTACATCATATGGTGAGTCTGATGTGATAATTTAAGTATTGTCACAAGAGTTGATAATTTAACAATGTGTGCACTTCTGAGTGGAACAATGAAGGGAGCATGTGGTGGGGTTATGAGAGCAGGTGTGAGATTAACTTCTCCATGAGCATTCCTTTTCAAACTCTTAAGTGTGATGGAGTAAGTTGTAGATTCAGGAAATCAGTCCCGGAGTTTCAGGAGTTAGCCAGATATAGTCAATCAGCAAGCTTCTTTTTTCAGTGTTGTTTTCCAGAACAAAAGACATTAGGGGGAATTCTAAACTCTGCTCAGTGTTGAACTTAATGGTTTGACACACATGCATCTTTACACAGTGCTCCCTTGCTTTTGAAAAGTAGAGCTCGTGGCATTTTGCAAAGATGCAGGTTGTTTTGGTGGAAAAATGATTTCACTTTAACCACTGAGAAGAAACCTTGCGGCAGCATCCATGGCAGCCTTTCAATCCTTGAGGAACCTAGGTAATTCGCTTTCCCCATAAAGGACATTTCCGAACTGGGAGTTGATATAGCACTCCTTTGTTGCTTTTGCAGATGAGACAGCAGCTAAACACAAAGCATTATTACACATGCTATCACGTAACCACCAGTATTTTAAGATTAAATGCAAGTCAATGAAATCTGATTTACTGACATTTTTAAACAGCATAAGTAACAGTGATCAGGAATTACTGTTTCCAGAAATATATAGTAGCCATGTCAAAAAGACATCTACAAGTCTTCAGTGTACAGTTTCCTTTTCCAGTAAATCAAATTGTCATTTACAAACTTAATGTGATGGAATTATTTCAGATTGTAATGTACACAAAATATAGAGGAAAATAAAGCAAGTCACCTTTAGTACCGCAAATGATCCACTACATGTTTCTGACTCGCTTTCATTACCAGTCTTGAAAGTGCCAAAGCAAATTCTCCTGCCTGCGATTGCATGATGGAAAATCCATAGCCATTTCTGCATGTGTGTTAACTGTGTTACAATGAAATAAAAATAAGAATTTTATAGGTGGCACATTTGGTGAACCAGAACATACAGGCAGGGTAACAGTGTTGTACATTTAGGTTCTGTGTTCAAGGGTCATAACAAGGAGTTTACATTAACCCCTTCTTAAAATATATCCTTCACTTATCTTTTCAGCAGTCATTCTCATCTTCCAAAGCCCTCATCTTTGCATGTAGTAGCACATACTCATTTAAATGGGTAGCGGGACAATCCATTGAATAGTAGTAATTTTCATCAATAATGGATAATGAGCTATACGCCAGTTCCTAAGAGAGAAAAAAAATGAGTTTGACTCCTTGAGTATGAAAAATTGGTGTTTCCTTTTTTGCATCTGAAACAACTGGCAAGAGTTGTATGAGCTGGAAAAGATGCAAACATAAAACATACATTAAATGTGCAGTGCAAGCATTTTTTCTCTCTCATATTTTTAGTCGGCAAGTAGTGGAGACAATTAATGGACGGATTCATTAGAACTGCTGTCAGGGACAATGAGTATTGCACAGGCTTGATGCCATACAATTATAAGCAACTGACACACTCATTTATATTAGCTTACCTCATGGTCACAAACCTCCTTGCTTGTAAACTGGCCTGGGTGGCGAGGAACAATCTTCACATCCACAGTAATGGCAGTGAGAGCAGAATGAAGTTTGTTGTATTAGTTGAAGGTGGATTATGTCCCATAATACCTCTGGATGTGCAAACAGTTGTTGAGTGTATCATGACCTGGTGGAACAGAGCGCTGCAACTAGCAAGGAAAAGGGTAAAGTTTTGAGAAGCAAATATTTTTATAACACTGTGTGCTGACGGCATGGTTTTGTCTTTCATTTGAATAAGTGACTAGGAGACAGCTAGAGTTTGTCCCTAAAACATCGTTTTATGTTTAAAATCATTTAGCCTCAAAACTGGGAACAAAATGCACAATAAAGATGCCAATTACCTGTATGGGATTGCTGAAAATAGAGTCATTGTCAGCGAGATAGAGGTGAGGTGCTTATTATTAAAGATAAAAGTACATAAGCTAGACATGGCAATATAGACTTTCTCAAAAAGAAAGTACACTCAGAGATTCAACAAATATTTCCTGGAATAAATGCTGCGCTGTGATAGAGCTATAATGTCTACAAATAGTTTCCATTACAGTAGTGGCACAAGTATATAAGCCCCCTTTAAAAAAAAATCTTATAACATGCTATTTTTGGCTCCAAGGTGAGTATGGGGCATGAGTACATTAAAATTTACTGCACCTTCATTTCACTGGTTTTAACAGATTTTTTATGGAGTTACATTGGTGATATGTACATTTGGGCAATTCCATTATTTATCAGTTAACTGGAAAATAACTATTGCTTTGAAATCCCTTCTTCAGTGATATGGTATCTGCTTTCATTGATATTTTCAATCTGCAAAATGTTTCCGTCCTTTCTAACACAAGCAGAATGATTGCAAGTATAAATATGCATTGGCAAAGTCAACAGGTCCTGGTGTTCAATGCTGCTACCCGGCCTTTCGGCTTTGCAAAGTCTTTTGCAGATGCTGCTCTGTATTCCCTAAAACAAACAAATAAAGCTTGCTTGTTTGGCAATACAAAACAGCACTGGGGGAAAAACAGGACGAGTCATACGCTTGTATACATCATCACGCATGTGCAATTATGTTACATAGCAGTATGGCTGCCACAGCGTCCCCACGCATGCACAATCACGCAGTGGCCATTATTTTAAAACTTAGTTTATTATTTTAATTGCTGCTGCCAAACACTCGAAAGATATTCATGAAAAAAGGCACTCTAAGAATGACTTGGTGGAATTCAGAAGCTTAATATAATATTTTAAGAACAGACATATGCATAGAGCAAGCGCTATATAAATGCAAACCTTTTCCCACTTCTATCCCTCCACTATCCTTCTCAATCCAAAAAAACTGGCCAACATATCCACCACTCAAATTATTTTCATATTTTCACTATACTAATTCACCACTAATCCTTTATGGGTTCCAGAGTAGCATGCTACTCGCCAAAACAAAAAGCGCTTCAACACCCCCATCAGGGGTAGCAAGCGATATATAAATGCAAACCTTGTTTCCCTCTTCTATCCCTCCACTATCGTTCTCAATCCAAATAACCGACTAACTTATCCACCACTCAAATTACTTTCATATTTCACTATACTAATTCACCACTAATCCTTTATGGGTTCCGGAGTAGCACGCTACTCACCGAAAAAGCACTTTGACGTCTCGTCAGGGGTAAGTGCTATATAAATGCAATTACAATATAGTGCATTAAATAGTACCCATAATTACCTGATGGTCATAATTCCAAATAAACCTTCACATAGTGCTTTAAAAGCTACAATAACTAACTAGAATTGGCAAAGCCAACAGGTCTCGCATATATAAGAGCTATTGACTTTGGCAATGTGTTTTAGCCATGTTGTACACCAGTGTGGCTGCTGTTCAACATGGCTAAACGTTATTGGGGTGGGGTGGAGTGGAATGGGGTAGGTTGATTTAGAGTAGAGGGGAGTGGATTGTGGTAGCATAGAGTAGGGTCGATTGGTTTAGAGTGGAATACAGGGGATTAGATTGTAGTCGGGTAGCGTGAGTTAGAATGAAGTGGGGTAGACTGTAGTGGTGTAGAGTGGGCTAGATTGAGAGAAGGGCGCAGTGTGGTAGATTGGAGTGGGGTGTGGTAGATTGGAGTGGGGTAGATTGGAGTGGGGTGGGGTAGACTGGAGTGAGATACTGGGGTAGATTGGAGTGGGATAGATTGGGGTGAGGTGGGTCAGTCTGGAGGGAAGGTGGATTAGTGGAGGGGAGATTAATGGAGTAGGGTAGATTGGGGTAGCATGGAGTAGAGCAGATTGGTTTAGAGTAGGGAAGGGTAGATTGGGGTAGCATGGAGTGGGGTAGATTGTAGTGGGGTTTATTGAGGTAGAGTGAGGTAGACCGGAGTGGGGTAGACCGGAGTGGGGTAGACCGGAGTGGGGTAGCTTGGGTGAAGAGTGGGGTAGATTTAGTGGGATAGATTGGAGGAGAGTGGTGTGGAGTAGGGTGGGGTAGATCTAGGTGGATTGGGGTAGATAGGAGTGAGTGGAGTGAGGTATATTGGAGGTAGAATGGAATGGGTACATTGGGGAAGAGTGGGGTACTTGGAGTGAGGTAGATTGGGTGGATTAGAGTAGGGTAGATTGGAATGGAGTGGGGTAAATTGGAGTGGAGGGGTAGAGTGGAGCGGGGTACTTGGAGTGGAGTAGATTGGGTGAATTAGAGTAGGGTAGATTGGAATGGAGGGGGTAGAGTGGAGTGGGAGAGACTGAGGTAGAGTGGAGCGTGGTATATTTGGGAAGGGTGGAGTGGGCTAGAGTGAAGTGGGGTAGGCTGGGTGGATTGAAGTAGGGTAGAGTGTGGGAGATTGGGGTAGAGTGGAGTATGGTAGTTTGGAGTAGAGTATGGTAGATTGGAGTGGAGTAGAGTGGAGTGGAGGTAGATTAGGGTCGAATGGGGTACATTGGAGTGGAGTAGATTGGGTGGATTAGAGAATGGTAGATCAAATTGGTAGATTGGAGTGGGGCAGACTGTAGTGGAGTGGGGTAGATAGGAGTAGATGTGTGTGAACTGGGGTAGATAGGAGTGCAGTAAATCAGGGTAGAGTCGAGTGCGGTAAATCGGGGTAGAGTTGAGTGAGGTATATTGGGGTAGACTGGAATTGGGTAGATTGCGGGTGGAGTGGAATAGGGTGGGTGGAGTAAGGCCGATTGGAGTTGGGTAGATTGGGTGGATTAGAGATAGGTAGATTGGAACAGAGTGGGGTAGGTTGGAGTAGGGTGGGGTAGATTGTGGTAGAGTGGGTAGACTGGGGAAGATTGGAGTGGGGTAGGGTTGAAGCGGGGTAAACAGGAGTGTAGTGGGGTAGGGTGGAGGGGGTAGAGTGGATTTGATTGAAGTTAGATTGTTGTAGTGGGGTAGATTGGGGAGGAGTTGGTTAGATTGGAGTGTGCTAGATTGGAGCAGAGTGGAGCGTGGTAGATTGGGGTAGAGTAGATTGGGTGTATTGAAGTAGGGTAGAGAGGAGTGGGAAGAGTGGAGTAGACTGAGGTAGATTAGGTTGGAGTGGGGTACATTGGAGTGGAATAGATTGAGTGGATTAGAGTATGGTAGATTGGAGCGGAGTAGATTTTAGTGAAGTGGAGTTGGATATAGTGGGGTAGCAGAATGGAGTGGAGTATAGTAGAGTTGAGGGGTGTGGAGTGGATGGAGTGAAGAGCCATGTTGTAAAGTGTCTTACAGTGGAGTTTCATGGAGTTGTATAGCATAGAGTGGAGCAGGGTGAAGTGGTGTAGAGTTGTAGAGAGGAGTAGTATAAAGTGGAGTGGCATAGTGTGGAATATGTATGGTGTGATAGCGCACTGCCATTAAAGACAACACTTTTCCAATTGAAATTGCCCATTACATTTGCATTCGTGAGGGTGGTGGGTCAAAAACAGGCCTATGTGAAATTTAAATTATGTGCAATTTCTGAAATTTCACATTACACTTCATTCCTTGTGTCAAAAAATAAATGACAGGTTTGCATTTCACATAATGTTCTTGAAATTTCACGTAATTACTTAAAAGAAAATTATACGAATTCCATACTCGCTTAGTCGAATGAGGGCCGAAAAAGGGCTAGAGGGAGGTGAGTTATAAAGGTATGCAGAGAGAACTGTGAAATAACTTGTGCTTCTCTCTAGTAGTTTCCTGCCACCTTCATAGATTTCAGTTTCAAAACATTCCCCTCACAAGTTATCAGTGATAAGAAAGAACAATTCAGCAACAAAAATGTATACTGAAGCTATTAAATAATTAATACTATACAGAATATGTTACACCTCACATCCTCAAATTTTAACATTTTCTCTAATACAACTGGTTTATAATTTGCTTCTTGGGGAACTGCTAATGCCCATAGTTAAGCTATGCCAACAAGTGGTCTCACATTGTTCCAATAGACCTATGAGAGCTTGTTAAAAGGTGTTGCCACTGTCTTTGAAAAAGCATATCAGTGTGAGTGACGTGATAATTACATTTAAGTGCTGACATAACTGGTACAGAAAAGGAGCTTTCGGGCTCAGTTACGTTAATACCTAAAAGGTCATCGATTCGAAAACACGATGCAAACATCAAACATGCTTGCTGGATGAAGAGAGTCTAAGTACGCTAATATCAAACCGTGCAATGCTAAACATTTCAGTAAATGTTGCAGGAACAGTGTTTCGAGATATGTAACTCCTACTTCTTGTTACAGAACGAAACCCTGAAGCCAATGTCTACTCTTCCTTGCCCAGACCAGAGGGCACGCTGTGCCAGCCAGATGGCACGATAGATAATGCAGCAGAGGGGCTTCGGTGCCTAAGAGACTAAAAAGAGAGGAAAACAATGTGTCTAAATCATATAAGAAGGTGTACTTAACATTCAATGCCCTCCTACAGAGCTACGGCTAAAGAACATGGTGTTGACTACATGAAATCACCCTTTGGGCGGTCATCATTGAGACTAGTGTTTTTGCCAGAAATAACCCACTTTTTCTGTTATCCACGGTTCCGTAGCCCCACAAATGCAGACTGTGGGAGGATCATCTTCTTGTAGGCCAGTTATTTCTTTCCTCAGAAAGTAATTATTTTTCCCTTTGCTTTGCGCACAACAACAGGTCAATCTGGAGGCTAAGATGCAGAGTTATTTTATTTTTTCACGCAAATACAGCACGAGATTTCTCTCAATCTTGCTGCTGAATGCTGCGATTGAGTTAGTTCCTTCAAAAATGGATATAATTCAGATTTTAAAAAAATTTTCCCTTATCCTTTACTTCTAGGCCCAGCAAGTGCTTAAGAAATGCCAAATGGCAGCTTTGGCTGCATTAAGCATTTTTCATTAGAGGGCTGATTTAAACAAAGCGAAACCTTCCCGAACCACCAAAAACACATGTCCCTCAATTACCTGAGAAGCCAGTAATTCGATCTCTTGCTCCTATCCCGATAAAGGTTTTTCCCACACCAACAAGCAAACGGCGGGAAGCGCTGAAGAAATCTGCAAAACTCTCAAGAAGAGGCTGAATAAGCGCCATGTCCACACTTGTAAATACCCTACATAACCATGCTGACCCACGCGTGTTGACCTAACGATTGCCCGACGGTCCGAAATGACGTCTTTTCCGGCGCCAACAGAAGTGCATATCAAAGCACTTCAACATGTTACTTTTCATTTATGAATGCGACCCCCACCACATTTCTTGGGTCAGTAGTTGCAGGCAAATGAGACTGCAAGATGGCATGCAAGAATCTACTGAGTACTTCATTTTTCTAACGTGAGTACCGGGCGTTGTGCTTTGCATTCTGGGACTTGTAGTTATGTTTATCTTTTTTATACAATCGGAACTATAAGTCTTAGAATGCACACCTAAAACGTGGACTGGATGATTTGTGAAGAAATCAAGATGCACTGAAGGGGTTGTAGCAGCCATTTCATCCAATTGTCGGTTGCAGTCTGTGGTTTGTAGTTTCAGTTTTTGTCTTCTATTGATGTTGGACTCAAAATCCCAGAGTGCAACAAGGTGTTGCATGCAGATGTCCAATTGATATTCAGGAAACTCCGTAAGCGATGAAAATCGGCCATGTGACTGGAGTGTGTTGAGCGAGTTTGTGAAAGTGGATAGTATACTCGCTGACACTGATGTACCCCCTGTGCAAAGAGATAACTCTGTGAGAGGCGCAGACGAACAAGTGCAACCTTGTAGTCCATCTGGGCAGAGTTCAGCAGCCGGCTTCCTTCTTACGAAAGATGAAAGTGTAATGACCAGCCCAGCGCATACAGTGAAGGAAAACACCACACATTGCAATAACGAGCATTTAAGTGAAATTACAAGACGCGATACTCTTCACCTGAATTCTAATAATTTAAGAACAGATTTCACAATAAAAAGCAATTCCAAGCCGATTGCAGAGGTAACAAAAAGCTGCAAAACTCATTCCAGAAGAGTGATCTTTAATTTTGGCTCTGGGCAGCAAGACAGTGGGTTTGATAGCCCACTGGTACATTTTAATTCCTGAAAACACAATCAATTCGTTCTTTTAGTAATAAAAAGGGTTACCGCTGTGTATTTTGCTACTTTTATTATGTGCTTTTTTATGTGTGAAAAACATGTTTATACAATTTCATATATTTATATAACTTGTCTGTTGTAAATGTTTCTCGTTTTTATGCATATGTATATTTGTATGAAAGAATCTATTTTTATACTTTAAGACCATTTTGGCATGCAATTTTGTATTAATATATTTGAATAAATGCAGATGTCCAAACGCACAAACAAAAAACATACAAATGCTTGTTTACTCAAAATGTCATATAGTCTCAGCCCTCTCAGGCCAGAGCACAGTTACCTCCCCCCCCCACTGTTTCTTGGTTATTTAGGTTTTGTTAAACCCAGGGAATGAGGAATAACTATGCGAACCGGATTCTCTCAGTTCAAATGACACACATAATTCCCTATTAGGTGCAGATTATCGCTGCCATTCACCAACTGCTGCAGGTGGTAAATGGGGGCGGCTGGTGGTGCGGGGCTGGGGGGGGGGGTCACCAGGTGGGGAGTGAAGAGGGAATCAGTGAGCACTGAAGGTTAGTCTCACAGGGGAAGCACCGTCGTGCTGTAGAGGGCATTGAATGTTAAGTGCAACTTTTTATATGATTTAGACAAATTGTTTTACTCTGGATGTTAGAAGCGTAATACCAATAACAGTACCTATCCTGTTCTTCAATGCAAAAAATAATAATAATTACATATTGGGGAACAGCACTGTGAGAAGTTGGCCTGGTATATGCTGTTCACTAATTAAAGTGGACACCTTGCACCAGGGCAAATCGACTCTTATGGTAGATAGGTTTAAGACAACCTTTTAAAGAAAGCTATCCTAGTGGTAGCTGTGGAGAGCAGCCTTCAGGCTAAGTCTCGGAGGAATGTAAAGCAGCTTGTTTTACCATATAATCTCTTGAATCACCAAATGAAAGGACACCACACAGGTATATATATCAAATATATATGTATTTATTTCTAAATAACTCTACTAATCTCTTTATGAGATTAGAAGACAAACATATGCACAAATCAACGTTTCACAATAAGTTAAGCACAAAATATGGCTGGGGCCCTAGGGGCGTACCAGACCATATACTAAGTAAGAGACTTAGAAACAACGACTTGCAGGGAGACAAGGCCTAGGGCCTTCAGAAGTGCTGGGGCCTCACGAAACCACCCAAGGCAGGTAAGTAAAGGACCCACGGGGGACGCGTGCAGTGTGGATACACAGGCGCGAATCGCCGTTAACTTCAATGGGGCAAGTCGCGGTTGGAAATAAAGAGTTTTAGGATACTTCGGGAGAACCTACAAGCAAGTCACTTACAGGGTAAGTAGTTCTAGGGCCCACACCCACAGGAGCACCGTAGTGCTGGAGTTACCTCACCCAGGGAAGCCGGGTGCACAGGTGTCCTTTGGTGTCGGGTCGCGGCGTCGTTTTCAATGGCGAACAAAGAAGACTTGCTGCTTGCGGGAGCTGAAGAAGTGTCCGGTGGAATCCAAGCCTGGATTCTGAAGAAGGATGACCTGAAAGCAGAGGGGACAGTGTTCAAAGTCACTTGGCAGTGACCCGGGGCAAGGAAGATGGATGCCCACCGTCGTCGGTCGCTTCAGGTCGGTTGCGGGTGCCTTGACTCTTCAGCCACGTGGTCCAGGAGGCGTCGGCGACGACCAGGAGCTGGATTCGGTGTGTCCTCGACGTCTGCAGCTGACTGCGGTGTCGGCAACTCGATCGGAGCCAACAAGCCTTGGCAGCCGCAAGTCTCGGGGAGATGAAGAAAAGTCGATGGCGCAGACCAGCAAGGTCTGAGGGACTCACCCAGCGAGGGTAAGTCAGGGCAGGCCTGGAGCAACCAGGGGAGCCCTTTGGTTTCTTTAACAAGTCTTCTGGGGACCCACAAGCCAGCGGGCAAGGGATCGCGAAGACACCTCGGGCGGAATCACTCAACAGGGGCCCACGGTCACTCGGGACGGTGTAGGCCTCTGATCTTCGGAGGATTCCTGCTGGAGGTCGGGACCACACGTGGTCCAAAGCACAAGTTCGTAGAACGTTGTGAAGGGGTTGCACTCGACAATAGTGCACGGTACCCAGGGGTCGCGGTTCCTCGTTACTCGTGGGGTCCACTTGCCTCAGCTTCGCTGGGGACTCACGATGGCCTGGGAGAGGTCAGGAAATCCACTTCCTGGGCTGCAGGGACTTCGGACTCCGGCGGGAGCGGCGTAGTTTGCGACCGTCGTTGTCGTTTTGGTGCCTGCCAAGCAGGGGAGTCACTCCTTGACTCCAAGGGAGATTCTTCTGTCTTCCAAAGGTAGTGGAACGTCGAAGGGCCAGGATTCTTCTGTAGAGCGTCGTCCAGGGGTTATCTGCTTTGCAATGGCAAGGTTCCCCTCTTATACTAAAAAGAGGGGATGGACTAGCTCTATGACCCCACCTATGGGAGGGTCAAGGGAGGGGTGGCTACACCCACTTCCCTTTGTCCAGTTTCGCGCCAGAGCAGGGGCAGGTAGCCCCTGAGCTGGTTTGAACTGGCATATGCACAGAGGAGCCTTCTGCTCCCCCAGTGCAGGACTTCAAAGCACTCTAAGAGTGCACCCACCCAGCCCCAATACACTAAACCCTGTCTGGGAGGTGGTCACACCTCCCTGTGACAGGATGCCTATTGTTGGGCTTCCTCCACTGTGAGTGTCAGTCATCAGCAGGAGGGCAGCCCAGTGTCTGTGACTGGTGGCATCCATTTTGTGATGCCAGGGCTCTGCAGGATTCTACCGCGTTTCCACAGCAGGTACATGTCTTATCCCTCTAGAAGGGTGGAATGCTACCCCCGCCGCCAGGATTGGCGGGGGTAGTATTCCAAGATGTTTGACACCAAACAGGACATGTTTTGATGCAGCCATTCCAAAGTTAGCATTCTACCGCGAGGATATAATGCACTTAAGAGTATATGGTTTAACCGCATCCACAAACAGCACCAGAGAATGGACTCTGAGAACTGCAGAGGGGCCCTGCTCATGCAGAGGCACCCCCTCACATAGAAGCCAAGCACCCTGCCCTCAGGATTGATAGGGCCTGCCTTAGGGGTGACTGATAGGTTTATATGTGTGTGCAGGAGAGATATAGGAAACCTATATCTCAGTGAGGGGTGCTAGCACCACCTCACCCAGGCTGCAGTAGCAGGCCTGTGGTGTCAGATTTAGACTGCTTCCCAGGGGTGGCATAATACATGCTGCAGCCCCTGGTAGGCCTGTGAAGTACCTATGCCCTTGGTACCTAAGGTACCATATACTAGGGACTCATAAGGCACCACAGTATCCAATCACTAGTGCACCTAGAATGCACTCCATGTCGTTTAGAGAGAGCAGATAGACTGGGGCCCTGAATAGCAGGGTCCCAGTCCAACTAAGTCATAAACCAGCAAAACACCATAAAAAAGTGGGGGCAACCATATAGTCAGATTCCACCTTCCTACATAACCCCCCAAACAAAAGGAGATAAGGCTAACCTTGGCCAGTTGAGCCTTTATTGACTAAGTGGCCATATAAGGAAGCACCTGCACTAGCATGGTTGCCCCCTGTCTTATGGTCCACTAAGCAATCCCTCACCCTAAGGGTATGAGAGGGTCTCCACCATGGGGAATCACTACCTGTGGTGTGCTTTGGTAAAGTACCAGGCTGGTGAGGTGTCTGAGTAGGGAAGTGTGGCCCTAGGAATGTTGGCCTCAGCTTTCTCAGCTCACTGGTCACCATGTATGCCTGTCTTTCCATGACTGAGTGGTACTCTGCTCTAAGGGTCAACCTTTGACTGCCTACAGCCGGGGGTTGGGTCCCTTTGGGTGGAACACTGGAGGGACATGGCATGTTTGGAACCTTTTGGTCCCAGGTTTGCCCTTGCCTAACAGAGTCCTTCTGGGGAGGTCCCTACATAAAGGTATGGGGGATCCCTCAGTGGGTTGAGGAATTTCTACCTGGCTAGGGCTACTAGCCTGGGTGCCCCTAATCTGCTGATGGGGGGTTCCTCTGGACAGGGGGCCCTGGGGGTCCACTGACCTCCCTGACCTCTGCAGCCCTGGGCTGACTGAGGCAGGGTAGAGAGGGGCAGGTTACCTGCTCCAGACTGGGTACCACCTTGTAAGGGTCCTCTGCCATCAGGGGGTGGCCAGGCCAGGCCTGACTACCTCTGTGGCAGTTCCTTCACTAGGGGTAGGGTCAGTTCCCTGAGGAGGCTGACCCTTACCTACTGTCTGGAGGGAAGAAGACTTTTCTTCAACCCTTGTGCTCTCTTCTGGGGGAGAGTGGGCCATTCTTCCAGGCTCCATCTCTCCAAAATCTTGGGCTGGGGCTGTGGCCATCACAGCCCCACTAACCTTTACAGGGACACCCAACATCTTCAGATGGGTTTGGTGTTCAATTTCAGCCCAGGCTGAAATTTCCAGATCATTGCCCATCAGGCAATCTACAGGTAAGGTTGGGGACACTGCCACTCTTTTTGGGCCTGTGACCCCCTCCCAGCTGAGATTGACTATGGCCATGGGGTGATCTGTTCTGACACCATCAATGTTGGTCACCTGGTATTTAAACTCAGGTAAAAGCTGGTGAGGGGGACTAGTTTCCCTGCCACCATGGTGACACTAGCCCCTGTGTCCCTAAATGCCACAGCTTTCTGACCATTAATTATTGGCTCCAGTCTGTACCTGCCCAATGCTATGGGACCCATGGTAAAGGTGGCATATCCTACACCACCATCAGAATCTGAGGAGTCTGTTGAGGGGTCCTGTCTAAACTAGGGCCCACCTCTGTTCCTCTTGCAAAAGCACCTAACTTTTTGGGTGCACTACTCCCAACTGGAGGATTACTACTGGTAGTACCAGGAGGGGTGGTAGTAGTTGTTGGAGGAACATTTTCTTTATTGCCATTCCTGGGACAACTGGGATCAGATTTCCAGTGCCCAGGCTTTTTACAGACATGGCAATAGGGTTTCTTTTCAGGAGAGGAAGGAGTTTGGGACCCACCCCAGAAGAGGAATTTTGGGGCCCTGTAGTGGACTTATCCTTGGATTTATCCCCACCTTTCTCTTGGGACTTGGTAGAATCTTTCTTGTGGTCACCACCCTGATTCTTAGGCCTTACCCTGGTTCTGACCCATTTGTCTGCCTTCTTTCCCAATTCTTGGGGAGAGGTCAGATCAGAGTCCACCAGGTACTGGTGTAAAAGCTGGTTTTGACAATTATTAAGGATCTGTTCTCTCATCATTAGATTATAAAATCCTTTGAAATCAGTAACCCTACTGCCAACCAGCCAACCCTCCAGAGCCTTGGATGCACAATCTACAAAGTCAGTCCAGTCCTGAGTCTGTGCCTTCTGGGTGTCTCTGAACTTCAACCTGTACTGCTCAGTGGTTAAGCCAAACCCATCTATCAGTGCACTCTTCAGGACTTCATAATCATCAGCATCCTCCTCTCTAACAGTGAGGAGCTTGTCTCTTCCTTTATCTGAAAAGGAGAGCCACAAGATTGCTGCCCACTGCTTTTGGGGGACCTGCTGTACTCTACAGGCCCTCTCCGTAGCAGTTATCCACTTGTGGATATCATCCCCACTCTGGTAGGGAGGAACAACCTTGCTCAGGTTCCTATGGTCAGGAATATATTCTCTGCCTCTAGGGACACTGTTGCTGCCACCAGGGGGTTCTAACCCCTCTTTTCTAGAAGCTCTCTGGATCTCCAGGGCTTCCCTATCCAGTGCCAACTGCTTGGTTCTGAGGGCCACTCTGGCTTCCTCATACTGGAGCAGTTTGCACCTTCTCTCAGAGGAGGTCTCTCTTAAGGGAAAGTATGAGTTCCTCTGCTGGACAAATTCTCTGCCAGAGTGATAAGAGTGGTCAGATTCCCTGGAAGGGGATCTGTGCCTCTCCTCCTCTCTGTCAGTTCTCTTATGGAGAATTCCTCTGTCCTTTTCAGGCCCCTTGGAGCCTGGCCCTTCAATCACAGAGTCTTGGTCATTCTGATTTTCATCATCTGACCCAGATACTATGACTGACCCACCCACTGATTCAGACCCTTTAGCTCCTAGAGCCAATCTAAGGTCATCTGCTGTCAGCAGATCTATCAGGTGTAGTGTTGAGGGACTCTGTCCTAACCTCAGGTGTCTGTCAACACACATGGCTCTCAAGTCAGAGAAAGCCATGTCCTTATACTGAGGCTGAGTGGATCCACTGGGTCCACCCTTTAAGGACATTCTAGTGTTGTGCAGTGTTGTACTACCTACACTAGTTTGTGGCCTACTGATCCTAGCTTGAGCTGTGGAAAGGGTGTGCTATCCCTTGGCACACAGCTCTAAGTTCAGTAGAACTTATTGATACTAAGCTTGACTTTATATGTACCTTGAGTACCTATAATGGTTTTCAGTTAGTAATTCAAATAGAGATTTTCTGGTAAAACAATGGCAAGCTGGAATCCCACACGCTGCCCACCAATGTGAGAAGTTGGCCTGGTATATGCTGTTCACTAATTAAAGTGGACACCTTGCACCAGGGCAAATCGACTCTTATGGTAGATAGGTTTAAGACAACCTTTTAAAGAAAGCTATCCTAGTGGTAGCTGTGGAGAGCAGCCTTCAGGCTAAGTCTCGGAGGAATGTAAAGCAGCTTGTTTTACCATATAATCTCTTGAATCACCAAATGAAAGGACACCACACAGGTATATATATCAAATATATATGTATTTATTTCTAAATAACTCTCTACTAATCTCTTTATGAGATTAGAAGACAAACATATGCACAAATCAACGTTTCACAATAAGTTAAGCACAAAATATGGCTGGGGCCCTAGGGGCGTACCAGACCATATACTAAGTAAGAGACTTAGAAACAACGACTTGCAGGGAGACAAGGCCTAGGGCCTTCAGAAGTGCTGGGGCCTCACGAAACCACCCAAGGCAGGTAAGTAAAGGACCCACGGGGGACGCGTGCAGTGTGGATACACAGGCGCGAATCGCCGTTAACTTCAATGGGGCAAGTCGCGGTTGGAAATAAAGAGTTTTAGGATACTTCGGGAGAACCTACAAGCAAGTCACTTACAGGGTAAGTAGTTCTAGGGCCCACACCCACAGGAGCACCGTAGTGCTGGAGTTACCTCACCCAGGGAAGCCGGGTGCACAGGTGTCCTTTGGTGTCGGGTCGCGGCGTCGTTTTCAATGGCGAACAAAGAAGACTTGCTGCTTGCGGGAGCTGAAGAAGTGTCCGGTGGAATCCAAGCCTGGATTCTGAAGAAGGATGACCTGAAAGCAGAGGGGACAGTGTTCAAAGTCACTTGGCAGTGACCCGGGGCAAGGAAGATGGATGCCCACCGTCGTCGGTCGCTTCAGGTCGGTTGCGGGTGCCTTGACTCTTCAGCCACGTGGTCCAGGAGGCGTCGACGACGACCAGGAGCTGGATTCGGTGTGTCCCTCGACGTCTGCAGCTGACTGCGGTGTCGGCAGCTCGATCGGAGCCAACAAGCCTTGGCAGCCGCAAGTCTCGGGGAGATGAAGAAAAGTCGATGGCGCAGACCAGCAAGGTCTGAGGGACTCACCCAGCGAGGGTAAGTCAGGGCAGGCCTGGAGCAACCAGGGAGCCCTTTGGTTTCTTTAACAAGTCTTCTGGGGACCCACAAGCCAGCGGGCAAGGGATCGCGAAGACACCTCGGGCGGAATCACTCAACAGGGGCCCACGGTCACTCGGGACGGTGTAGGCCTCTGATCTTCGGAGGATTCCTGCTGGAGGTCGGGACCACACGTGGTCCAAAGCACAAGTTCGTAGAACGTTGTGAAGGGGTTGCACTCGACAATAGTGCACGGTACCCAGGGGTCGCGGTTCCTCGTTACTCGTGGGGTCCACTTGCCTCAGCTTCGCTGGGGACTCACGATGGCCTGGGAGAGGTCAGGAAATCCACTTCTTGGGCTGCAGGGACTTCGGACTCCGGCGGGAGCGGCGTAGTTTGCGACCGTCGTTGTCGTTTTGGTGCCTGCCAAGCAGGGAGTCACTCCTTGACTCCAAGGGAGATTCTTCTGTCTTCCAAAGGTAGTGGAACGTCGAAGGGCCAGGATTCTTCTGTAGAGCGTCGTCCAGGGGTTATCTGCTTTGCAATGGCAAGGTTCCCCCTCTTATACTAAAAGAGGGGATGGACTAGCTCTATGACCCCACCTATGGGAGGGTCAAGGGAGGGGTGGCTACACCCACTTCCCTTTGTCCAGTTTCGCGCCAGAGCAGGGGCAGGTAGCCCCTGAGCTGGTTTGAACTGGCATATGCACAGAGGAGCCTTCTGCTCCCCCAGTGCAGGACTTCAAAGCACTCTAAGAGTGCACCCACCCAGCCCCAATACACTAAACCCTGTCTGGGAGGTGGTCACACCTCCCTGTGACAGGATGCCTATTGTTGGGCTTCCTCCACTGTGAGTGTCAGTCATCAGCAGGAGGGCAGCCCAGTGTCTGTGACTGGTGGCATCCATTTTGTGATGCCAGGGCTCTGCAGGATTCTACCGCGTTTCCACAGCAGGTACATGTCTTATCCCTCTAGAAGGGTGGAATGCTACCCCGCTCGCCAGGATTGGCGGGGGGTAGTATTCCAAGATGTTTGACACCAAACACGACATGTTTTGATGCAGCCATTCCAAAGTTAGCATTCTACCGCGAGGATATAATGCACTTAAGAGTATATGGTTTAACCGCATCCACAAACAGCACCAGAGAATGGACTCTGAGAACTGCAGAGGGCCCTGCTCATGCAGAGGCACCCCCTCACATAGAAGCCAAGCACCCTGCCCTCAGGATTGATAGGGCCTGCCTTAGGGGTGACTGATAGGTTTATATGTGTGTGCAGGAGAGATATAGGAAACCTATATCTCAGTGAGGAGTGCTGGCACCACCTCACCCAGGCTGCAGTAGCAGGCCTGTGGTGTCAGATTTAGACTGCTTCCCAGGGGTGGCATAATACATGCTGCAGCCCCTGGTAGGCCTGTGAAGTACCTATGCCCTTGGTACCTAAGGTACCATATACTAGGGACTCATAAGGCACCACAGTATCCAATCACTAGTGCACCTAGAGTGCACTCCATGTCGTTAGAGAGAGCAGATAGACTGGGGCCCTGAATAGCAGGGTCCCAGTCCAGCTAAGTCATAAACCAGCAAAACACCATAAAAAAGTGGGGGCAACCATATAGTCAGATTCCACCTTCCTACAAGCACTTCGAACAGTATGTCCTGAAAGAGTATATTTTTCAAAAGCACTGGAGTGCACTTTGTATTCATACCTCTCTGTGTTATAAATGAGATAGGTTTATCCTTTTGCCACAAAGTCTTAACAGTTTCCCCTCTAGAAAGGTGGGTGAAAATACCTGGCTTTGCCCTACTTTGCTGAGGGAGAGCTGCAGGATGCCCAAAACTTGACAGTGCACGGTATTGTAGGTGACTGTGCATAGAGTGGTATAGGAACTCAACCTCTGTAATAACGAGGGTGGGTGGCTCAGAGAAAGCAACTTTGCTGAGGAGGATGGGGGTCTAATGGAGCAGGATTGGGGGTTTAATATGGGGATAGACCCCTGACAAGGGAGAGCTGCCACTTCTACCCCAAAAACCTCAAAGGACCTGAAATTGTTGCTCAGTCTGAAAAAGGGCCACTTTACTGGTCTGCTTTTGCTTCACACTTCCCAAAACTTGCTTGGTTGTCCAAATTCGCTAATTCACGCTCCACTAGTTAAAAGGTCAGCTACCAGGGGGCGTGGCATGGACGGCAGAGCTAATGGCTGCCTGATCCTGCCGCTGCGCTGTAACGGAGATAACGAAGCCAAATGCTCCGTTAAAGACCGAGGACACAACCTGACGGAAGGAAGATCCGAATATCGGAACACCAGCGCCTTGCGATGCTGCCATCCCCAAGATGTTAGACGCGTTCAGAAAGGGGGAAAAAGTACTTTAAGGAGCGCAGCAACCCAAGAGCGTGAGGAAACAAGATGGCGACCGTGAAAGCGAAACTGATCAGAGCCACAGGAAAGTCGCGTTAGACGGAAAAGGGCTCCACTACTAAGTCGCGCTGCCCACACGGACAACAGAAGCTCACAAGCCCTACAGCACCCGACACCAGGTCAGGAGGTGGGGAAACTGAAAGCGCATGAGGTGAGCGCGAGCCCGCGAGCCTCCGAACCACATCACAGCGCGCGCCCAGCGCTGAAAGACTGCCGATTGGGAGCGGGGGAGAGAGCGGACTGCCGAGTAAAGCCCAAAATTAAAAGAGGCCCCAGGACTGAAAAGCGGGCTCACCTCGCGCTACCTCGCGCTAACGGTGGGAAGGCGAAACCGAAACCGAAAGGGAGCGGCCGCCCCACCCACTCAACATAGCGCGCACAAAGCAACCGTCGCTAACTAGCTAAGGGCGACTCTGGTCACAACAGCAGCGGGCCCTCCTAGCACCGGAGACGTAGCGCCCTGGGTTCCAACACACCTCCGAGGAGCTAGACGCCGCGAAAGGGCGAAAACCACGCCGAGGCGCAAAGCGGAGGGAGGGGGGAAGAGAAGGCAAGATGGCGCCACCATAAATGGAACCGAGCCAAGCCCAGAAGAAGTAGCGCTGAGGAGGGAAAGGACCACTATAGCGCAATCTCCCCAACGCCACAACACCGGAGGCGAGAGTGCGCACAGACAGGGCAATGGTTGCTTCACCGGAAGTAAAGAAAACCATCCAAGAATGAAACGCGACCAAAAGCCAACAGAATAAAAGCGAGTGGGTAACAGCAACGGGCGCTCACCAGGGAGCGAGTGTATGGCTGCCCAGCGCCCAAAGGCGAAAACGAAACCTAAATGGGAGAAGCACGAACATAGAGTGCTGGCGAGGGCGGTCTAGGACCGTAACCAAGATAACAAGCGAGTGGGTAACAGCTACAGGTGCATATCAAGCACACAAGGGGGAAGCAAGCAGGCAGCACTACAGATGCTAGGTGGAGGCAAGACACAGTTGAAGAACGGCCTAGCGATCTGCAAAACCCTCCCCAGACCGATATTGTGGCGAAACCAGCAAAAAGCCCCTTAGGAGAGACTCAGGCCCACGACCACAAGAACGCACGTGCCTAGACACAGTTACCCGCACACCGCCCCGATCCAGACAGTGCTAAGACTGCACACTACACAGCACAGCGGACGTCCCAAGCGAGAGAACTACTCAAGCGCCGTCAACAGAGGGGTCAGAGAGGATACGACGGCACAACAAGGAAACAATAAGAAAACAAAGGGAGCTAGGTACTCTATGGTCGCTGGGAGACAAGGGGATAGTTCCCAACGCCAGGGTAACTAATGACCACAACACACTGAGCGAGGACAAAAGGCTACCACGGAAGCAAAAGTCACAAGGTAGGTGGGAGACACCCTATCAGATCATATCGTCCAGGCACCCTCCCAGAGAGGCGGTCCATGCAAAATAGCCGGACCCAAAACAAACGAACAACAAGAGTGAGCAACGAATCTCACATACAGAGCGGAAGATACAGGGAGAGGAGCAAGGACAGAAGAGATCCATATAAAAAGGCACACGGAGAGAGACACCAAAAGAACAAGGTAGATAAAGTAGACAAGCATAGCAGGACAAGCAACATGGCAGACAGAGAAATGAGACTACAGCAACAACAACTGAAGAAGAGCAAAAGTGAACCAGCGACATCGGATTCACCGATCAAACAAAAACCGGACATAAACAGCACCCTAGAAATGATACTAAAGAAACTAGTGGAGGTGCATGACCAGGCGAAAACCACAAAACTCACCACAGACACAATCCAACTAGAGATTGCGGCAGTCAGAGCCGACCTAAACTCAGTGAACATTAGACTAGCAGCGGCGGAACAAAGGATCAGCGACGAGGAGGACTCTACCCACAACGCGAGCAAAGAGGTAAAGGCAATATCAGAGGTAACAGGGGCTCTCCAAAAGCAGACAGCGGAGATGGAGGACAGGAACCGCAGAGGGAACATACGCATACTCAGGATCCCAGAAGGGGCGGAGGACGCGGCGGGGTCCTGCTCAACATTCCTTGAAGACCTGATCCCCAAACTCACCAATCTAAAGTTCACCCGCCAATTCGAGCTAGACAAAGCCTATAGAATCCCCGCTTTCAAATCCTCAGCGTCCCAAACCGCTCAGCCTATCATATGCAAACCCCTGAGATCACAACACACCGTGGACATTTTTAGCTATGCACGCAAAAACCACCAGATCAACTGGAAGGGCCACAAGATCATCCTCATGCAGGACTACTCTAAACCCACGGTCGACACCAGGAAAAGCTTCATAGCCCTACGCCAAAGACTTAGGAGTAAAAACATTCAATTCTCGTTTGTAGCTCCCGCAAAGTTCAAGATAATAGACAAGGGGAAAAAATCACTTTTTCACCGACCCAAAAGACCTGATCCGCTACCTAGACGGCCCAGCAGCTCAGACCATGGACACCTCACAGCACGGCTCAGCGAAGAGAGGACCCTCGCCGGAACCGAACACCGGGGGGGCAGGCTCCTGAACATATCTACCTCACAGATGCCAGGAACTACCTCAAAACAAGGCTTACCTCGTAAAGACATAACAACTACCTCACACCTGCGGGCGATACCAACCAACTCCTAACGTCTAACTCGCCTAAACAACAAAACAGAGCGGAAGATCACAGCAGATAAAAGGAAGACTCAGGGAAGACAGCGTATCCTTTTACTTTGGTTTCCCCGAACATAACACCGAGTATACAATTGTCAGTGCTACTGTACAAGGCTACAATGGAGTTTGCAAGTTGACTTACCCGACAACAATTCTCCGGGAGGCGGAATGGCGATCCTGCCGTCGCACCTCCTACATACGAGTGAATGGGGGGGAGGGAGAGAAGGGGGGAGGGAGCCGCACTAGTATCTCTCAGATGTCTGTCCTCTTTATTTTCCAGTCTTTTCTTCTTTTCACACCTTATATGCCACTGCACACGTCGGTTGTCAAAACATGCAAATCAATACATAATGGTAGGGGCCAACATAGCGTTACCCAAATACAGGCGACACCGGAGAACCTTGAGTGTTGGGCACACAGAACCACCGCACCACACTACACCAGATGGCTATTAACAAAACACTCACCCTGACCGCAGACCTCAATATAATATCCCTCAATGTCAAGGGCCTAAACCCCCCCATTAAATGCAGGAAGATAGTGGACTACCTAGCAAAGACCAAAGGCGATATAATACTACTACAGGAAACCAAATTAGCCGAGGAAGATGCCAAACTATTCAGAGCCAACTGGATAGCGCAGCTTGCGTGCTCACCAGCAGACAAAAAGAAGCGAGGGGTCCTGACCCTAGTATCCAAGAGATCGAAGATCTCGATAGACTCCTATTCCGACGACAAGGAGGGCAGACTCCTAATAACAAACCTGACAAGAGGGGAGGAGCGGTTCCACGTTGCGAACATATATGGCCTTAATACAGACGACCCTACATTCTGGGCTGGAGTGTCAGACACACTAGACAAACTCCCTCAGGATGAACTCACGATTGTAGCAGGAGATTTCAACATCCCACTAGATCACATAATAGACAGACAGTCCTCTTGCCAATACCATCCCACCAACTCTCACGCCGCACTTCAAAACATCTGTACCAAATTCAACCTCAAAGATGCATGGAGACTACAACATCCTGATACTAGAGACTACACCTTTTACTCCAACCCACATAACTCGTACACCAGGATAGACTACATTTTAATATCGGGGGACACACACACTTGATAGAACATTCCGAGATTGCACCAAGACTAGTCTCAGACCACTCAGCCATTAGTCTAAAACTAAGCGGCTGCCACAACGAAGCGATCCCAAGAATATGGCGCTTTAACAGTGAAATGAGTTCAGACCCAGGAAACAAAAAAGAAATCGAGGAAGCCATAACGGACTACCTAACAAACAATGATTCCCCAGAGACTAGCGTTGGCACACTGTGGGAGGCCTTAAAAGCAATGATCAGGGGTAAATTAATTGGAATTAAGGCAAGAATAAACAAAAAGACGAACCTGAGAATAAACCAACTCGAGGAAGAGATAAAAAGTTAGAACTTGACCACGTAAAAGCCACAAATGACAATGCACTCCTAACTACACTAACACAGCACAAGTATGAGTACAATAAAATCTTGAGCGAAAGGGCAGGGCTGTGGTTCAACAAGTGCAAAGCACTTAACCTCTGCAGAAGCCAACAGAGCGGGGAAACTACTGGCATCATACTTGAAACACAAACGCAACCAAGTGGCGATCTCATCAATCACAGACTCAAACAATAAAACACACACAAGACACAAGGAAATCCTCAATACATTCCAGGAGTTCTACTCAGAACTATACAGGACAGAGCAGGCACTTAACCAAGAAGAATGCACAAGATACCTAGACAGATTAGGGCTCCCAAAGTTAGACCCCGCAGACACAGCAAGGCTAGGTCAGGAAATCAACTGCACGGAAATCGAAATGGCAGTCAAGTCACTAAAAAAAAATAAGGCCCCCGGGCCAGACGGATACACTGCGGATTTCTATAAGACCTTTCTAACCCAATTAATCCCAACCATAAAAAGGGTCTTTAACCAGGCTGCAACTACAGGGGTAGTACCACAATCCATGACAGAAGCGACCATAATAGTCATCCCAAAGGAGGGCAAAGACCACCAATTGCCAAAAAACTATAGACCCATATCCCTCATCAATGTGGACTGTAAAATCTACGCCAAAATCCTGGCGGTCAGACTAAACACGGTCCCACCCAAATTAATAAGTAACGCCCAAGTCGGGTTCATGCGCAACCGTATGTCTAGCGACAATACACGGCTCTTCTGCCATATACTAGAACAAATCTCCACGAAACCAGAGCCGGCAGTAGCTATTGCATTAGACGCAGAGAAGGCCTTCGATAAGGTCTCCTGGGCTTTCCTAGAGCAATGCATGCAGGCCTTCAACCTAGGGGAGGCTTACATTCGGATGATCATGGCCCTTTACCAGACCCCTTCAGCCCGCATTGCAGTTAACGGCTCACTATCGGACCCCTTCAAACTGCAACAAGGAACCAGACAAGGATGCCCACTCTCGCCGGCACTCTTTCTTCTGGCCCTCGAACCCCTCATCCAAGACATAAAACTAAACGACACCATAAAAGGGGTTGACATCAAGGGTACCGTAGTAAAACTTGCCGCCTACGCGGATGATATTCTGATAATAACAGAGCAACCAAAGCCCTCGATAAAGGCTCTGATGACCACAATAGCAGAATACTCCAAACTATCAGGGTATAAACTAAATAACGAAAAATCAGAATGTAAACCATTAAACATCTACTGCACGAGAGACACTCTAGGGGACTCGGGGTTAACCTGGCAGACAGGATACGTTAAATACTTAGGAATATACTTTGGTACCGACCTGATAAACACTCTACGTCACAATGAAAAATCCCTACTAGAAAAAGTTAAGAACCTATTAGAGACCTGGTCCCGAAATTCATAACATGGTGGGGACGAATTGAAACGTTAAAAATGATGATCACGCCACTGATAAACTACCTGATAAACATGCTCCCACTCCTTCTCACAGACGATTTCCACTGGAAAATCGATAGCATGCTCACCAAATTCCTCTGGCGCGGCAAGAAGGCAAGGATTAGTATTAAGAAACTGAGACTAACGAAATCCCAGGGAGGGGTGAACCTAGCAGACTTCAAGGTTTTCCAACTAGCCTTCCTAGCTAAACAGGGAACGCAATGGGTGGCCCGACACCCGACTACACACCGGTATGGTTACAGGTAGAGAAAGCCATTCTGAACAACCTGAGCCCACTAGCCCTACTAACGGCAAACACATACTCATACACATCTAAACCAATCTTTAAAAACACTAAAATAGCGCTCCTAAAAGTCGACAAGAAAATGGAGGTTAGCATCAAAGGGTCCAAGTCAGAATCGCTGTGGGCAAATAGCAGGATCAAATATAAAGGGAAAAGTCTTAACTACGAGACATGGATAGAAAACGGTATATGCTACCCACACCAACTTGAGAAGGGGGTATCCCCCATTACATTCTCCGACCTGAAAGCAATCCACCAAATGGAAGACATAGACCTATACAGATTCCTAAAGATAAAAGCAGCCTTGTCAAAGACAAGCCTAACCAGCACCCAACCCTCGATCTTCCGCTATCTAGCAAACATCAACAAACTAGATCATCAAGTCTCGCAAATATACAAGCTACTACGCACGAAAACCACCAAACTTAATGCCAAAACAACTGAATACTGGGATAAACAGATCCATCCCCCGCTAAACGACCATGAGTGGAAAACTCTGTGGGCCTCGGCCACGCGAAATAAGATCACCCCCGTCTTAGCACAAACAAAATTCTGGCTACTCCACAAAACTTTCTGGACCCCAGACCGTCTACACACACTAGGCCTCAGGGAAGACTCCGTCTGCTGGAACTGCAACATAGAGAAGGGAGACCTAGCGCACCTTATCTTCCACTGCCCAGCACTCAAGGTGTTCTGGGGAAGGGTATTTGATTTCATAGACAATGTGTTTAAATGCAAACTAACGAGGATTTTGCCTCCCTCACCACGGCGTTTATGCGAACTGATCTCTCCTCTGAGAGAGAGAAGGAACTAATGGACCTACTACTGACAGCTGCGGTTAAACTTGTACTAACCAACTGAAAAGACACTAGCAAAACTAGCTACAAAGGTTGGATCAACTGGGTCACTCACCTCAGAGGAGCGGACCGCATGGCTCTGCAGCACTCACCCTGGAAAGCGTCATCAAGGGGGCTGTGGGATGCTCTGGACAGGTCCCTAGACCCCTACGAGCCTCCATAGACAACCGACCCTAACTCCTACTGTAACGACCCACGGCCCAAGACACAGCACAAGTATGAACCGGGTGAACTCGAAGACGAGCTCAATAACCTCGAATTGAGATAAACGAAATACAGTTGATATAACCGGCGCTAATGTTAAGCCAAGAATGTATACCTCTCTACTTGCCTGCCCTATCCTCTTTCTCTCTCTCATTTCTAACTTTTCTGTCCTTTCCTCCTTACATATACTTCTCTATCAAAATCTAACCAGCAAGAGGGTAACCGCATAAACAGCACTGTACTAATGTTCTAAGCCAGTTGTGGCTAACCCTGCAGAAGTATTTGTGATTGTATACAGTATATAAAAATAAAAAAATAAAACAATAAAAAAGGTCAGCTACCACGCTATGCAACATGTCTTTTTGGTTACGTAATTCGTTCACAGTATAATTCACCTTTCCCTGATGAATAATGTAGTCCAAATTTTGTACTCCAGTGCTGCTTAATTCCAGCATCCCTTCCATTAGTGCCAGATTTACATAATTATTATTATTGTGTATTGCTCGTTTTCACAATGGATTCTTGCTTATACACATATTCGAGACAGCTAAATACTGAAAAGTCGAAATATTTATCTGTGACTCTTCTTACAGATTGTTTTCTAAAGCAAATTTTATGCATATTTACATATACTAGAAATTAAATGTGATATCTAAATTAGTAAATAATTCTGAAATCATGCAACAGGTTTAACTTTTTGGACAAAAATGGCACCGAAATGGAGAGCATGTTCTTAAAGTAATTAGTAATTCATGAGGAACAATTTTATCTTAATGAATACAACTGTGCTTGTAATATCATCAGATACTCATTTCCGAATCATCCTCAAGTCATCAAGAGCATCCACATCCTGTGAAGTAATCAGACAGTCATTTTCAAATCATCCTGAAATCATCAAGCTGAGTTTCTAAACTCTGCTGATGACTTCAAGAGCTTGATGATGTCTCATGATGAGAAAATGTCTTCTAGAGTAGTTGGATGATCATCCGAGGATTCTGGGATGGCTTCTAAAGTCATCCAGTTTGACCTGGGGAGGCACAGCCACTGAACTATGGCAAGGCATGATACTAGTGTGGCTAGTGGTGCATTTTAAGCAGGGTGCATGTCTCGGAACTATCTTACAAATACATGCTAAAGGCCAGGACACAGGTGCTTTGTAAGATGTTTTCGTCCTTAAAAAGAAGTGCATGAGAAATATCAAGATAGTGATTGCCGGGAGCTCTGAAGTTGTCTCAGAAAAGGTGTACAGGGCAAAGTTTGATGACCTTATCTAGCCCTGTATCCGCTTTGCGTTCTTGTGCTTGTAATTTAGATTTTTCTATAACAAGTTAAAGACAGCAGTGCCTTCATGCAATAAAAAATCAAGTATTGGGAAAGCCAACAGGTCAGGATTTAATGTGAAAAGGCACACCACAGCATTTGTGCATGTGCTAGGATTTTAAGCCAGCGCTATTAGCTTTGCACATGCCACCATTCTATGATGGCCTCTCAGTGTTGAAGAGCAGCATCAGAGCTGAAAATAATCACCCATTTAAGACAGTGTACGGGGACGTAGAAGTGTCATAAGGCCTCACTTCACTTCATTCGACAGCTCCATGGAGGTTGGGCACCCTCTGTGGGCCGTGAAAGTCTATTTGGCTCGGTTGGGCATAGCTGTTCACCAAGCTTCATGGATGGAGCGAGCAGGGGCACATGACTGCACTCCCACTACCTCTCAACTCACATTCTCTTTTGGGCTTTTGCTTTGGAAATGTGAGTGGCGGTAAGTGGAACTATGATGACAATATAGCAGGGATAGTGCCTGGCTTTCTCTCCAAGCCAGTGACAGGCAGTCTCACTCGCTCATTCTAAAATGGCTGCCGTTTTTTCTTACAAATATGCACAGCGTACATTCCCAGGGTGCTCGGAGATAGGAGGCTCTTCACTGGTGACAACTCTCTGCTAATCAGAAGCAAACCACTGAGGCAGAGTACGGACTTGGTGGTGTTAGCGACTACTGCCTACCATCGCACCCTGGGAATTGACCATAAAGGCGCTCAGCTGCAATGTCAGAGAAGGACTACTTTGTTTTTTGCCAATCACCTCTGCAAAATGTACAACTGTGCAAAATGCCATGGGCCAAAACAAAGTGCATCCAACACTTGCAATAAGCAACGACCTCAAGGTGGTGAGCAAAACAAGCTAGTGGCTGGAGGGGCTGACCCAGAGAACCTTTCACATTTTTCACAATAGGTATTGGCTATGTCACGCCTAACAATGAGATATGGATGAGTAACGTATCATGCCTGGCACAGGTCTACTTCGCAGGCTGTCGGAAACTTACAGGAGAGAAAGAGGTGGCAAAGAGAGAGAAGAATGGGGAATCATCTAATAATGTCCAGTTTTCCAGTACTGGATGCCATTTTTCATGCAGAAACTTGTAGCTTTGCTTTTCCAGGCTACAAGTATAGGATGAAAACAAGGATTACGTGTAAATGAAAACTCCTGCTGCCTGGCATGGGCAATTTAGTAGGCACATGATCTGGAAATGGGAGAATGCTATGCAAGGGAGCCCCTGTGCTGAGGAAGGGGTGATAAAGTCAAGCATATTAGGAACGCTAGGCAGGGGAGCTTCGGTGATGAGGAGGAGAGAAGGCCTAGCAAGACTGAGAGAATCCTCGCCAGTAGAGGCTCTATGCCGCGGAGCAGAAATTTACAGAGAGTATAAAGTGATGCCAGTACCCAAAAGGGTCTGGGCTCAGCAGGGTGTGCTTCAAATGTGTACGCCTCTCTCAGAGAGGGGTGTTGTTTGGTCAATCAATCAATCACGATTCATAAAGCACGGCTAATCACCCAGGTGCTTGGTAAAGGATACAAGCAAAGAAACTGCATAAAATGATCCAGTGTTCATGACAGAGATAGCAACATATGAGTGACAACCAACCATGGACCTAGAGGTGGGGACAGAAACTTTGGAATTTTGGGCGCCTTTTATGGCTGTATGACCAGTCAAAGGTTGATAGTGGCTGATGGGGATAATGAAATGCTACAGCATAAACATGTTTTAACATAAGAGTTACATTTAAATACTCTAGGGGCCAGATGCACAACCATTTTTTGTGGTTGCAAAGAGGAAATTGCCCATTTGCGACTGCAAAAAAGGGTCCTGGCATGTACAAAGGCTATTTTGTGAGTCGGTGACTCACAAAATAGCATTTGCGACTCTCGCTATTAGGAAGGGGCGTCCCTTCCTAATAGCGAGTCACAATGGAATGTATCATTGTTTTGCGACCGCATTTGTGACCCCATTAGGAATCGCTAACAGTGTCTGAGACACTGTTGTGAATTGCATTTTGCGAGTTGCAAATTGCGAGTCGCAAAGAGACGCAATTTGTGAGTCGCAAAATTTAAGGGTCGTATATCTGGCCCTCCGTATTTAACCACTGAGGGTTCCATTACGAATTGACAGGAGCAGAATCCCCAGAAGGGCGAAGACACTGCTACGGGCAACTATGTGTTTCATGGTGTGTCCGGGCTCAAAATTATCACGTCAGCAAACTCTGGACCCAATATTTCTGAGCACAGAGACATCATGCACTGAGACATATGTGGAGCTTAGGGGCTGTGGATATCTGCTGCACTCAGCCCTCCATTTGCCCACAGCCTTCAACATAGGGAAGGCAGAAGAAGCTCCCACAGCTGAAGTTAAAAGGAACCTGCGCTACGGCTGGCATCCCCCCTCTTTTCGCCTCATTCATAAACAAAAGAAAAATCTCCCCAACTATTTACCACCTGCTCCAAGCAGGTAGTTAATGGCTGAAGATCTGTGCCCAATGGAAGGGGCGGAAAACACGCGGAATTGGACCAGCATTCCAGGTTCTATATGCTATTCCCAATTTATCTGGCAACAATTTGAATACTGGTTACCTCAAATGGAGACACAGCCCGGATCCTGAATTCCATTCTCCTAGTTGAAATAATGGCAGGTGAAAGTGATGATGGTACTTAGTATTCTGTTAACAAGTAGCAGAAAATATGAAGGCCCAATACCCAGAAGACCCATCTAATACTCACTTCTTTATACTGGTTATCCTTGCTAATTCTTCAATATTTTGCAAAAAAATTGGAAATGTTGATATTCAACAATATTTATTAATGGCCCAAAATGCAGTTTTTAGACAGGCACAAACTATATCTGGAAACGTACGAAGGTTTCCAAGATTAGATTGTGTTAAAGCTACAACTTAATTATTTGGACAGTTAATTAATTCAGTATTAGATCTGATTTGGCAGTGCAGGTGTCAGCAAGACCTAATTAACCAATTATTTATTATATACATACAGTGGTCTTTTGCTCCACTCAGAGAATAATTCTCTCCCTCTACATGCTATTTTTATTTTATCCTTGCACCTTCCATTTCACCCATTCATTATGCATTCAATTATTTATGTTATGTCTGCAGTATAAACATAAAGGAATTATTTTCTAAACTTTCAGGACCCACTGATTTCTCGTCATTGCCAACAAGAATGAGTATGCTTTTAAAACTTTCCGCTTCCGGTGGCCAATTTCTTTTTTATCTTAAGCTTCATTCTCATCTTTCTTTTTTATCTTAAGCTTCATTCTCATCTCTGCTGCCAGTACCTCATCCTTCATTTTTCAAGGAAGCCTTTATTTTATGCCTATATTTGCTTCTATCCCACTGAACTATAATGAAGGATCCCTTTTCATGTGGCCTTCATTTCCCATAGAAACAAAAAGAGGTTTGTAATGAAGGCAAGGAAGCCTTCAACCATAATCCTGTTTTTATTTCTATGTGAAAAGAAGACCTTAGGGCCCGTCACATGGCCTGGTTTCAATATGCTAATGGATACAAACACAGCCATGTTGTATTGCATTATTACAGCTACGCATGCTTGTTTTAGTTTGGTGCTTATCTAAAGGTGAATACAGTGCCTTAATTGCATGTATGTTGAGTAGACTCCTGCAAGAGCTTTGCTGAGATCCCCAGAAACAAATGTTATCACCAGGAAATGTCTGAGCCTTGTCAGAATATAACTTCATACCCCGGTCTGCCTGTGCTGTTTGCTCTCCTTTATCATTATCTTTTTTCAATTAGGCAGGTGCCATGTACTCTGCTATGCACTTTTAAAAGATCTTTTTTACCTAAGTGTAAATTATTGGAATTTTTGTTTGAACAAACGTTTGATGTCGATTAGTTTAAAGCATCTGTTTCCTGTCGACCTCAAGGTTGCCTGGTGATTTTATTTTGCTCAACTGCCCTTCCATCTAATTAAAGGCCTCCATTTCCTTCCTTCTATTAGATAGAAATGCTCAGTAATGTTCTAGAATGTTCCAGATTACCAGTTGCATGATAGGTTATAAAACTTCTTTCAAACACAGCACCTTCCTTGCTTGTCAATCTGTCTAAAGAGAGAGATGTATTTCCCATCAGCAATGTCTTTGGGTTTCGAGCCCCACGATCTGCGACAAGAGTAACCCTGACACCTTTGTTTGGGAGCTGCAAGCCAGAGCCCCTCTTGAAAGTCCATCCCATGGTGATAACTTCCAACAATCTTGAACCCTGAAACCTGGTCATTCAGTCTGCACAGCTGTGCCCCCATCACCTTGACTACATCCATCATTGTCTCACTGCTCATCAATGCTCCAGCGATTCCGACCTATTACATGGACCTCAGATTAGTGCACTAACTGGGCGCTTCTTTTATTGGTATCCCCTTAATATGAAAGCCATAGCTAAAGAAAGAAGGACTATTTGTTTAAAATAATAGAACGCTAAGGACAGATAAAGATTTCAGAATCATCTGAACAGAGACTAAAGAATACACACTCAGGATTCAGCACAGGGGTCAGTGCTCAAAGGGCCCTTCACATAGACTTGAATTGCTTATAGTAATTCTTGTTTGGTATGTTTGATTAAGTACTTACAGTTCAGGCAGATTGTAAAGCATTTGTGTAAAGTTTTCTGAAGTGATTGTGTTCTTATTGCAGAGTATCTCTGACTGAAGGAGTACACCTTGCCACCAGACGTTGAGGGGTTCTGCTCAGAAGTATTAACACCTACCCGCCATACTTTTCATGGAAGCTCCAGGTATGCCATAACTCTCTCTCTCTCTTTCTACCCAAACTGCCTTCCCTCAGGCTTATTCACCAATATCAGTCATCTCTTCTGATACTAAGGATTAACCTCAACGGGAAGTGGTGGAAGATCTTCACTTCTGCAGTAGCCCTAGAAATTTAAGTGAGTGGCCCTTGGAATGAGTGACAATGACATTCTCCACATGAAAAGTGATGTTTCCTTGAAGTGTTCAGTTCAATTAGTATCAGCTGAATAGGAATTTGTTTTGTAATCTCCTTTCTCCTAGGAGTTGCTACTCAGGTAACAGTAACGATGACAAAGAAACTGTTAACTGATGTGCTTATTTTTTAAACTTCTTTATATCTATTTACATTAAAGACATAACCCTTATATTTTGCCTACTCTGAGGTTCTTACATTTTCATATAAACCAAGATATTAGTTTATTTAAAAGAATCGGCATAAATTAACTATTAAAAGCAACAAGCAAAATGTTTTCTAGAGCAGCTTAGATATTTTACTTAAAAAAAAAAAATTAAACACACCATTCCCATTTTGGGTATAATGAAATTTGCTCTCTTAAAATGTCCTTCTCTGTAAAGGAAGAAAAGACATTTTTCATACTCCGAAATCTATTTCAGACAATCTGGCGGCAACTATTTTTTCATCTGTTGAACTCAAATCTTCCTTGAATGGAAGCTTACAGCATGCCATTATCTTTATTTACAATGTCAGGTGCATCAGATAAATCAGGTACTAACATTTAGTTATTGGCATGCATTCCATCCTCCTCTTTGGCTTAGAAACCAAAACTGTTTTGCATTTCACCACAAAGTATGTATTTATATATTTCTGCTGCCCTTATGTAGGTTAACAAATCATTGCTTTCTCTTCAAAACACCTCTTAACTGTACAATTTTACCATAAATAATTTTGAACCAATACTCCGTGCAATGATCAGATAGTATTTATGACACAAAGGTAATAGGGATGGTGCCCAGAAGGCCGATAAGATGTGTGTCTTCAGCAGAGCTGATGGTTCTTCACCACTGTATGGCTTCCGCTTAAGCATGTTGATTTCTGAACTGTTTCAACCACTCTGAAAAAAAATTCTGATCCTACTGAATCATATAGATCAGGTTGCTACTCACAAGAGTCTCAGACCTTCAATCCTGAGGTTGTCCTGTTAAATTTCTAGATGGGGCCGAAAATTGATAACATCACAGTTTTGGACTGTAATATACTCATTTTGCATAGCAAGCAGTATTTGGAAATATAGGCACTGTTAGAACTGGGGGTCTCTAGTTGGCTGAGGTAGGTACCTTAGTCCAAATAGGGACCCTTGCTTCTAGTCAGGGTAAGGAGGGACACACGCTTAGATAACCCCTGCTCACCCCCTGGTAGTTTGGCACGAGCAGCCAGGCTTATCTTCAAGGCAATGTGTAAAGTATTTGCAACCACACTCCCAGTAACACAGTGATAACACCACAAATGGACACCACACTGGTTTCATAAAAATAGCGGTATCTTTATAAAAGGAATACAATGAGACCAAACGATAGAAATCCAACATATGCGTATTCGTAATATTTCGCTTTGCCGGTTATTAGACCAGCAATCACTTATAGGTTCTTGCGGTATTAATGAGCAATTCACGATCTCTAACGCAGTCCTAATGCAATGCTATGCAGTTCGTAATGTTATGTTATGTTAAGTTATGTTAAGTGCTCTTATAACGCGCAACAGCTACTCCGAAGAGTGTCCCGGCGCGGATCCAAGAGGAGTCCCTTAACTACACCACTAATAACTATGGAAATAGATGAGTTTTTAAAAGTTTCTTGAAGGCTAGCGGGTCTTGAGTATTGCGTATTAGAAACGGAAGGGCATTCCAAGCCTGGGCAGCCTTGACAGCCAGAGAGCAGCCACCCAGCCTGTGGCGGAAGAAGCGGGGGACCCTAGCAAGAAGGAGGGCTGAGGAACGCAATTGTCTCAGAGGGACATAAAAGGTAAACCGTTTCTGTAGATACCGCCTATCTCTGGTCATTGCCCACGACCGTAAAGGGCTCGGTGGGCAATGACCAGAGATTTAAATTTGACTCGGTCCGCCACGGGAAGCCAGTGGAGAGCGCGAAGATGTTCACGCACACTGCTCCTCTTCGCAATTCCCAGGAGCAGCCTAGCGGCCGCATTCTGAATGACCTGAACTCTATTCAGAGAGTAACCAGGGATGCCGATGTACAACGCATTAGCGTAATCCAATCGAGAGAGGATCAGGGCACGGATAACCGTCTCTTTGGCCGGCCTGGGAAGGAGAGGCAAAAAGCTCCTGAGTGTTTTGAGAAGGCCAAAACAGCTACCAGAGAGCTTTTTCACCTGAGTAGAAAAGGAGAGGTTAACCTCAAACCACACTCCAAGGTTTTTTGCGGATTTCCCATTGGAAATGCAGTTCGTAATGTAGTAATAAGACAGTCCTCAATGCAAGAATCAGGCAGTTCGTAATGCAAGAATAATGCGGTTCGTAATGCAAGAATCAGGCAGTTCGTAATGCAAGAATAATGCAGTTCGTAATGCAAGAATCAGGCAGTTCGTAATGCAAGAATAATGCGGTTCGTAAAGCAAGAATCAGGCAGGTCGTAATGCTAGAACAATGCGGTTTGTAATGCAAGAATCAGGCAGTTCGTAATGCTAGAACAATGCGGTTAGCCAATCTGCGCGGTCAACTCGGGCACCACTAGGCCCCAACAACAGAGACAACGGTCGTAAGCTTACAGGGGCGGCCCCGGTACTGCTGGGCAGGTACGGGCCACTCGGGGACTCAGCGGGTCTAACGCGGTGCAGCGGGAGAGAGCTCAGAGCACTCCTGTACTCCTCCTGCACACCTCCCCAGGCCACACACGCTTGCGGCTACCGACCGGAGTCCAAGCCTTACCTGGGGGGGTGCGCTGCCTCGCTCTCTCTCTCCGCTCGTCGGACGGCCTGCTGGGCGATCCCGATCATGTTGCAGCTCTGTTGCGAGGCGACGCTGTAGCCGGACGGGTTACGGCGCTGCCTTCTCCTTCGTTGACGATCTTGGGCAGATTCCTTTTGACGATCACGATCCCTTTCACCTTGTAGCTTCGTTAGCTCCAAGAAATCCTTTAGCACGTTGCGGCTCGTGCCGGCGGCGGCGATCTTTACTCACAGCCTCAGTTACGATGACGGCTCGGGCCACAAACAGCAATGCAGCACCGTGGACGATGTTTCACGCTGCGGGGGCAATGCAGTCACGGGGCACCTCGTAAACAGCAGCACGGACCACACGGTAGTCTCAGGCATGCAAAAAGCACACACACACAGCGTCGCTGAGACACACTTGGAAACTTTTATGTTCCTGAGTTTCCACAACAGGGGACCAGCTCTCCTCGGGCCCTTGGGGACAAGTTACTTCAGGACACAGCACACAGCAAAGTCCTCTCAAGCAGGGGCACACAGCACACAGCAAAGTCCCTTGTCCTCTCCTCAGTCAAATCAGCAAACTGCAGGCCAGCCCCAGAACACACAGCAAGGGCAGTCCTTCTCTTCAGTCTCTTCAGCTGTTCTTCTTTGGCAGAGGTTCCTCTTGATCACGAAGTAGTTTCAATCCTTTTTCAGTATGGATCTCAGTCTTGAGTTCAGGGGTTTCAACTCTTACATTTATACCCCTAAATGCCTTTGAAGTCTTTGTGTTCAGGGGGCTCTGACCCCGGTCCTAACCAGACCTGGGTGTCTTCCTGCCAGTGCACTCCCTCTTCCTTTGATAGTCAGGGTCTGGGGCCCAGACGCTCAGCAGGAGGTGGAGCCATCCTCTGGGGGCAGCAACACAGCCCTCTTCACATCCAGGGGCTACTCCTCCCCCCCCACATCAAACGCAGGCCAGCCTGTTGCTCTCTCACCTACTCCTCCCTGGGGTCAGGACACTTTCCAGACTCTGTCACATCCAAACCCAGACAGGCAATACACAACCAGGCAGAGGCACACAGGATGGTTTAAGACAAAAAACCAGCCACTTCTAAAAGCGTGGTTTCTAAACACACAATTCAAAAACCATCTTCACAAAAAGATGTGTTATTAAACTCTGAGTTCAGGCACACTAAACTCCATCTCTCCATCTTATGCCTATGGGAAGATATGCTGGAAACATGGGACTCAGATTTCCCCATTCTGTCCTATGGGCAAGATGGCCTTGCAACAGTGAAAAACGAATTTGGCAGTGTTTCACTGTCAGGACATGGTACACACCTCAGTACATGTCCTACCTTTCACATACACTGCACCCTGCCCAGAGGGGTACCTTGGGCCTACTATAGGGGTGTCTGATGTGCATAAAAATGTAAGGTAAGGCCTGGCAAGTGGATGCACTTGCCAGGACAACAAGGCAGTTAACAAACTGCGCGCAGGCACTGCAGTGGCAGGCCTGAGATCTCTTCTTAGGGCTACTTGTGTGGGTGGCACAATTAGTGCTGCAGGCCCACTAGTAGCATTTGCATTACCAGCCCTGGCACACATAGTGCACTTTACTAGGGACTTTACTAGTAAGGCAAACATACCAATTATGGACAACCAATTACAGGCCTTCCTGCAGCGCTGCCCTACGGCAAAAGAAGAGGGCCGGAATGTGCCAATTCTATCAGATACAGCGCATTTCTGTCCTTTTCCCCCTGTGCAGGCGCACAGTGGGCTGCCCTGCGCCAACGCAGGCACCTTGCACCATGGTGCAAGGGTACCTGCGTTGTGGGGATAATTATTTTTGTGCAGGAAAGGAAAACTTCCTGCACAAAAACAATCACAAGAGGCTTTTCCTCTTTATGTGTGCTGCAGAATTCTCCTGCGCCATGGAAAGTCGCAAAAAGTGACGTTCCGGCGGCGCATGGAGTTTGTCTACACTTTCCACGAGGGTAACTATAACACAGTGTCATCCTCATATACATCAACCCTCTAAATCATAAGCAATCACCACCTTTATCCCAAAGTAACCCTTTTTGACTGTCTAATACAGAACATGTTAAACCAGGAGGGATTATAACGTTAACCTTAGAAATACTCTATTTATAACAAGGGATTCAGGACACAAAGTGAAGAAACAACTACAGAGAGCTGACAATGTGCTTTATGATTCTAAAATCTTGGCTAGGGTGACTGCTGATTGTAAATAGGAATTTTCTTACTTAGATCTATGCTGAAGCAGATCGAATAAGGTATGGTATGAATCATCCTTGGTTTTTCTGGATAATTCCCAATGGTAAAACATGAACATCTTCGTCTGAAGATCTTGGTAGTTGCAAGGAGTCCAAAGAAAACAGAGTGGAGGAGACAGATATTTTTCAAGCTGGTGCTAGTTAATTACAGATATTTATTTTAGTTATAGTGAGGTCCCAATCCTTACAATAGATATTAATGTTAAATGGCTGTCTTCATGCTGTCAACATGTATGGTATGTATTTCTTCTATACTATTTCAATTTGTGGTTTGTTTACCTGGAGTTGAGTTTTGGTACTCTTTGCCTCTATTTTACTCACTCTCTTTTTTCTATCTCTATTTACTATTTTATCTGTAAATTGTGCATCTTCATTTTTTGTTTAATGGCCATTTTGTGTCTGTGAGTAACAAGCTTTATCAGCATCACACCACGTGTACACATTTTGTCATATTTTCTACTTTCCCTTAGCTCAACTATATTGTTTATAACTGATCTACTATTTAGAAGTATTGTACAAAGTTGGGTAATCAAAGGACAAACTGTTCTGAATTATTTATCTAAGATTGATACATGTACATAGTTCTATTACAAGAATTCCAGTCTAATGAAGTAGAATTTTGGAAAGTCAAGAAGCAATGGATTGGAATGTTCTCCATTCCCTTGTTGGGCACTTTTTGGCACCAAAAAGTTGTGATGGGGCGAATTTTCCTCACTTTGCAAACAAAAACGCATTTAATAGAAAGTGAATAAGTATATGCAAAATAAAATATGTTTTATAAATGCAATTTTTGTAGTAGGTACCATACTTAGGTATTACAAGCATACAAAAGAAATAATAATGTACTGACTTAAGTTAGCCTAACTACTGGTGCCATATTAACATTTGTTTATACGTTAGCAGTGAAAGCCCTGTTTGTTACATTGAACTGTTGTTTTGCATGAGATGTTTTTCTCTTCCACCGCAGATCTTGTAACTTTCTAGAAGCCTTCTGTTAGTCAGTGATTAGTCATTTGTTATGTATTAGACAACTGATAGTGAGGTTTTCACCGGGAGGAGAGGAGATGGCAGGAAGCATGGCTCATGAGAAGAACTGTCTGAACAACAAGATGTGGATGAAGTATCTTTTCAAGCACTTGTTTCTGTGGCCTGTTGTGAAGACTCGAGAAACTAGGGAGTTTACCTGCTCCCAGGGGCTGCTGAAATACAATTGGATGTAGAGTACTGGGAAATAATATGAACTTTGTGTGAAAAACTGAACTACAACTACCAAGACGCTATGGGGTAATGGCGCTGTTACATGCAAGCAGTGCGTTCCTACCCACTTTCACGGATGCAGAGTACTGGGAATGCGTCAATTGTTTAAACTTATGTTTTACCAAATTTATATCAGCTTGTGTTCCTAGAGTAGGTTAGAGCACTCTGGACTCTCTTTCTGAGCTCCGTAGGGTTACCTCTCTTCAGGAGAGATCCCCATTTGAGCCCTTTTTTTTCAAAAGCTGTCTGTTGATTTATAGCTGAGAATACTTTCCAGCTTGAAAAATGTGTTATTGCTTAAATGCAAAGGCGTTATGCTTAGGCATTTTATTCTCTCATCAGAACTCTTTGTTGGGTTTCGGAACTGACACCTTTTCCTTGGTTTAATTGAGAATTCTTATGCTAATTTAGATTAGGGAAATTCCTTTGGAGAACACACTTGCTGTATTAGCTCTATTTTATTTGTAATATTCACTAACTTGGTATTTTGCCTTGTATTGAAATATCGATCAATGGATTATTTGAATTTGCAATAATCATGACTAAAAGATTAATATTTATTGAATAAAAGAATAAATACTAATTGGATTTATAATAAAACTCATGAACACACTTAAATTATCTTTATTGACTACTGTGGAGCCCTGAATAGACTTAGGGCCTGATTTAGCTCTTGGCGGGACTCCCGCCATCCCTCTGTGGCAGCTGTTACAAGTACTCCATCGAGCTGACAGAGGTCTGCCCGCCGTATTTAAATGTGGACTGGCTGAACTGCTGTCCGCATCAACAGACTGTCTTCCATCGCATAAGCGGCGCACCTCTGTCGACACGGTGGAGGCCTCTGCTGACTAAGAGTACTTCGTTGCTGTCGAATGGAGACTTGTAAGTACTACCTATTAATGTGACACTACACATATATGTTGTGTTGGCTTCAAAAATATATGTAGGCAATGTGATATGCCCCTTTTTTTTACATATACCGCAGCACACAACAACATACACACATTATTGAATGTACACCTCGAGGCACCACAAGCACAACACCCACAATCACCTTAACAAACAAATTATTTTTTAAGAGTCAATGCGAATATGCCTCCTTTACACGCATGCCGTCACCCCGCATGCATTTACAACGACCGCGTTGTAACAACGCATACCATTACCCCGCAAGTCGGAACAACGACTTGCGGAGGGAAACGCTGGATGTTGGAATAGTATAATTTACTATTCCAACTCCAGTCTGTGCGGACAGTAGGGAAGGTGTTGGATTTTAAATCCAACACCTTCTCCCCCCTCCGCAAGTCGTTGTTTCGACTTGTGGGGTAATGGTATGCGTTGTTACAACGCGGTCGTTGTAACGACCACGTTGTAATTGCATGCTTTGTTGTGAGGGCTGTTTACCGTCAATACAGGTGTGTTAATTTTACCTTGATAAGTTGTAAAATGAACACTACCGCATTACACATAAAAAAAAGTTGCATGTAAAACCAATGTAAAAATGCACAAGGCGAAAAAATTTTTTAACACACGATGCATAGTAAGACAAGTGAAAAAGAAGCTTACCTTACATCCCGGCGACAACAGAGTTGATTAGCGTCTTGATCAAGCAGTAGCAGCAAAGTAAGGACCTAGACAGTGGGGTTCAAGACGGAAACGGATGTGGAAAAAAGAAAAAAAGGTGCGTTTCTACCTCATTTTCCTCGATTCCACCAACTCAAGTTTGGAGGTGTCCCCATCACAGTGTCCTCGACGAAAAGGCACATCGTGATTGGCCAGGAGGTAATTTTGGCTGGACTCCCTCTGACAACCGTTTTTGCCTTTGACGCTGTTGAAGCAGGAGGAAACTTCTGGCGGAGATGCGGCACTCGGACAAACTATCGTCCATAGACCCATTAACATCTAAATACAGCTGACGGACTGCCAAGTAGGCGAGCAGTGAAACCGACGGAAAAGGAACGGCGGGATTAGATCTGCCAAGATCTAAATCAGGCCCTTAGTTGTTTATGAGGTTTGATATAAATGATTGCTTCTTTTAAATTCTCCCAGAGGTCCATACAACAAGTGATTGGGTTATTTAATGATTACACCCAAGTACTGAGATATAAAGATCCCTGCGCTGTCAGTCTTATGCTTTATACCACCCCCTCCACTGCTCAGAAAACTCCCATTCCATCTTTAGTTGCATTGAGACATGGCTTATTGTATTTTTATCACTGCCTGGCCCAAATGACTTTCTGTGGGAGCTTGCATCCTCCTCCAAATCTATTGTTGACCACAGATGCTAGATTTAAAGACTGTGATATGACCCTGGGATGTACCTGAACTAAGGAAGTTTAGTTCCAGAGGATGCTTTACTCTTTTTGAACAGGAAAGAATCGTGGCAATCTTCAATGCAGATCAAGCCATCTCAAATTGACTTGCAGGACACTTTTGTCAACTGCCAAATGTGATGGCTCTACCTCAAGTGAATTAGTGGAGTGACACAAGGTCCACGACTCTGGCAGAACTACTTCTGCGGATGGAAGCCATCTACTGTTCCAGAAGGTTTTTACTTGCTGAGGATGGGAGCTATCTGAGCGTATCACCCCAGCAGACATGTCTCCTTATCTTTGAGATGCCTGCTAAAGATGTTCATATTCAATCAAATCTGCAACAGGTACATTAGTGCAATGCTGGTTCTGTTTGTCAACCCAACAAGGAAATGGATTGTTGATGGTGTTTAGTTCTAAGTTATAGAATCTATATCCTTATTCCTCAGCTTGCCAGGTGCATGCCTGTCTCCATATCAGTGAGATGGCCAGTGCATTTGAAGTTCATCTGAAATATCCAAAGAACAAATATGTGGGATCACCATTATTACTTTATAAATGGTTTTATACCCTACAAAATTCACAGTTCACTAACATCAGTTAGAGATGAATGAAGCACCAGGTTTCTGCTTCTGAAGCCTCGCTCGTGTCAAAAGACTGGACATGCCATCCTGTCTGCCACAGAGCTATCAGGTCATAGCATTTCGTCACCAGAGTTCTCTGCTAGGGACTGGTCATTGGACTCCCAGGTATGCAAATCTATCCATGGCCCCCAGAATACTCCTTGTATGTGGGGGCCATTGATTGTTTTCCATAAACAAACTTCGGATTGTGAACCAAAATACTGAGCAAGGCAAAAACAACACGGTATCCACTCAGCATTTCACTATGCCTACAGTAAAGCTACCAGTTCGACATCTCCACTGTAGGCTTAGGGATCTCTGGCAATTAGGAGGTGATCTCTAAATCAGGTTGGTGGTGCTCCACCAGGGGAATGGAGGCCCATCCAGTACTGACATGGCAGGTTGACAGGCTGGCCACCTGAGCCTGAATGACCTATGTCTGGGATGGACGTTCTGCCATTCTAGTGACCAATGGCTGTCCTCCTCTAATATTTTCCTTTCTTTATCCTAGCCAAGGTTTGTTCATGTTGTCTTGATGGAGCAGACGCCAGTTCGCATCTTTGCACTAAATTGAAATTGCCCTAAAATGTCCCCTATCCTTTGTTCCATCCACTCTTCTGTGACCAACTCTCACCTTGCAATATATAAGGAGGTTGAGCAACTTGATGGCTTTGAAAGTGAGAGGAAGTTATTTATATGGGGAGCATAAAAGAAAGTAGCGATGGCCCTTCAGCTGTTCAAGACACTGACTATTTTGAAGTTCTGTGTAAACATTGGAATTTTTTTTCCTTGTGATGCTCCAAGCTGTTTTTGTTTCCTCTCTTGCATGAACTGTACAGTAGGTTTTTAAAGACTCAAAGAAGGAGTTTTTACAGAGTCTTTATTTAGGCTTTCAGAGGTGCTATGATGGTAATCAGTGGATTTAGGGAACAGTGCTTAGGGATAATAAAGAGAAAGCTAACGTTTCCCATCACTTTATTAGCTGACCTGGCCAAGGGTCCTCTCTCTCATTCCTCTTGGGGCCTTCCTTTGGTGCTTAAAGTACTTAGGGGACACTTTTTGAGTTTCTGGTGGAGGCATTGTTTAAGATACTGGCTGCTAATCTGGACATTATTAATTATTGTTCTGATTCTTTTAGCTATCCTTTTCCTCTCTTCCTCTTTCATGTCTGTTTTTCATCTGACTAAAGGCACAGTTTTACCATGTCTGCAAGTGCCATATGTAAGTTTGTGAGCTCTGTGTTCTCTCTCTAGATGTTGGGAAGCTGTCATGTTTTATCATGGATGAACCGAACCTTTATAGATTCTTATTCCCTTTTTTGTAAGGTCTGGAGTAAGCCAAATCCTTTTGGTTTGACCGGAATTATATTTGCTTATCGGACTTGTCACCCACATTGTCCCTTCACCTAATGCAGCCCTTATCATGGAGTATTTGGCCAGTCCACTTCAACCATTCGCTAAATTCACTGAATGATTGCATTCTTCTTTTTCACAAGGTGCACATACACAAAGTAGTTCTCTTTAGTGCCAGGAGCTACTATGCCAATGTGTGCTTTTGAGACCAAAGAACAAGTTTTGTTCTTAAACATTTTTTATATTGTCAATAGCATCGCAGCTCCCTCAACAATGGAGTTTTAAAAAAGCCATGATAAAACAAAACAAACATAGACAAAGCCAAAACGCTGACAGCCGTCAGACCTATTGGTTTTGCCAATGCTTCTTTCCTTTTGGGCCTGATGATAGGATATTGGATCTTTCCACTAACACCCTGAGAAGCTAAACTAAGGAAGTACTTGGGTAAATTCCATGTGTTGAGTTTTAAAGAGGTAATCAATACAATAATTGTTGCATGTCTTTAGTAGACACTGCCTGATATATGATTCTGTTTTAAGGCTTTTCCACCTCCAGCTAAATTGAGTGTAAGCTAGAATCAAATGTAGCTGCCAGATTTAATATCGACTCATCACAAAATGCTGTTTAATACACACCTTCTGTCTGATATTGCATGTCATGTTATCTTTACTGCACTGAAATCCCCTGAAAGTATCACAATGTCAGCTATTATTGGTCATGCTGTTAGATTTGAAAATCCCATTCTCGTTATATACTCGTTTTACACTATATTAGGTTAGCAGTGTGCGGCTAAATGAGACACCATTCGTATTCATGTCATGTAACCCACTGAGTTATCCATGCAATGTGCGGGCTTCAGTTAGCAAGTGTGACTCCATTTTGTATTTCGTAATCCCAATTAGGCTGTGTCTGTACCAGGCCTCACTGTTCGTATTGCTTGCCTCAGCAGAACGCTTTCTTCTGTTATTATTTTCTCTTTTGCTCAAGGTTACCTTCTGACTTACTAATGAATAGGCCATTTTGCCCTCGCATACCTATCTTTGTGTGTAGCTCGGTTTCCACGTTAGGAGCCGCCGAAACCCAGCACGGCAACCTTGAGATAGTGATAACATGTACCCATCTGGCAGGTGGTAGTCCATCCCTCTATGCCTCCTTTGTTCATGTTCAGCCTAAGCTGGTAACTTTCCATTGTGGGCGTGGTTAGGAGACCCTTGGGGGGAATGATTATGTGTTGCCGACTGTTGGGGGGCCAGTCCCTCGGCAGACATCTTAGGGTGCAGGTCAGATTGGACTCCTCTGCAGAGTATTGGTAATAAACAATAGTTTTTTATTCTCTACTGTCTGACCGACTCTTCATTTTGGGGAAGGCTATAAGGTGGTTGTAGGAAACCTGGGGGACCCTTTTCGGGTCACTTCCTTCAGTTAGATTTGAAAATCCCATTCTCGTTATATATTCGTTTTACACTATATTAGGTTAGCAGTGTGCGGCTAAATGAGACACCATTCGTATTCATGTCATGTAACCCACTGAGTTATCCATGCAATGTGCGGGCTTCAGTTAGCAAGTGTGACTCCATTTTGTATTTCGTAATCCCAACTAGGCTGTGTCTGTACCAGGCCTCACTGTTCGTATTGCTTGCCTCAGCAGAACGCTGTATTCAGTTATTATTTTCTCTTTTGCTCAAGGTTTCCTTCTGACTTACTAATGAATAGGCCATTTTGCCCTCGCATACCTATCTTTGTGTGAAGCTCGGCTCCCACGTTAGGAGCCGCCGAAACCCAGCACGGCAACCTTGAGATAGTGATAACATGTACCCATCTGGCAGGTGGTAGTCCAACCCTCTATGCCTCCTTTGTTCATGTTCGGCCTAAGCTGGTAACTTTCCATTGTGGGCGTGGTTAGGAGACCCTTGGGGGGAATGATTATGTGTTGCCGACTGTTGGGGGGCCAGTCCCTCGGCAGACATCTTAGGGTGCAGGGCAGATTGGACTCCTCTGCAGAGTATTGGTAATAAACAATTGTTTTTTATTCTCTACTGTCTGACCGACTCTTCATTTTGGGGAAGGCTATAAGGGGGTTGTAGGAAACCCGGGTGACCCTTTTCGGGTCACTTCCTTCAGTTAGATTTGAAAATCCCATTCTCGTTATATACTCGTTTTACACTATATTAGGTTAGCAGTGTGCGGCTAAATGAGACACCATTCGTATTCATGTCATGTAACCCACTGAGTTATCCATGCAATGTGCGGGCTTCAGTTAGCAAGTGTGACTCCATTTTGTATTTCGTAATCCCAACTAGGCTGTGTCTGTACCAGGCCTCACTGTTCGTATTGCTTGCCTCAGCAGAACGCTGTATTCAGTTATTATTTTCTCTTTTGCTCAAGGTTTCCTTCTGACTTACTAATGAATAGGCCATTTTGCCCTCGCATACCTATCTTTGTGTGTAGCTCGGCTCCCACGTTAGGAGCCGCCGAAACCCAGCACGGCAACCTTGAGATAGTGATAACATGTACCCATCTGGCAGGTGGTATTCCATCCCTCTGGGACTCCTTTGTTCATGTTCGGCCTAAGCCGGTAACTTTCCATTGTGGGCGTGGTTAGGAGACCCTTGGGAGGAATGATTATGCGTTGCCGACTGTTGGGGGGCCAGTCCCTCGGCAGACATCTTAGGGTGCAGGTCAGATTGGACTCCTCTGCAGAGTATTGGTAATAAATGATTGTTTTGTATTCTCTACTGTCTGACCGAGTCTTCATTTTGGGGAAGGCTATAAGGTGGTTGTAGGAAAGCCGGGTGACCCTTTTCGGGTCACTTCCTTCAGTTGGCGAACGAACAGGGACTCCGCAAGGTGACTCGACTCGCCCGTAATCGGATTGTAGGGCCATGCAAAGTCCATTCCCCCTTTATGTGTGTCTTTTAAGCAAATGAGCAGTTTTATTGAAATCTGAAAGTGACCTTCATCATTAGCAAGGATGTTCTTACTTTATTTAGCAGTATGATGTTAAGATATTTCAATTCATTGAACCATTCCTCCAAAGAATTGCTTTTCCACATGCACCTCATGAGTTCAGCTTGTTGAATTAAGAAGCATAAAAAACAAAACTGTAGGAAATATGTCACTGGTTGAGGGGGTGAACCCCTACTCAAGGAGCAACCCACAATTTCTGTCAGGGTGAAGTCACAAGCAAACCCCAAATTTACCTGTGCTTTACCCTCTGGCAGCTTGACAAAAGCAGTTAAGCTAAACTTGGCAGCAATGTGTAAAGTATTTATGCAACAATTCAAACAGTAATAAAGTGAAAACACAACACAAGAAAAATCCCACACCAATTTAGGAACATAGAGTAACATGTAATAAATTATATGAGACCAAAATGGCAAAAGTCCAATCAGTAGAACAGGAGATATGCAATTTTAAAAGTTTATGTGAAAAAAGTGGCTAGAAGCACAAAGTCACAAGTTCAGGCCGACCGCGATGGAGCTGTACTAAGTCAGGCACGCTGAACAAAGTACCTTAAATTCTGCTTGAGGAAGATTGCAAGATTCTGCATTGAGGATGTGTTGTGCAGTGTCGGTTCCGAGGAAGCTGCGGTGCTGCTATGTGGAGTCCTGCATTGCTGTGGAGGATGCAGTTGAAGAGGGGCTTGCAATAAAACTCCTGTGCTGAGGATGTGTCATGCAGCAAAGATGCCAGGGAAGGTGTGGGGCTGCGATGCGAAGACCTGCGTTGTCATTGAGGATGCCGTAATCGAAGGGCATCATGCAGCGGTCATTCCAAGTAAGCTGCAGCGGTAGATGCGATACGGCTGCTAATAGATGCGTCTCAGTGAGTCAGTTCTGCTCACAGAACCACAGCTGAGCTGGCAGATCACCTTTAGGCCCACTTTCAAGCGTCCAAGACAGGGGTGGAGTCACTTGGGCTCACAGACTCACAGCAGGCAGTGTCCAGGTGCAGGTTCAAGGTTGGGTGAAGCCTTTTCTGCCCCTGAATCTCTGATCAGGAGGTCAGCCAACTAGCTTTTGGAGTCACTCTGGTGGTCCTGGGTTCAAGATGCAGGTCCAGTCCTTCTCACTCAGACAAAAAGAACAATTGATAGACCAAATGCTGCACAATGTCAAACATTTACACCAGTACAGCGATCTGAGTCTAAATCCATCGGTTTTTTAATCCCCATGCCTTTCCAGTTCAGACCCAGCCATATGCAAATACCCCCATGGGAACAGTCCAGCCCGGAGAGGTGATGCCCGGAAACCGGTCAGAGGATACTTATTTCCAGTCCAGGGAGGACCTGGCTTGGCAGTTCAGGCTGGACTGTTCCCATAAGGAACAAGGTCAAGACTGATTTCCATATGGCTGGGACTAAACTGGGTGGCCTAGTGAGCAAAAGAACAATGGATTTAACCCAGATCTCTTGACTGGGGATGAATGTTTGATTTGCTCTGCATTCCGTCCATCATTGGTGTGTCTTTTGCCTTCTCACTCGACAATAATGATGGACTCCGTATCGTAGCCTAGCAGCTCTTCTGAGCCAATGCATTGCTCTGACTCAACGCCAGACTTTACATCGCAAACTCCATCAACAGGATCTTCGCCGATGACACAGGCCCTCACATCATAGCCTCACCGCATCTCAGAACTGACGCATCACTTCGGCTGAGTGACACATTTTCAACGCGGATCCTCTCAATGCTCTGTAAACCAAGATTTAAGGTACTGGGTTCAATGGGCCTAACTGTGTCCCTTTAGCAGGCCCATGCTCTATCACGGTCAGCCTAAGCTTGTGACTTTGTCCTGGCCCCACACGAATATATATCCACAGTTGGCGCTTTGTGTTTGTTGGTGCTATTTTCACTAGAATCCCTAGTTCTACTGAATGGATTTTTGTTGTTTTGGTCTTATTTTATTTATTAAAATAAGTTCTATTTTTCTAACTTGGCATGGAATACTTTTTTGTGTGGTGTTTTCACTGTATTACTGTTTGAAGTGTTTCACAAATACTTTACACATTACCTCTAAGCTAAGCCTGACTGCTGTGTGCCAAGCTACCAAAGGAATGAGCACAGGTTAATTTAGGGTTGACTTGTGGCTAAACCTGACAAGGATTGTGGTTGCCACTTGATCAGGACTCACATCCTAGTCAACCAACAACCCAATTACTCACATTGGTGATCAACGGTGAGGATCAGGACTTGTTTTTGTGCAGTTCCATACAGTGCTTTTGTGCACACTACCATCCCATATCTGAGACCAATTCGAATTTTAAATTCTCCTGGATTGGCCTTTTTTGCTTTTTCTAATTTTTCTCTAACGGTTGTGCATTGAGACCACACCTGAAAGAATGGAGTTTGAGCTGGCCAGCATGGATACCTACACTGTGGCCCAGCTCAAGGAGTTCTGTAAGGAGAGGGGACTTCCAGCTAAGAGCACCACCAGGAAGGTAGAGCTCAAAAAGGAGCTGAGGGCCTGGGTGGAAGCCCATCAGTCAGTGGCGGCTCGCATAGGGCGTGCTGTGGAGCGGCGGGGAAGGGGAGGGGCAGGGGCAGGGTGGGTGGTAGTAAACTCGGACATACGACGGAACGGAGGAACGTATTGTTACTTTCCTCCGTTCCGTCGTATGTCCGAGTTACTACCACCCCACCCTGCCCCTCCCCGCCCCGCCCCACCGCCCAGCAGCACGCCCTATGCGAGCCGCCACTGCCATCAGTCAGTGGTTGAAGCCACAGGAGAGGATAATGTAATGGAAGGGCCTAAAGAAGACCTTTCAGTGGTACCACCTACAGTTGAGGGGGATAACTTGACCCCTGAAGTGGAGCACACTGCAAGGTCAGGGAGCAGTGTGTCTTCCAGCAGCCTGTCCCCGGAGGAGCTTGTGGAAGGGAGGGAAGAGAGGGAATTCAAGATGATAAGTGAGTATACAATCGTCTCACTTATTCTGCACATTTCCATGCCTTTTACCCAGTCCCACAGGTGTGGGCTGCGGTGACTTCCCCATTTTTTAGCAATTTCCCTTTTTGCAATTACGTATCACAGGTTACCAGTTTTTTGTTATAATTCATTGCGTCCAAGCTTGTCCAAACCCAACAGTGTGAGGGGGCCTCAAGGTCAATTGTGACCCCCGTGGCCTCCATGAGGGTGAGCATAACCCCGTTCTAGAACAAGGAAAGCTTGGGGCACTCCCACAATGTATGCATGAAAATTCTTCTCTGTTCACACCATTTAAGGCATAACTCATCTTGGGACCTACCAATTTTATGCAGGAGCGTACGGGAATAATAAATCCTATGCAGGATTTTATACTGAATGAGTCGATAGCTTGCCTTTATGGGAACCTTCCTGGGGAACTGTTGGGCGTCCCCCCAGTCTTCGTCAGTGAGCTCGCAGACGTCACCCTGCCAACAGGCCTGGAATCGGTACAGGTCACCCTGTGTGTTCCCCATCAATGCCGCATGTGAGGGAGATAGCCTTGGATGTTGTATGAATGTCTAAGAGTCAAGATTCCAGGGTGGGGGGGGGGGATCTGCCTTGGTTTCTTCCCCTTGGGATTCTTGATTGTAAAGTGTGTCATAGTTGCAAATATTTAAAAATCTGTGTTGTGTGCATTCAACCCATAACTGCTAGAAAGGCACTATTCCGTTTGCATCCCATACATCATCTAATGTGTATGTCCCTATGGGGCGCGTAAAATTCCTGCATATAGTCTACCATTAACGTGAGAGGCTAATTAAATCCCATTGTCTGAACACCATTATCTCCGTCACTGGGCCCAGCCTCGTCCCTAGCCACAGGCGAGTTTGGGGAGTGAGTCTCTTTCGCCAACCCATTTCTCTATTCAGTTTATCTCAGAAAGAGGCCACCGTTACAGTGGCTGGTGGAGCATCCACCAGCAATTTATCTCATTATAGCATGTGTAGGTACTCCTTCAGCCCAATTTTCTATTGGTCCGTCCAGAAGGTCGGGTCTCCCAGTGAGTCATAGGCCCACTCATTAACTATCTGAATCTCTGTGGCCTCATAACACCTACGTATATTGGGTAGTGCTATACCACCCTCATATACGGATCTCTGGAGCGTGTGAAGGGCTATTCGCGATAGGCCACTGTTCAATAATAGGGATCATAGTAGTCTATTCACCGCCCAGTAAAATGCATCTGGAATTGCATGGGGGCTGTTTTGCAGGCTATAGGTAAATCTGGGAAAAGCTATCATTTAAAGATTCCCGCTCTGCCAAGAAGAGATAACAGCAAAATCCTCTGGTGCTGCATATCCTTTTCCTGCCCTCAAAGGAGTGGGGTCAGGTTGTCTTCATAGTCTGGTCACTGCTTTTTCGACACCTATAGATATAGTTATTTAAAGTGGTGCAACGGCTGGGGTCCCTGCACTCTCCAGGTCCCTCTCTGGAAGATCAGTGATTTATCCCAATTTATCCCTATGCCGGAAAAGTGCCCATATATCTGAAAGATGTCACTTAGTCTCTCCAAGGATGAGGCTGGTTCTGCAATATAGAGTAAGATATCATCAGCGTACACTGATATCCGATCTTCCCAGGAGTCATTCCATCTCCAGCTCCATACCTGGGCATCTACCTGGATCTATTCAGCATGGACCTCTATTGCCAAAGCAAAAAGCATTGGCAACAGCGGACATCCCTGCTGCTCTTTTCTCTATATGAGGAACTCTCCAGATTTGGTTCCATTAAGCCTGAGCATGGCTTTGCATTGGGTTTAGAGGAGTCGGGTCCATTTCAGGAATTGGGGTCAGAATCCCATTTTGCTCAACATGGCAAAGAAGAAGAGCATTCAATGGAGTCAAAGGCTTTGTTTGCATTGAGCACTTCGATGACCAGAGGTATCCCCATTGTGTCATAATATTGTTATAGAGGCAGTGTAGCTTCAACTTAGCAGATCGGCAGGGTGTGAACCCATTCTGGTTCAGTAGTCCTGGCTCCGGTGTGTCCCTATGGGGCGCGTAAAAATCCTGCTTATAGTCCACCATTACCGTCGCAATCTCCTCACTGCCCGTGATGGTTTAGCCGTCTGGGCCTATGATTTCCCCAATGTGGTGCCTGTCCCTGTCTCACTTACTGAGCCAAGCCAGAGTGTCCTGGCTTTGTCTTCCAACTGCTACAGTCTGCTACAGCGTTTCTGTTTGGTTATTTGTGTTAGTCTAACTTCATCCGTGGCTAGTATTTTATATTCCTCAGTCTTGAGGTGAATACGCTGCAGTACAGCGTTGGAAGGTGTTTGTGCATAAGCTGCCTCCAGGTCAAGGATTTTCTCTTTGAAGTCGCTACAGCAATGGATTCTCTCTCTTTTCCCCTATTTCACCTGTATAATCACCCCCCGAATGGTGGCCTTGAAAGCCTCCCATCTAGTTACTGCAACAATGGCCTCCACTGAATTTTCTTTAAAGTAGAGGGTTGTCGCTATGTCGAGACCCTCCAGCACTTTTTCATTTGTGAGTCACCATTTAGCTATTCTCCAGTCTGCTCTCCCCGTAATGTTGGTATGGCTAGTGTAATAAATCTGCCCCGGTGAATCTGTGCAGTGTCAATATTGGTGTAAAGAAGTGATCCATCCTGGAGTGGGTGTTGTGCACTCCAGAGTAAAAAAAAAAGCTTTTATTTGTCTTATGCAGTGACCTCCATATGTCTCCCATACCCATAGCCTTCGCAACTTCCCCCAGTTTTTCGGTCCAGGGGGTACCAAGGTGGGGAGTGGCCAATCTATCCACGTGTGAGTCAATTACCATGTCAAAGTCTCCTTCCACTACTAACGTTGCAGGTGCTAAATCTAGAAGCAATTTGCTCAATTGTGCCAGCTTCTCAGTGTGTAATCCGGGTGGGATGCTTACATTTACCAATGCAATCGCTTCCCCCTCCCATAGCATCTCTTGTCATCGGATGTGGTTTGAGTCACTTGAAAAGCAACTGTTTTCTTGATCAGGATTGTGATGCCCCTGGATCCAGAGGTATACCCGGAGTGATTGGCCACTACATATCTCCCCCTCCCTAGGAAGCCACAATTAGACTCTTTCAGATGTGTTTCCTGCAGAAATAGCACACCTGCTACCTAGCGTGTGAGTGCTTTGTTCACCAGTCTCCGCTTAATTTGGCTACCTAGTCCGTTAATGTTCCATGTCAGTATTTTGAGTGAGTGTACTTTAGGGCTGCTGTGTACATTCTCATCCACTTTAGTGATTTATCTGTCTGAGGTGGTGTTGCCCTTCTCCATGGTCTGTGCGGTCAGATAACAGTTTAAGAAGATAAACCTTCTCTCAACTCCCCTCCCACCCTACCTTACCATGCCGCGGTCATCGAACTGACCACCACCTCAACGCATGGTATTTCTGTCACCGAATAAGAATGCATTTCTGGATTACCATTGCAAGTTTAGCTAACAGGTATAAATGTCCATCCAGTATAAGAGGGAGCCGCGGTGAGGTACACAAGCAGGTGTATAGTCCTAATAGGCCAAGGCTTGACAGGCCTGTTGGAACACTTCCACACCTGTCCAGGAAGGTAGTCCATACATCTCTGCCTGTCAGACAATCTCTTCAGACGTCATCGGGGTAACCTTTGGCAAGGGCACAATCTCCTCTCTGCTCTCAATGTCAGGGCCTTCCTCATTTGAGCTATCAGTCTCTTTCTCCAGAGTTTTCCATTTATTTAGGGACTCCCAGGCACATGTCTTCTGAATGTCCGCTATGAGTTTAGCTCTTTCTGATTTCGCCTGATCCTTTGTTGGTGCTGTGTGTAAGTACCATTATGCCTTGCAGCAAATCCTTCATTCCTGCCATCTTGGGGCCTGTGCTGCAGCTCCAGCTTGGGACCTGGGATGCTAGCGCCTCTCCAGCCAGCCCCAGAATCAGTGAAGAAGTACGCTTCTCCCCTTCCATTATGCAAAGTTTTGCCAGAAAAAAGAGGGGATAGTGAATATCCAGGGTCCAGAGGTGCTGCTTAACGCCTCAGAGGACTTCCCTTTGCGTGGTAGAAATGTGGTATAATCTGGGTATATGTTGACAGTCACATCTTCTACTGTCCACGCGAGCTTGCCACCTGCAGTATGGTATCTTGATCTCGAAAGTTTAGCAGCCTAACCACCGTGGCCCATGGCAGCCTTCCTGGAATCAGTGATCTTCCCGGCACCCTGTGAGTCCATTCCACTGTGAACCATTTTGAGGTTTTGCCTACTAGGACTACCAAAAAGAGCCACTCCTCCAGAAAGAGTATTGCGCTAGGGCCTTTGACCTTCTTTGGGATTCCCACAATCCAGATGTTATTGCGGCGGGACCGGCCCTCCGCATCTTCTGCCCTTTCTACCAGGTGAGCGAGTTCCTTCTCCAGAGCTTTGATACGGGTAGTGGTCTCTGTCACAGTAGGCCTAGTTTGCACCAATTGGGATTCCACATTCAACACTCTATCCACCAGTGTCACATGGTCAGTGAGGCCTGCAGGGAGCTTTCGCTCTCTCCACGAGGTCCGTGGTGCTAATATAGCTCCCTTCTGTGTCCAGTCTTCTCCAGGGCTCCCCCAGCAAATATGGCCACACAACGTGTACGCTTGCTACAGGCCTTATGAATCACAGGGCAACATCGGTTCTAGGCGATGCGGTCAGCACTTCTCAGTTCTCCTGCCCCCACCCACGTCTGGGAGGGTCTCACAGGGCCTCTGCCCTCATTAGGGAGGCCTTGAGCATGCTCCTTCAGTGTCACCACCCGTTCCCTGTGGCTGCTTGCCGTTTTCCATTGTGTTAGTGGAGGGGAAGGTGCACAATTGATTCCCCTCTCTCAAGGCGTCCAATAGTCTCACTGTGTCCCCATTTTGATGCAGCAGCTTGTACAGTCCTTCGGGGCTCAGCGTGGCTTCACAAGATGGTGGGCACATCTCTCTCCATTGCCCGCCTGCTTGTACTCCGGTGCAAAGCAGACCCCCCAGGCTATTTTTCCTGCCGGCTCTCCGCAGGACGGTGGATCACCGGTCCCAGACCCTCTATTTGGTGGGGGTCGAGGACTCAGGGGAGTCAGGATAATAGGCTTGTGGACCAGAGCTCGGCAATCCAGCAGCCATCTCCATGCCGCACTAAACCACAACCCTTGGAATCTACATTGTTGAACCTCTAAACCCCGTAGAAGGCCATGGGCAACAGGTTTATCCCGTTCTTGTTGGACCATGCCACCAGGTACCCAGAGGTTATCAATCTGAGAACAGTGTCTGCTCTCGCAATGGCCAGAGCACTGATGGGGATATTTACCCATGTGGGGTTCTCCAAGAAGATGGTGTCAGACTGTGGTACCAACTTCATGTCGGTGTACATGAAGGCCAGGCAATGAAGACGGAGTGTGGGGTAATCTACAAGTTCTCCACTACTTGCCATCCTCAAACCAATGGGCTTGTTGAGAGGTTCATGAAGACACTTAAAGGCATGATCATGGGCCTGTCAAAGGTGTGACATCTTTTTGCCATGTTTGTTGTTTGCTTACCGAGAGATGTTTCAGAGGAGGTTGGCTGCAGCCCCTTTGAGCTCCTGTATATGCACCCGGTGCAGAGACCTCTCAGTCTGGTCAAAGATGGGTGGGAGCAAGCTCCCAGGAAGGCCGTCCAGGATGTGGTCAGCTACATGCTGGAACTCCGGACCCATATGAAGTGCTTTTGGAAGCAAGCTAAGGCAAATCTGGAAGCCAGCCAGGAGGTCATGAAACAGTGGTATGACCAGAAGGCCACTCTGACCGAGTTTCAGTCTGGCCAAAAAGTGTGGGTGGTGGAGCCTGTGGGGCCCAAGGCCCTACAAGGCTGTTGGTCTGGACCTATGAGGTGAAAGAGCACAAGAGTGAGGTCACCTACCAGGTGGACGTCAAGACTCCCATGAACCGTTTAAGGGCATGTCAATAGCCTCAAACCCCACTTCAAGAGGTCTGAGTTGACAGTGATCCTGATCATGGATGATGGAGTCAAGGAGGAGAGTGAACCCCTCCCCGACCTTATTTCTTCCAAGGAGCAGGATGGGTCAGTGAAGGGTGTCAGCCTCTCCCCTACACTGACCATAGAACAACAGAAAGCCTGAAGTCAGTTGTTGGGGCAGTTTGCCTCTTTATTCTCCCTGACCCCAGGACTCACTACATGGTGTACCCATGATATTGACCATGGAGACAGCACACCAGTGAAGAGTAAAATCTACCAGTTGTCTGTTAGAGTGATGGCCAGCAGGATGGAGGAGATAGGGGTTATTGAGCCCTCAAACACCCCTTAGTCCAGCCCAGTGGTGCTGGTCCCCAAGGTTACCTCTCCAGTTGCTACTCTTAAACTTAGGTTCTGTGTGGATTGCCGGAGGCTCAATGTAGTCACCAAGACTTACGCACACCCCTGATGAGCTCATAGATTATTGGGAGCTGCCAAGTTCCTCAGCATGTTTGACTTAAAATCTGGATACTGGCAGATTGCCTCGACTGAGGGGCGCTAAAGAGAGGTCTGTGTTCTCTACCCCAGAGGGGCTCCTACAGTTCTGGGTGATATCCTTCAGGTTGAAGAACACCCCTGCCACCTTCCAGAGGTTGGTCACTAGGTCCTGGCTGAGTTGGAGAACTTCAATGCCTCCTATCTAGCTGAGAAGACCATGAGTGCCACCTTAGGGAACTGCTTCGGGCTCTGCAGAGGGCAGGCCTGACCATCAAGGTCAGTAAGTGCCAGACAGGGCAGGGATCAGTGGTCTACTTGGGTCACCAAGTGGGAGGAGGCAAGATTGAAACCATTCTAGCTAGGGAACCCCCCAAGACCCAGACAGAGGTGAGAGCCTTATTGGGCCTCACTGGTTACTACAGGAGATTTGTCAAGGGGTATAGCACTATTGTTGCCCCCTTTAAAGAGCTGACTTTCTAGAAGTAGCCACATCAGGTGATCGGGACAGAGGCATGCCAGAGTGCTTTTGAGACCCCGAAGGAGGCCATGTGCACAGCACCCACGTTTAAGGTGCCTGACTTCTAAAAATAATTAATTGTGCAGACCGACACCTCAGAGCATGGAATAGGGGCAGTGCTCTCACAGCTAAGTGAAGAGGGCCTGAATCAGCCTGTAGCCTTCATTAGTAGGAGGTTACTTCCCTGGGAACAAAGGTGGAGTGCAAAAGAGAGGGAAGAATTCGCAGTGGTCTGGGCACTTCACGGCGGAACTCCGTTCTGCAACATGCCACGCCAATGCTGATGGTCGCTTCAGGTTCTTCTGCCGTAGTGAAGAGAACTCCCAAAGGGTTGGGTAGTTCGCCCCGCTTTCAGCTGGGGGGAGACCTGGCCTCTTCAGGATGGCTTTCCCCCTACGTTTTTGCCTTCAGACCTCCTGTTTTTGCTGATTTTATTCTTGCTGGCCTTAGGACTCTGCACACTTTACTACTGCTAACCAGTGCTAAAGTTCTTGTGCTCTCTTCTTATAACATGTTGAATTGGCTTGCACCCAATTGGCATTTTTAATTTACTTGTAAGTCCCTAGTAAAGTGGCACTACCTGTGCCCAGGGCCTGTAAATTAAATGCTACTAGTGACCTGCGCACTGATTGTGCCACCCCCTTAAGTAGCACTTTAAAACATGTCTCAGGCCTGCCATTGCAGACTGTGTATGTGCAGTTTTAAACTACCATTTCAACCTGGCAAATTAAACCTTTTGCCAGTCTCAAACCTTCCTTTCTAATACATATAAGTCACCCCTAATGTAGGCCCTAGACAGCCCCAAGGGCAAAGTGCGTTGTATTTAAAAAGTTGGACATGTACTTGTAAGTTTTACATATCCTGGTAGTGAGAAATTCTTAAATGTGTTTATCACTACTGCAAGGCCTACCTTTCCCATACAATAACAGTGGAATTACCTTATTACATTTTATAAGTGTAATTTACAAATGGGAATATGTAGAAGTTCATGTATGATAACTCTGGAATCACATTTTAAAATCCAAACTTATGATGGAGTTGGATTTTAAATTGCAATTTTGAAAATGGCACTTTTAGAAAGTAGGCATTTTCTTGCCTTAGCCATTTGGTGCCTGCAGTCTGCCTCTGTGTCACATGACTGGGTGCGGTGACAGTGGGCTTTGAGTATTCCTCCTAGACAGCCACACATAATGGGGAGCTTAGATGTGACTTTATGGGCAATCCCTGGCAGGATGAAGAGCTGGGCCCAGTTCCACTTAAACTTGAAAAAGCTGGGACCTGTCTCCACACAAAGGGGTGCATAACCCCTGTAGTCAGTCTGGAGCTGGGCCAGGAAGTCAGGGCATCTGTGCACTTCAGAAGCATGCCTCTAGAAGCTTCTCCCCACTTCAAAGGCACAACTGGGTATAAGCACTGGACCTCAGACACTACCACTTCAGTACACTTCTAGAGCTGTGGAAACTCTGCAGAGAAGGACTGCTGTACTTCTGAAAGGACTGCCACTCTGCTAGACTGCTGTGCTGAAGAAACAGCTGCCCCTGCTGAGTAGACCTGAAGCCTGCTGCCCTCTTGCCTGGGTGAGAAGGACTGGACCGGCACCTCTTGAACCCAGAGCCCACAGTGACTCCCAGGGCTAGTTGGCTGGCCTCCAGATCTGAAGCCTCACGGACATAACAGGCTTTCAACAACCTTGTACCTGCACCTGGACTCTGCCATCTGTAAGTCTACCCTGCCAAGTTGTGCCACCCCAGTCCTGGACCCTTGCAAGTGGGCTTAAGATGCTCTGCCAGCCTCTGTGGATCCAGCAGAACCAACGCATCTTCTCTGCTGCGTGGTACAACTTTGAGCAGAACCAACACATCCCCGCTCTGCATGGATTGGACCTGTCTCATAGACCCGTATTGCCTCCGCAGCCTGCATCGCCTTAGGAACCGACTGTACAACATATCCTCAGCACAGGCCCTCGCATCCATCATTGACGGTGGACTCTGCATCGTAGCCTTGCAACTCCTCGGAACCAACACATTGCCCCACTGTGTGCCGCATCTTCGACACCGGACTTCATATGACAAGCACTGTTGATGGGATCCTCGACAACAATGCAGGCACTCGCATCACAGCCTCGCCACATCTCAGAATTGATGCATCGTTTCGGCTGTGCGACACATCGTCGACGGTTAAGCCTTACTGCTCTGTGCCAAGTTACCAGAGGGTTGAGCACAGCTTAATTTAGGGTTGGCTTGTGCCTCACCCTGACATGGATTGTGGTTGTTGCTTGATCAGGGCTCACACCCCAGTCAACAAACAACCCAATTCCTCACAGACCATCAGCATTGGCTTGATCTGACCCAAGACGGTGTTCTACCATAAAGTCCATTCCCAGTAGGGAGATGGACAATCTTAACAGCTTGGGATTCTCACCCCTCATTTGCATGAGCCATCTGAGGGGGCTGTGGTCTGTCTCGACCCAGAAATGAGTCTGAAACAGGTATGGTCTCAGCTTCTTCAGAGCCCAGACCACAGCAATGGCCTCCCTCTCAATAGCTTTTCATCTCTGTTCCTGGGGATGTAACCTCCTGCTAATGAAGGCTACAGGTTGGTCTAGTCTCGGCTCATTTAACTGTGCTAAGACAGCTACTATGCCATACTCTGAAGTGTCCGCCTACACAAAGAACTATTTGCAGAAGTCAGGAGCCTTGAGTACAGTTGCTGTACACATAGCTTGCTTGAGGGAGTCAAAGGCCTTGAGGTCAACTCAGTTAAGGGGCAACATTGGTACCATAGCCCTTAACAAACCTCCTGTAATATCCAAGGAGACCCAGGAAGGCCCTCAACTCGGTCTGAGTTTTGGGTGACTGCCAGGCCATGATACTCTCAATCTTGGCCTGGAGAGGCTGCACCTTGCCCCCACCCACCATTTGACCCAAATTTACCATGGTACCTTGCCCTTTCTGACACTTACTGACCTCGACAGTCAGACCCGCTTGCTGCAGGACCTGAAACACCTCCTGAAGGTAGTGCAGCTGTTCCTTCCAGCTGGAGCTGAAGACAGTTATGTCATATAGGTAGGCACCACAGAATGCCTCCGCCCAGCCAGGAACCGGTTAAATAACCTCTGAAAGGTGGCAGGGGCATTCTTTAAGCCAAAGGGCATCACCCTGAACCAAAAGTGGCCCTCTGGAGTCGAGAATGCTGTACTCTCTTTTGCCCCTTTAGTCAGAGCAATCTGCCAGTACCCTGATGTGAGATCAAAAGTATTGAGGAATATGACAGCACCAAGCCTGTCTATGAGCTCATCTGATCAAGGGATTGGGTGTGCTTCAGTCTTGGACTAAGTTCCCAGTAGCCCACATAGAGCCTAAGTTCTGGAGTGGTGCTTGGTGGGGCAGCCCTGGGTACCAGCAGCACAGGGCTGGACCAGGAACTGCTGGAGGGCTCAATCCCCCAGTATCATGGAAACTTCCTCCTTGATACTGGCCCTCAACTTATCGAACAACCTATAAATGTTATTTTTTGACAGGCATACTGTCCCTAATATCAAAGTCTTGGGCACACAAGTGTGTGAGCAAAGGGTGAGGGAGATCAGAGAAGAAAACGGCCCCAGTAACTGGAGATATTCACTCTACTGTTCTGGGGAGAGGAGAGGTTAACATCCTCTACTGACCCATCTTGCTCCTGGGTAGACACTAGGTCAGGGAGAGGTTCACTTTCCTCTCCTCCGTCATCTTGAGAACCACCTGGTAGATGGCATCCCCCTTCCGCATATCAATCAATAAATGTTATTTTGGCAAATTGTGCCATAAAAGCAAGCAATAAATACAATACATAATAAAATATACATTTTGCATGATTAATGCTAATTCATTCTAGTTTGAGAGCCATAGTATCACAACATACCAAATTAAGGTGTTTAAAACACTGATACAAATAACATCATCCCTTTCCCATAAATCGATTTCCTTACTTATTTTAGCATTATAAAAGCATACAAATATTAATTACGAAGGTTTAATACAGCATAAATATAAAAACAAAGGCGTATTAAATAAGTTATACTGAATGGTCAATAAAGAAAATTACAGTACAGGTAGGTCAACGGACCTATGTCTTCCCAGGCCATCCAGGAAACTGGATGAGCTGTTTTCGGTATGGTGGCCCACACCTCCTCCCATGATGGAAGTTGTCATTACCAGGATTACAGAGAAAACATGCAGCAAGAGCATTAACTTTCTGACACCAGGATATGGGGCGTGATTGAGGTGTCAATCTGAAGGTTGGATGGGGAGCCCAACAGCCCCGAGCCAGTGTTTCCTCTCCGCCTTGTTCAGTGAAGAAGATCCTGACATGGCAGCAGCCTCGAGCAGTAAATCACAAGTTTTAACACATCCTGCTTCTTTTTCTACCATTTCAGCTGATTATTTATTTTACTAGACTGTCGAATTATGTCTTCATTATCCGTCCAGCTGTTTCAGTTAAAGCTATTCCTGGCTTGCATTAAAGTCAGCAGATCCAACTTATTCTTTTGAAGTAAAGTATTTGTTTGCATCGACATGTTTCACTTGACTAATACAGAATTGGTCAGAAGTCTACTTTTTATTGTTACAAAAATGGCAATTACTTGAAATTACCTATACGATCATTGTTACTCTTCAAGCATATGCCCGCGTCCATATTGTTAACCTTTGAATACTACGTATTCCATTTTGTTTTATTTTATTACATTTTAAAGTGCTGGCTTGTGACATTTAGCCACCTCGCAGCACTAAGCGCTAGATGATCGAAACTTTTTTGCAGTTGCAAGAACTCGGATTCGGTGTTTGTGACTGCAAAAAAGTTATTTCCACTGTAAGAAACCCATTTTAGGAGTCTGTAAACTTTTACCACCTCCTAAAATGGTTTCTGAATGGTTACTAAATCGCATTTGGGTGGTGCGTATTACAATTGCAAATCATTGAGAAGTTACTGACTTCCAAGTTGGGTGGTAACCTATTTGCAAAAGGGAAGGGATCTCCTTTTGACCTCTTCCCCTTTGTAAATCTGGGTAAAACTTTCAGAGGAGTAGCCAGAGTTCGAGGGGACCACTGTTAACCTCTCTGAACATAAAAAAGAAAACATAAAAAAGCAGCCCCAATATCTTTAAGACAATTGAGTTGCTTTAAAAAACAAACAAACAAAAAAACTTTATTTCAAGTCAATCACAGACATGGTGGTCTGCTGAACCTTGGACCCCTCTGACAAAGATCAATTTGAGGGAGTTGCAATTTGCGACCTACCTATTGAATGTTAATTAGATAAGTTGGATGCTCACTCTGAATCCTTATTTTGCAAACTGACCTATTAGTACATAATCAGTTTGCATAATAAGTTTCTGGTCGCAAAAAGACTGGTCACACATTGCAAAGACTTTTGCATCCAGAACCATAGTGTATCTGGAGCCCTATAACACCAAGGGTGCATTTTTCCTGTTTGCACCTCGGCGCACCTTATAACAGGTGCGCCGGGGGCGAACATGCAAAATGTGCCTTATTATATTGAATGCACCCACGAAGTCATGCTGCCCTGGGGGCAGCGCATTCAAGTGAAAAAACGGAGCAGCTTTGAAGAAGTGTTTAACGTGTTTAACGGTGCAGGCGGCAACCCACCTGCACTTTTAAGAGGGGAGAGAGATCCCCTTGCAGGCTGGTACAATGATTGACTGCACCTTCCTGCAGGGGGATTCCTGGGGGGTCCATAGGACCCCCTTCCCCCTCTAGAGGGCTGCCATGAGGGGGCACACTAACAGAGCGCCACCTTTTAGGTGGTGCACTGTGTCAGAGTACAGATCGGAAAACCACTAACCTAGGATCCTCTGTACAGCAGGGGCGATGTACGAAGATATGTAACCCTTTCCCTTTCCTGGTATCTCCAGAGAGTAACTCAATACACCACTCCAGTAAGAAACACCAGTCTTGGAAAAGGGAAAAAAAGGACAAAGGAAACAAAAACCCATAAGATGATGCAGCCGTGTTGACTACCCGTCAGGCAGACTTCTGTGGTTGAACGTGCGACAGCTCTAGTCTCTCTACCCAGATTACTAGACTCGTGAGACCTGCAGTAAACAAGAGAGATATAGTGAGATAATACTAACGTGCCAAATCAACAGTAATCAGTCTGCTGTAGTATGACTGTACAAACAACTCACATTCTACGCTGCCGCATTCGCGCCACATATATATGACCACCAACCCTTGTGGAAGCTTGACACTCCTGTGTCTACTTGAAAAAAAGTAAATAGTTATTTGGCTTAATGAAGCGTATCCTGGATACAAGGATAAGAACCAATGAGAGCTGAACTAGCAAACGTAATTAAAACTGAATGTACTTATCTGAATGAAGTCTTCAGAATTACTTCAGCTATAAGTAACGCTCCTGCGTAAGTACTGGCAGTCAACAAAAGAAGAGAAGTCTTCCATAAAGTATCCTCGTAATTCTTACTGCGCTCCTGCGCCAAATTAATTTACACAGCAAGAGTAATTAGCAGACTCTCTGCGTTGCCCTCTGTACTTGTCCCTCTCTAAACTTATATCCTTTCCTCTTTGCGCTTAAACGCGGGAAAGATAAACACGGTTAACGCTTGCCCCAGCGTTTAAACCTCCAGGTTTCTAAGATGGCAAAACTTTATAATATTTGTTTATCGCGCTCCAGTGCGGGATCACAGAACAAAGGCTACGCTCGCCCGAGCGTTCCAGCCTGCAAGTTCCGCAAATGCCACAATTGTATCAACTCTGTATTGCGCTTCCAGCGCGGGAAAGAAGAGCTGTGAATACGCTCGCCCGAGCGTTTCTCCCAGCTGTCTAAAACAATAGCAACAGTGTATCGACTCTTCGTTGCGCTCCAGCGCGGAAGCGAAGAGGAATTGAAAGAAAGGTTCTTTCGTCCTGATTAGGTGTATCTAAGAGTAAAGCGAACAGCGCCGCTTCTATCCGTGCTCCAACTCGAAATTGTCAAGCACTGGACATTTCGCAGTTGGTGGTATTTGAACTGTGGCAACAGGATGCTCAGCAATGCCCCTCCTCCTTTAGGCATTCTGGTATTTGTGGTTCTCTGACGTCTCCCATTCACTCGCAACCACTTTCATACCTAACAGGATAGGTTCTTGCCCTTGCGGCCAGTCAGAGTCGTGACAGAACCCCCTCTCAAGGACCGATGCCCCGACAGGCTACCCGGCTTTGTGGGATTCAGAAGGTGAAATCTCCTAAGGAGCCCCGGGCACCTGAGGTTACGTCTGGGTTCCCATGTTCTATCTTCAGGTCCATAACCCTTCCAGTCTACTAAATAGTACACCTGCCCTCTGGTTATTTTAGAATCCAAGATGCATTTAACCTCGTATTCCTCTTCCCCTTCTATTTCTAGGGGTGGAGGCCGTGTTACTAACCTAGTGCTTGCAGGACAAGGACATAATAAGGAGATGTGAAAAACTGGATGAATGTGCCAAGAGGAAGGGAGAGTTAGTCTTATGGCTACGGGGTTAATTATTCTGTTTACAAGATAGGGACCAATGTATATAGGTGTCAGTTGGGTATTCCCTTTCAACTTTAAATGTTTTGTGTTAAGCCAGACCTTGTCCCCCACCTTGTATGCAGGTTCGGCCGAGCGTCTCTTGTCAGCCTGGTGTTTGTCTGATAGTTGGGCCTGCCCAAATGGATTTTTGCATCTTGCATCACTTTTCTAAGATGGGAATAGTGTTCTTGTATAGAAGGGTGTTTGGATCTTATAGGCCATTCAAATGGTAAGATATTGGGATGGTGTCCGTTTAAACAAAAGAAGGGGGAACACCCCAGAGTAGAATGTTCAGCATTATTGTAAGCGAATTCCGCCATCCATAACAACTTGCTCCTCTCTTCCTCATGCTGCAGCGTAAAGCATCTCAGGTACTGCTCAAGGGTTTGGTTAAGTCTTTCTGTTTTCCCATCTGTTTGGGGATGGTAGCTTGTTGATAGACGATCGTCCACCTTCATTGCTTCTCACAGGGCCTTCCAAAATCTTGACGTGAATTGCGAGCCTCTATCCGTGATGAGGACTGCAGGTATCCCATGAGCACGTACAATATGTTGCAGAAAGGTCTGTGCTAATTCCAACAACGTTGGTAATCTCCTCATAGCGATAAAGTGACCAATCTTGGTTAGGTGGTCAATAACTACCAATATGGTATTGTTATCTTGGCTGGAAGGCATCTCCACAATGAAGTCCATAGAGACTGTATGCCAAGGAACCGGTGGTATGGGTATTGGTCACAGCAATCCACTTGGTCGTTGGTGTAGAGCCTTGCTCTGGGCACAAATGGCGCATTCTGACACATACTGGATTGTATCAGCATGCAATGTAGACAACCAGAAATGCCTCTTCATAGCTTGGATGGTCTTGCCTATTCCCAAGTGTCCTCCCAATGTAGAATCATGTATCCATTGTAGGGCCTGTATTTGTAGTGGTTTGTCAGGTAGATATAACTTGTTATTCTGGTACAGTAGTTCGTTGACCACCGTGCGATGTCCAGAATCGGTGTCCACCCATTCTTGTTGATTAACTTTGGCCGTCCTCTGCCGTACTTCTTCCAGGAAGTCTCTCGTAGTCACCAGAGCGCTAACTGCGTTGGGAAAGGCTGCCTTTTGTAGGATTATGAGGACTCTATGCTGTCTTCCTGCGCTAGATTCGGCCTAGACAAGGCATCCTCCTTTCCGTTTTGTGGTCCGGGTCTATACTTGATTATAAAGTCATAATCTGAAAAGAAAAGAGACCAGTGAAGCTGTCGAGGGGTCAATGCTCTTGCTGTCTTTAGGAACAGTAGATTCCGATGATCCGTGTAGATCTCTATTGTATGTTGAGCCCCTAACAAGTAGTGTCTCCACTCTTCACAAACTCTCTTTATGGCCAGGAGTTCTTTAATCATTATACTGTAATTAACGTCGCACGGGGTTAGTTTTTTGGAGAAATAAGCTACAGGATGAAGCTGTCCGGTGTCTGGATGTCTCTGGGATAAGACTCCTCCTATCGCGTACTGAGATGCGTATGTCTCTACTACGAAAGGCATCGTAACGTTGGGATGTCTCAACACAGGAGCCTGCATGAAGTGATCCTTTAACGTCTGAAAAGCATGATTAGCAGCATCATTCCATTCAAAACGAACACCTTTACGTAGCAGATGTGTTATGGGTTGGATGATCTTGGAAAAATCTTTTATGAATCTGCGGTAGAAATTGGCAAAGCCTAGAAAGCTTTGCAAAGCCTTTACATTAGAAGGAGCCTCCCATTGTGTGATTGCTTGGGTCTTTTTGTTGTCCATACATAATCCACCTGGACCAATGATGTATCCCAAGAACTCTACTTCCGAAGCGTGGAATAGGCACTTCTCCAGTTTGGCAAAGAGTGTATACTTCTGCAGGCGCTCCAATACTGCTTTCACATGAGAAACATGTTCTTCCATGTTAGTGGAGTAAATTAGAATGTCATCAATGTATACGATACATTCATCCATAAAGAATTGGAATGCGGCCGGCGCATTACATAATCCAAAGGGCATCACCTGGTACTCATACAGTCCGAATTTTGTTCGAAATGCCGTCTTCCATTCATCGCCTTTCTGTACCCGTACCAGGTGATACGCTCCCCGAAGATCCAATTTCGTAAATACCTTGGCTCCCTTCAATTGATCCAACAATACAGGAATTAACGGTATCGGGTATCTGTTCTTGATAGTTACTCTATTGATCGCTCTGAAGTCGATGCAGGTTCTCAGTCCACCCTCCTTCTTCGGTATGAAGAATAAAGGAGAGGAAGCAGGAGACGACGAAGGCTGTATAAAACCAGAAGCCAACATCTTCTCGAGATATTGTTGGATATACGAAGTTTCCGGCTCGGTGAGAGCCTAGATCCGACTGCACGGAATGGCGGCTCCTGACACCAAGTCGATTTTACCGTCATAGACCCAATGAGGAGGTAACCTTCCAGCTTCTTGTTCACTGAACACAGCTTGGTATTGTTCATACTCTTTGGGTAAGGTGGTAACACAACACAGTGTTTTGTCGTTGCAAACACTGGAGAAAAGACCGGCAGGCGTTTCCATTGTATCGTGCTGGAGCAAACACTCTTTAGTGCAGTGCTCCTTGCAATATGCAGAGTCCATGGAGACCGTTCTGGCCGCCCACCTCACTGACGGATCATGATAAGTCAACCATGGCATACCTAATATCAGTTTAAAGTGAGGGGCGTCAATTAAATCAAATTGTATGTTCTTGTAATGGTCATCCCCAATTTGCATTTGTATTTTCTGTGTATGGTACCGTACAGGTCCAGAAGTCAATGCTGTACCATCTACCGCCTTGACCGGTTCTGGAACCTCCTTCCGGATACAAGGAACCCCCAATTCCTTGGCGTAGGCTTGGTCCATGAAATTTCCCGTTGCACCCGAGTCCAACAAAGCTTGGATGACCACTTACTTCCTTGTGTGCAGCCACAATGTGACACATACATTCATATGAGCTACGGAGGATTGAACTGTATTTGCCACTGCTGAAGAGACCTCTATTTTCTTCCATCTCAAACAAGGGATCTCCATCCTGCTTGAGTCCTTCAGGTTTCCGAGTGCGTGGAGGGAGTACCTACCACCGGTACTCTCTTTTGCCCCGACGTAATCTTGTCGCCCAGCTTGCCCTTAGCCTTACAATCCTTGATGAAGTGACCAGGCTTTCCGCAATACAAGCATAGTTTTTGTTTATGCCTGTTATCTCTTTCTTCAGGTGAGAGAGGTCCTCTTATTCCGTTAACCTGCATAGGTTCTATTCCATCAGAGGGGGGAAACGTTCTTCCTGGGCTGGTTTAGAGCGAGGTACGAAGTATTTGACCTCAGTTCTTGTCTTATCTCCTTTACGTTCTTGGAGACGATGATCTAACTGTACAGTGAGGTCTATCAACTCATCGCAACTCTGCGGCAGATGCACGACTTGAGCTAACACGTCCTTTAATTCTCCTCTTGATCCTTGATAAAACAAAGATGTTCTTTTTTCCCTAGGCCAATCCGTTTCGGTAAGAAGCCTGTTGAAGGTAGTAATGTAGGAGATCAGGTCTTGTGACCCTTGTTTTAAAGTGATAAGCTCTCTATCCAGTGATAACAAATGAGCCTTTCTATCGAATAGTTTTTTCATTTCTTGACAAAATTCAGAGAAGTTGTATAACACCGGATAATCCCTTTCAATTAGTGGTATGGTCCAACTGGCAGCGTTACCCCCGAGATAAGACATCATAAAAGCAGTCTTTGCTTGATCCGTAGAGAACACAGTGGATTTGCACATGAAGAGTAGTCTACACTGACTAAGAAAGAGTCCGAATTTCTTTGGATCCCCGAAGAACATTTCGGGAGGAGCTAGTGGTAGCTGTGATGGTTGAATCACCTGAATGGAAGTGGGACTTGCCTGTGTTGCATTGGGAAAAAAGGTAGGAGAGTGTCCTGTCCCCGTAACCTCACCTCTTTGAGCCTGGCCAAAGAGACTAGTGTCATCCTCGTGTACGTGTAGGGGAGGAGGTAAAGTCCAATCCTTTATATAAATAGGACCCCCCTCTGTTAGATGCAGGACTCTTGCGGGATAATCCTGCTATCTCTCTTCTTACTGTCCCCATCTCATTCTTCAATTCTAAGTTCTCACTGCGAAAGGCGTCTACCTCCATCCTCAAGGTAGTCAGGGTTTCCAACACCGTGGTGAGGATGGTGTTGGTATCCATCGCCCAGGCCGTAATTATACATGGCTTGACAATCTGTCAGAGTACAGATCGGAAAACCACTAACCTGGGATCCTCTGTACAGCAGGGGCGATGTACGAAGATATGTAACCCTTTCCCTTTCCTGGTATCTCCAGAGAGTAACTCAATACACCACTCCAGTAAGAAACACCAGTCAGGGGAAAGGGAAAAAGGGACAAAGGAAACAAAAACCCAAAAGATGATGCAGCTGTGTTGACTACCCGTCAGGCAGACTTCTGTGGTTGAACGTGCGACAGCTCTAGTCTCTCTACCCAGATTATTAGACTCGTGAGACCTGCAGTAAACAAGAGAGATATAGTGAGATAATACTAACGTGCCAAATCAACAGTAATCAGTCTGCTGTAGTATGACTGTACAAACAACTCACATTCTACGCTGCCGCATTCGCGCCACATATATATGACCACCAACCCTTGTGGAAGCTTGACACTCCTGTGTCTACTTGAAAAGAAGTAAATAGTTCTTTGGCTTAATGAAGCGTAGCCTGGATACAAGGATAAGAACCAATGAGAGCTGAATTAGCAAACGTAATTAAAACTGAATGTGCTTATCTGAATGACGTCTTCAGAATTACTTCCGCTATACCTAACGCTCCTACGTAAGTACTGGCAGTCAACAAAAGAAGAGAGGTCGTCCATAAAGTATCCTCGTAATTCTTACTGCGCTCCTGCGCCAAATTAATTTACACAGCAAGAGTAATTAGCAGACTCTCTGCGTTGCCCTCTATACTTGTCCCTCTCGAAACTTATATCCTTTCCTCTTCGCGCTCCAGCATGGGAAAGATAAACACGGTTAACACTTGCCCCAGCGTTTAAACCTCCAGGTTTCTAAGATGGCAAAACTTTGTCATATTTCTTTATCACGCTCCAGCGCGGGATCACAGAACAAAGGCTACGCTCGCCCAAGCGTTCCAGCCTGCAAGTTCTGCAAATGCCACAATTGTATCAACTCTGTATCGCGCTTCCAGCGCGGGAAAGAAGAACTGTGAATACGCTCGCCCGAGCATTTCTCCCAGCTGTCTAAAACAATAGCAACAGTGTATTCACTCTTCGTTGCGGTCCAGAGCGGCAGCGAAGAGGAATTGAAAGAAAGGTTCTTTCGTCCTGATTAGGTGTATCCAAGAGTCTCCTTTGTGAACAGCGCCTCTTCTATCCGTGCTCCAACTCGAAATTGTCAGGCACTGGACATTTCGTAGTTAGTGGTATTTGAACTGTGGCAACCGGATGCTCAGCAATGCCCCTCCTCCTTTAGGCATTCTGGTATTTGTGGTTCTCTGACGTCTCCCATTCACACGCAACCGCTTTCATACCTAACAGGATAGGTTCTTGCCCTTGCGGCCAATCAGAGTCGTGACACACTGTCAGTGAACCGCCTGACAGCTTCTTTGCCTCTGCGCCTACATCTATAATGCGGTGCGGGCACAGAGGCAAAGGGTTTCCCTCATTTGCATGGGGCCACCCCCCATGCAAATGAGGAAACACCCTCTGGTGATTGCACTGGCGCTATATGTGCGCCGGCGCTATCTGTATTACAGAAAGGGCCGCACAAGTGTCTGCTGCCGTTTCTGTAATACCAAAGTGCCCAGGTGCGGCCAAAGTGGGCACACATGCCCGTTGCACCCCCTGGGGCACTTTCCATAATATGGCCCCATGTCTTTTTTCTTTCTGAGTCTAGGGACATCAAAATACTGCAAGCACCAGAGGCTGTGTTGGTGTGCATATGAACTGCAATGTATTCCTCCACAACACAGAGATACCGGCCCGAAAGGGTAGGATTTTTAAATTGGGTGGATTGTTCTTTGTCATGGCCTCTAATCACTGACCAACCCACGGACCATCTCCCATGGTCTAAATAACTACCTTGATTTTTAAACTAGCATATTAAATTACATTGTCACTGTTTCTAAGCCCTACAAACAACTAATGTAATTGTTTAATAGTCTCAATTTGCTGCCCTCTGATGGTTGGCAGGCTTAGTTCACCTTGCCAGTATTCACACTTAGGGTTAAAAAGGGGCAAAATGTTCTTTGTGCTGTCATAATCTCATGTAATTTCTAGCATTTCATATTACAGATGTGTTACGTAATACCTGAAGTTGTACCATTGCACCACATGGCATAAACACAATTTTGTTCAGATAAAAACATTGCAGGACCTCATGAGCAATCTTAGAAGGCTTCATCAAACACAAGCAACTGTTGTTTTTAAAGTGAAGCTTGATAATCAACTCAAAATTAATTCAAGGGGAAAATTAGGGTAGCTTCTGTAGCGCGAAATGCATGTATTTATTTATTTATTTACAGGGGAAATGCCATAGAGAGTGAGACTACTGTATACACAGTATCAACTTTCTATTCCTGTCCTGAAGACTCCTTACTGTTCTTTGTTCAGCCCTTCATCATTTTTATTTGGATTCCGAAGGGAAAGCATTGCTTACCCTTTGTCTGCAGCCAGCCTTGGAGGTTTTTAATTTTTTGGAGAAAAATGAAGTAAATTCAGTTTATAACTTTGAAAAATGTTTGCTGGTTGAAGGGGGGCACATTTTTTCCTTTTTTGGAATTCTTTTAATTTTATTTGGCTTAACTGGATGAAGTTTAGACTAGTGTATGCCGAACAGGCCTTTGTGGGGATTTAAGGGTAAGAGTTGACAATTTGGGCTGGTGGAGGCCATGGGTTATATTGCATCCTATTCATACTGGGCCTGATTCACCGAACTAACTTACGTCAAAAACGTAAAGTTAGTACTTTTTGGTATTCACAGAATACACTTACTCATTTTGGTATTCACAGAAGGCACTTACTCATTTCGGTATTCACAGAAGTTAGTAGTCCTAACTTTAGGACTCCTAAATGCCTTCTGTGAATACCGAAAGTCTTAAAGTTAGGATTTTTCTTACTCCTAAACTGAGAAAAATCCTAACTTTAAGACTTTCGGTATTCACAGAAGGCATTTAGGAGTCCTAAAGTTAGGAGTCCTAACTTTACTACTCCTAAACTGAGAAAAATCCTAACTTTAAGACTTTCGGTATTCACAGAAGGCATTTAGGAGTCCTAAAGTTAGGAGTCCTAACTTTACTACTCCTAAACTGAGAAAAATCCTAACTTTAAGACTTTCGGTATTTACAGAAGGCATTTAGGAGTCCTAAAGTTAGGACTACTTACTTCTGTGAATACCGAAATGAGTAAGTGCCTTCTGTGAATACCAAAAAGTACTAACTTTACATTTTTGACGTAAGTTAGTTCTGTGAATAAGGCCCACTGATTTTGTCCAGATTTATGATAATACTATGGTGTTTTACTGTTTGAAGCCACATTTTTTGCTGCATGAATGTAGACCTCTGGGTTACCAGTATTTGAAACTAATTTAATTAGCTTTCTGCCAGCCTCCCAATGGGTCCCATCAGGCCCCACAATAGTGTGGCCTGAAGCAATTTCCTTTTTTTTATGTCTTTATTTTAGGAACTAGCCTCTATTTTGATTTTTTGATATATATATTAATACATTTTGATTTAAGAGCATCTGGAAAGTGATAAAAATAAAATGCATCACTTACCTGTTGCCACTGCCTTAATACCCAGCTGGTTGAGCTTGTCCTTCTTACGGTCAATAATGCTAGCACTGGGGTGCAACGTCAGCCAAAGAGTCCGGATAATGTCAGTGTATCGCTGCATGCTACGCTGCACTCACTCTCAGTGGAGTGTGCATTCCTCTCACATATAGCCTTTCCAGGGTCTGCTGCCCACATGAGTGGAAGGTTGCGCAGCACAATGAATATGAGTGCCATTATTTTCTCCTCATCAAGAAGTTTGGTTGGTGTCACACGTGAACTTTCTGTATTTTGGCGTGGAAGTACGGCACTACTTTGTCACATAGCTCTTATGAGGATTTCCATGTAGCCCACCTTTTTAAATTGTAAGTTGCTGCTCTGAAATGTTTGACTTGTAAGAGGAACACTAGTCTATCTTGGGCTGTGAATAGCACTTCCACTTTAGAAGGTGTTTTCTATCTTTAGCTTTCTTAGTGTTGAGGTGAACCATCTGGAGTGTCTATGTTTGTGCGAGCGATGGGAAATCTTGGGCAGAGTGACTACTTTGAAGGTTCTATAAAGCTAGCTGTACATTAAGGGGTATATTCACAAGAACGGCGATAACTACCGCAAGAGTAGCGTAACGCAACTTTCAATATCGCAGCCCATTGCGGGAAAATAACCCCGTGTCAATGTGGAATTCACAACAAGGCGGTAGCATGTGATAGTCACCAGCTAACGCGTCAAATGTCAGCGTGAACATCAACGCCACGCCGAAAAAATGCGAAACGCGAGAAATCATGCGATGAGGCCAATCGCGGTACAAAAAGTAGCGAAAAGCAGCCACAGGACTGCAAATCCCACGCGTCTGGCGGGAAATTGCACCATAAAAACCACAGAAACAACACACCAGAAACAAGCCAAAGCACGTAGCAACATGGATGCACCCTGACCCAGCGCAGAGGTCAACGCAAACCCCACAACCCCCACAGACCACCAGCAAGGAACAACGGGGTCGGGGAAGGCCAAGGAGAAAAGGGATAGGAAGACGGGATGCAGACCGCCGGAAAACAAGACCAACGCCACGGAGTCACAGAACACTACCAGCAACTGACCCACAAGCAGACCACCTGGAATGCAGTCGGAGGGCCGAGGAGGCCAATCCAGGAGGCCAAGAGGCGCCACCAGGACGTGACAACCTAAACCAGGCACAAACCCGCTGCCAACAGGAAGGCAGCAACGGCGACAGGAGGTGGCAGTCCAGCGCCACAGGAGGAGCTGGAGGAAACCCAGGCCACAGTCATCAGTGTGGAGACGGTGCAAGGAGGTGGGAGTACGGACACAGCTCGACAGGACCCGACACAACAACAACAGGGTGAGGATCCAACAGGGACTGGGGGGACAGGGGTGATGGGCACAATGGCACACATGCACAACGAGGTGTAGCACACTGCACACCCAAAATTACCCAGGGACATGTCCCCCATCCCCGTGGCACACTGCAGCACACACACATAGCAATCACAGCACATACCATGACAATGTGGCACAAAGTGCAACACCCACACTGCAGAACAGGGGACACAACTGGGTCCGCCCAGGCGCAGAAACAGAACAATCACATTGGACAGAGCAGGGAACTGTGAGATGCATATCTACGGCTACAACCCCACATCAGCCATGTAGGCCAAATGTCCACTGTCCCAACTCAAATAGCCACTACCGCCCAAACAGTCACAATGTACATTGTCACACAGTCTGCATGTCGACAAGAACAAGGCACCAACACAATGCCAACATGCACCTCCCCTTCACAATGCAGAGGGACAAACAACACCTCCAGCAGGTCAGAACAGACAACCCATCAGTGATGCTGGAGACGAACACCACACCTTCGACACCGACGCCCTACAACAGTCCATGGACATCCCACACAACCCACCACCAGGACCAGGGCAGACAAGCTACTCAGAGGAGAACCCAGCCCCTGCAACAGACCACACAGCATGAAGCACCCGCAATCACGGCTGGCTCACAACACTTCACCGACCCACACATGGCACCCCAATGCCAGGTGTCAGAACGCCAAAAGGAGGTGGCCCAACAGGTGCGGGTGTTGCTGAACCCATGGAATGCGAACTAGAACACATACGTGGGTGTCCAGTACCCCTCAGGGACCACCTACACCCCACAAAGGAGACCCACACTGCCATAGACACATATGCAGATGCACATACCCAGTACAGAACCACGCCCAGGGGCACGCACATATTAGTCACACACCCATGTTGGCTCTGCGTACGACAGCACAGTCCACTCCCCTTACGAACTGAGTGGGTGACGACAAAGCTACATGTCCAGGTTCTAGCCCGCTGCCTGCGGTGACATGTCTGTGTCCGCTGTACACAGCACAATGTAATATCATAGGGCCCAGGGCCCCCATGCATACAACATGACCACAGGGACACATGCACATATCATGTTGAACTGGCTACGGGCACGTGCGCCCGGCCCCTTTATTGGCAGGGCCACATGTACAGTGACGCCTGTGCTGGATGTGTGTGGGGTGAGTATAAGCCAGCCCGCACGGAGTGCTTGGTGCTGGCAACAACCTGAACAGTGGACACCAGTGTAATGGAAACAGAAAACACCAGCATAACAGAGTCAACTGCAGAGCAACATGGAGGGATCTGGAGTAAGGACAGAGGTTACCCAATATTCAGTCAGGAGGTTCTGTGAGTTGCAGTGCACTGAAGTAGGGGCACTAGAGAAGAGCGCGCTCATGTGAAGAAATTGCTAGGATTGTGTCCCTTCGGGTTAGTCCTGATGCAGATGCAGTGGGGTGTGTTACACCTGCATCAACTTCCTCATCAACGTCCCAGGTCTCCCACACTGCCTGAGGTGACAGTTGCGTCCGCAGTCCACAGCGCAATACCCAGTAATAGATCCGGGTGTGTAGCTTGACTACCACCACCAGTCTGCATTCCTGCCTTGGGGCTGTTGCCTCCTGCCCTCCCATTGTCTGTGCCTTCTCCCGTCCGCACACTTGACACATCTTCCTCATCATAGTCCCAGGTCTTCCCCACTGCATGAAGTGACATTGCTGCGCAACCTCACAACAGCACAAAACTCAATCAGTAACGGACAATGGCTTGCGGTGCACTGAGTCACTGCCACCTGGATTGCTGAGCAGGGTATCAGGCCAATGATGGCATCCACGACAGGTCTGAGCAACTCCGTAGGTCTGTCAGGACCACCGTTTCAACTCTGGCAGATGGCGGTTGGAGGTGGTGCTTGCGGTGGTGTGGCGTGTGCCTCCTTCGGTGATGCGACGTCCAGGCCGGTCAAGACTCGATGCTATGTGTGGGCCCTGGTGGCCCGCAGTTGAGGCCGGAGGATGCGGACAGCGCAGGGCCACAGACACATGGCATTGATGACACCAAGACCATCGCTACAGAGGCCATTCAATGTCTCAAAAGAAGGGGTCCCAGGCCTGAGCAGCACAGAGTTAGTGGCCCCGGATGCACTGCGGCCAGCACAGGCACCCAGCCACGGGACGGTGACTTGCGGTGCAGTCAGATGGGCCATGCGACCTGAGTGGGTCCCCATCAATGTCCAAGGTGTATGTTGCTGAGAGTTGCGGGGGACAGTGGAAGGTGTCCTCCAGGGCATGATGCGGAAGGTCTGATGTTATCTGGAAGCAGCAAATGGAGGAGTGGAAAGCGCAACCCTCGTTTTCACCAACAATTTGGTATCAGCTACATGAGGATGAAAACTAGCCCCTATTCCATAGACTCAAACGCCACCAATGTACGACCAGTGAGTGTCCATGAATGTTGGGGAACACACTTAGTGGCACAGGTGCTGAGAGGGGATGCAGTCTGTGATGATGCCGGTACACAGATGTGAACTCCAACATTGCCAAATCAAGACTCTGTGACCTACCGGACCGCAGTGTAGGCCGGAGGCAGCGGTCAGCATGGGCCCACAGACACGTGTTGTGTGCTTGTGATGCATTTGTTTGCTTCACTTATAGCAGGGAGTTTAGTGATATCACCCCTGCAGTAGACATCTGGTCACTGCCATTCATGACTCAGGACACAGTTTCACACATGGGACCTACTGGTCCGACGAGTGGGCCGAAGGCGGCAGTAGAGTGCGTCAACGAGAAAGGATTAAGGCGGGCCTGTGTCGTGGAGGCCATGATGGTCTGAGGAGGCTGCCAAGGTCTCGGGCTTGGAGCTTGCGCCGGCATGTGGTGGGCACTCCTTGACACACGCCGGTGTCGGCAGGTGATCAGTGTGGCCTGGCTGCGCAGGGGCGGGCCTGACGGGTTCGTGGTCTAGCGTGCCGAGGTCCGGCAGGCGCACAGCATCGCAGGCAACTCCGCTCACGAGGACGGCGTCGGCCTCATGGCGGGGTGGGAGGTGCCGCCCTGGCAGAGACGTGAGTCTTTCTGGAAGAGGACCACGCCCAGGCCTATGTGCTTTTTATTCACACCCCTACGCTGACGTGGCATACGCCGGGCCATCCCACTCCGGTGACGCTTAGGGGGGGGCGTAACAGGCAACATTTCCGCGAGGTCCCCCACTGGCTGAGGTGACATGGTGGCGTCCACTGTCCACTACACTCCATACACCAGCGGTGTATGTCGCCATGAATATGGGTGTGTTCTGCATACTGCGGTGTGTCCAGCACATCTCCGCCACTCTTGGCATTGTGTACTTTCCCAATCATGGTTCTACTGCATCCTTCACACATGCCTGGTTGCCACCTCTCCACACATTCGGCTATTATGTGGCTGAGGTGCCATGCTGTTGCTGGCTCATGTTCAGGGCTTGCCCATGTGAACATTGTAAGTTGTTCTGTCGTGTCTGGTGGGTGGGCATGTTGTTGTGCCTGTTGTATGTGATTTTGTGACGTGTGCATTGCCAGAGTTGTGAGTTGCATGGTTGTGGATATTGAGGTGTGTGGGGTGTTCATTTGGATATTGCCAAGGGGCTGTGCATTTCCCTTGTTGCCATCCTGGGAACGCTGGTTGATGATGGACTGTCGGAGGATGAAGGTATCATGGCTGTGTATTTGAAGGCGACATTGTTGGGGGTTCCACGGTGTTCTGTTGTTGCCTGCACATTGATGTGAGACGTGTGCTTCCTGTTGCGGTGATTGTGTGCTGTGTCACCAGGGGGCACAGGTAGTACATGTGTGCTGTGTATTGCCCCCAACATGTGCGTGCATCCTGCTTGGGCGTATGGTCCTTGCTTGGTCTCCAGCGGATCCTGCGCATTGTTTTGTACGTTTGGGGACTGGGGTACCAGGGTGATGGTGATGTCCAGGACAGGTGTTGGGGACTTGGATGTGGCTGGCTGTGAGACTCCTCCGACTCTGGTGGGTGTTGGTTGGGGGGTACCAGGGGCCAACAGGTGCAGCCAAGCCAGCAGCTTTGTGTGGGGTGGGATGTTGGTTGTCCGCTGTGTTGGTGCCGTAGGCCTGTTAGGCGATGATGGTCAGGATGCGTAGGATGTTTGTCACTTTCAGCCTGTAGTGGACGGTGACATTCTCAGATGTTGGGTCTGTGCGGCTGGTACGCTTCCTGGGGGTCCGGTGTCTTTGTCTGCGCTGCGTCTGTGGTGGTCGGGGGGGTGTTCCGGGTTTGGGTTGGGGTCCTGGGGTGGTGGTGGTGGGTGTTGTGGCCCTCTTGGGTGTCCGGGTACATAATGAGTGGCTCCATGGCATCTGTTGCCCTTCGGATGTGGCCCTGGGCTGTGCTCCCTTTTGTGGTGCTGGCTGCCGTCCGACTTTACACCAGGTCAGAGCAGGTGTTAATTTCCTGGTGCTAACGCGCCTTATCGCCTGTTTTGTGTTCTTATCGCCGATGTGGCTGGTCGTTGTGAATGTTGAGGTGTGATGTTGTCTCGACTTTTGGCACGGGAACGCCTACTCTGCATCTCATTAGCGATATTTGCGGTGGTCCTCTGTGGCGATGTTTTTTGCGGCTGCTATCGCGGGTAAACTGGTGCTGTGGGCTGTTAACACCGGCTTGTGAATGCGGAGGTAAATTTATCACGACTTTGGCTGCGATAAAGTGCCGTTAATTCGGCGATAGCTCCTTGTGAATATGCCCCCTAAGACTTTAAGGAGGATGAATATTGCATTAAGTGTGAAACCTGCTACATGGGTTCTGAATACCACATCCTAAACCATGGTTTAACGAGTGGTATTTCTACTTTTGAGGTTTGCTAGGAATTTCCAACTTAGGTTGAGGGCTATTAGAATTGTAATGAATTGGTGGTCGTCAGTGATTCATGCTATTGATTGGACAACTGTAACTGAAAGTGCCGGGTTGTGTGATGAATGTCTGAATATTATCAGGAAAGAGAAAGTGTTGTTGTCAGACATAGATCAATGGTTAATAGGAGACTCAGAGTCTGAGGTGAAGCTGAATCTAGTGGTGCTTTTAATTATGCAGTCTGTGTATGGGAATGGGTGATCCCCTTTGGTCAGTATGGATTTGAAGTACCATTTTATAAAGCGGTGGGCTAACTTAATGGTTGATAGGTGCACAGTTATAAGATAGCTAGATTTCGATTAGGAATAGCAAGTAAATGTTTCCACTAAGGAGGAAGTTGAAAATATCTATGCAGTGTTTACATACTTACACTGTATTTAGCAGCATGCTTATGCTTGTCTTCCCAACAGCTTGTAAATCCTCCCGGAAGCGGCGTGGCCAGGGTCCCAAGTGTCAACCAGAAAAAGTGCCCCCGAATCGCAGCTTAGTTAGCAAAAAACAACAATAATCAGGGCTCAGGCGGCCCCTCGGGCCTCTGAGCCTTAGTTCTACTGCACCTGCAGCACTACTGATAGCTACTCGTCTGCCTCCCAGCTGTCTGGAACATGATCTCTTTCAGTGCTGCTGAAGAGACAAGGACATTTAAGCAGAAGATATCTTGGGCAAATAAATAAAGAAACATGGCAACTGTTGATGAAGGGGGCAGTGTTAAGGAGTGCAAGCAGTACAAGAGTGTAAGAAAACAGGGCTTTTTGCAGATGTCCCCCCACTTTTTGCCCCCATTTGGACAACTAGATGCTTGCAACTTATAAATCCCTAGTACATAGTCGAAGGGGTACCCTGGACATTGGACGTAAAGGGGTCCCCAGGGCTGCAGCACGGTTTTGTGCCACCCTGGGCAACCCATGCAAACTACTGACAGCAGGCATGACATTGAAGACTGCAGGAGCAGTGCAAATTGCTCGAACCCGACCGTGCCCTTACCATGTGAGGCACAGTCACCTACACTGCCTTTAATGTATGTAAGGCACCCCTAAGGTACGTCTCCTCAGCCCAGGAGGCAGGGTAAATTATGTTAAAGGTGTGGACATATAAGTGTAAGCATATATATGTCCCTATAGTGGTGTTCCCCATTGGAAACTAGTATATATGTTAGTGGTTCATAGGGTAACATGGGTACCAGCCGTATTTCAACGCATGAGCACTTTCTGCTTTGAACACCGAATTTCCCCTAACGAAGGGCCAGTCCCGAAATGCATTGGGTTACGTTGGAAACACAATATTGCAGCGTGTGATGATTTAACATGACGAATTGATGCATTTCAAACACAGGATGAAATTAAATAAATGAATAGTTTTCAAGATCTATCTACGACAAATATATAAAAATCCTTCTAAACCAATTGATTAATTGTTGACGTTTGTCTCTGGAGTGCAAAGTGGGGACGTTATTCTCATTTTAGACAATGCTGTTTTGAATGTCATTGTGATTTGCCCCATGATCAGAGGGCAGTACCCACTTGTACCCTAATTTTGACTTACATTGAAGCTAAATCTCAGTTAAGATTATTACCTCAGGTGTGCAACATTCCATTTTTGCTGCCAACCATTCACTTTTGAGATTGGCAGCTTCATTATGGTACCACTAAAATAAGTCATGTTTGGTATCAAACAACGTCCCTTCTCACCCCAACACGATTCTCGTGCCCTGGGTGGCATGGCATGAACCCAGAGGCCACTTTAGAGGTTGCCCCCTGGTTGTCTCCAGCTTTACTGTGCGCTGGCTGACCAGCCCATGCTTTCTACACCTGCTGCCACCAAGACAGGATTCAGACCTTCTGCCAGGAAGTATGATCACTCCCACGAGTCACGAACAAAGGCTGGTGAAGTGACACATCAGAGCAGTGAGCTTCAAAGGCTGCACCACCTCTTATAGGCATCTGGGCTATATGGGGATCTTCAAAGGCTGCACCCCCTCTGATTTGCATCTGGACTGGGCCCCTCAGGAGGAAACAGCTCTCGCCTTGCTCTAGACACTCTTGCCCCTGGGCAAGGCAGGAAATAAGCTATGCAGGAGGTGAACACCTTCAGGAAGGCTGGCCACACCTCTAGGGTGAGCAGCCTGGTATGTACACCTAAAATTGAATTCTGTCATCTTTAGGAGGGCATAAATAGAGGGTGCTGAGTAGAAAGGTGACCTACACCACCGGATGCAATGGCCTGCAATACTAGCTGGCCATTGGCTACTACCTCTCACAACCCTAACTCCCCTAAATCTAGGATTTAAGAGACTTTACTGACACTAGAACCTCAGATCTGAACAACTCACTTCAAAGAAGGACCTGGGGGAGACCCATGTTGCTGACAACAAGTCGTTGCCCACCAGTACAAAGCTAAAGAGGGATACTTTGTCGCTGAGGTAACTGGCTTGGAACTGAGTGAACGACCCTTGTCGTTGGCTAAAAGTCAACACTCCTGAAGAAAGGCACCCTTGTGGAAGCCAGAAGCACCCTCAGTCTCCCCTGGACTAGTGGCACTAGTCCCCTGTAAACTGTAGGTAAAAACACTCACTGGATCCAAAGAATCGCTCCTCCGAGGAATTGCCCAAATCCAGGTAGTCCAGTGCATTATGGGAGTTGTAGTCTCACCTGCCCCAAAGTTTCAGACCCCTTCATTACTCCCCCGTACCCAGTGATGTTCTAGAAGCTTTTCATTGTGCTTACCACTGCCAAGACATGTTGGTCACCAATCCAGTAACTGACCCCCACACTCGACGCTGCATCTACAGAGAACACTGTGCAACCATCATCTGATGTCATCAGCTGTGTACCTGTTCTGTTTTTGCATTTTGTTTCTTGCCCCCTGTCACTACTGAGAGGTGCGGAGCCCACATGGCAGGGCATTAAGGTGCTATTCCCGTCCTTGTCCCCCATGCAGTGATGTTTTGCAGAGAAGGAACCCAGGGACAGGCTAGGAGGGCAGGGCTGCAGTCAGGGTCGGATTGGGATCAAAAATTGGCTCCGGCATCCTAAATGTGGCCCACATTTGTGGATTGAGTCTTATTTCTATTTACTGCTTCAGTGTTTTCAGTGTTTTAAGTGTTATAAAAAGAAAGAGGGGGGTTTCTATAAAAGAGACATGTTTTTTTTAATTCACTAAGATTTAAAAAATCCAAATGTTGCCAGGACTCTGTTTAGGAATTAGTTTACAGTGGTGAACCACACCTGAATATAAGTGAGATCACTTCTGCTCAGGCCCCCTGCCCCTCCTCAATCTGCATACCTTAATTGGCAGGCCCAGCACGAGACTGGGAATTACACCTTCGTCCCATTGGTGAAAAGGAGGTAATAGAGGCCCATCTGCCTCCAGAAAGGCTGCTCAGGCCCCCACTGGGCCGGTGGCGGCATCTGAACTGCACAGACACACCCCATATCGGCCACCGCACTTGCCAAAAAACCAGCCTAAAGCTGGAACCCAGATACAGGCCCATCGCCCATTGCTCGACTGCTTGCCTTACCAATCCGACCCTGGCTGCAGTGATCTGCACACACTGCAGGTGTACCTTAGAGGTGGCACGTAGTATGGGTTTTATCAGGAAAGCATCTGCTTGGCCGGGAGCGAATGCTGTATGCCAAGCTCTGCAAAGGCAGCTACAGGCCTTTACACAAGCACTTCAGTCTACGTCTGCCTTTGACTGCCTAAGAACAGGGGTTTATCATAGTAATGGCCACTCAAGACCCTGACTGCCTCTTGTCTTACAGTGCAGGACCAGTAGGGACGTGAGTGACACTCATAAGATGACGTGACGTCACCAGTGTGTCTCCTGGATCTCCACAGTTCTGCAAAAAAAGGCCTGGGTTTGAGCGGGAAAGGAAGGGACAAACACAGGCACTGCAGCCTTCAGTATTGGTGGAATCGCTACCCGCAGGAGGGGAGCAATAAGTTCCGGTAACGGCAAATATTTGCCGGTGGGGTCCACCGGCACCCACCAGCACTCTCCATATGTGTTTAGAAAATTACAGCTTATACATGTGCAGTTTACAAATGAGTAAAAAATGCTAAAATGCATGATATATACGAGTGACTGGTTTCCTCACTCATGCATAGATTATGAACTCTTAGGGACTAACTCACAAACACAATTGTGCTCATAGATCAGGTTAATGGGTGCACATATTTACTGGGAATTATTTTCCCTGTGGAGAAAAAAACACAAATGGAATTACACATTGGGATTGTTTTTCCAAAGAGTGTATGCTGTGTGCAATTCCACAATGGGGAAACAGCAACACCAAAATGTCACATGACATTCCCAGCATTATGACTGGAAAACTGCAACTAGTGCAGCTTTCCAGGCTTACTACTGAGAATGTTCGTGAATAGAAAAACAAATTATCAATGGGTAACAATGCGAGGGTGCACTTTTACATGTGCAGATGCGTGTCTCTCTTTTTGAATCAGAACCATAGTTTTACATTAAAATTACACAACTGACTGTATCAAAATGACTGTACAGAATATCACATGCAAATATTATTCATATTTACTTAGTCATGATGCAATAGTGATTGTCACACATCTGTAAATGAATGTACCTGCTTCATAATGCATCTAACCTACACCTGAATAATCCAAGTGAACGTGTGAGAAAAGGGTACCACACTATGGAACTCACAGGCGAGTGAAGAAAGGGAGGGTGTTGAAGGATAGACAATCTATTTATGAATAGAAAATGTCAAATAAAAGGAGATAGATAAAGTGGAAATATTTCCTAACTGTAGTCCTTAGTGCAATATGCAATGCAAAGTTTGCTACAAGTGGTAATATTTAAAAATGCAAACGTCATTTTTTCCTCGAATTTCATTCAAGAATGAGCTATACTAGCGGCCTTAACCTTATGGCTTCTGTGGACCCCTACTGAATCTTCTCTGGATGCCCTCCTAATCAATTTCTACAAAGTGAACTTCCAAACAATACAATAAAATACCAAAACAAGTATACATCGAACAAATACACAAATTATGAAATATTTAATTCACAAAGAAAATATGCAAAAATCGGCATTTTAATAGGAAGGATGGAGATTTTCAAAATGTAGTTTTATTTCCAAAAGACGACATGATATTCTAGATCCCAGAATATCACTTTGACTTTTTTGCTCCTAATGCATGCCCTATTTTTGTTGGTGCTCATATTGAGACCACCAATTGCACCTAGTAGATTCTTTTGATAAACCTGTACTGCTCCCATAAATCAAAATAAAAATACCAACCTAATTTTTAACCTGCAACTTCAAAATCCCTCACATTACAGAGTATTTTAAAAAATTCAATTTTCAATTTGCTTGTTTATTCAAACATAATTTGATAATCTGGTAATATTCTTTAATTTTTTAAACATCCCTGGACCTCCTGAATTGGCATGTGAATCCCAGGGATCTGTGGACCCCTAGTTAAGAGCCGCTGAGTTATACAGTATGTAATTTATGCAGGCTTTGGTAATAATATTTTGTGTATTAGCAGAATAGATGCAAATTATGACCATGTTCAAGCTGCGGCAGCTCTCCTGTTAAGGCGGAGGAGCGGCCCCCTACTGCTCTCTCAGGAGTGAAAACAGGAAAAATAAAATGATAATAAAATTATCATTTTATTTTTCCTAGCTGAGCCGAGTCTACGGTGGGGTGGGGCCTTTCTGATGCACAGCATATTGAAGCTGAGAGGAGCGGTGGGCACTATAAGTGCGCATGTTGGTTTGGCCGGCCGTCTTAGGATGGCCAAACCGACAAGCACACAGACATCTCTCCGACCCAAGCTGTGCAGCACAGCCGGGTGAAGAACAGCCACAGGCTCCCTGTTCCTTAGTGAGCGCCAAACTAGGCCTTTCAGACCAATCCTGTTGCTGCTCTCTTGCAGGTAATGGTATAACCAGCACTAGCGGGCTGTCCCCTGCCAAAGTGGTGGGGTGGTCCGGAGGAGGCAGGTGGGGGGGGGGTTCAGGGAACAAAAAAAAGAATAAAAAATAAAAATAACTTACCTTTAACGCCGCATCACGCTCTTCCTTCTTCTGGGCACATGCTCCCAGACTGCACTGTGTCCAATCCTGAGACTGCATGAAAGCAGCATCAGTATTGGCCTAAGTGCTGGCAACTTGCGCTCCCACGCAGATTGGTAGTCTGTGCCTGCTCTCTCCAGCCCAGGCAATGCAGCGGGGGCTGGAGAGAGCTTCATTGTGCATGAGGGTTTGGCCGGCCTGACACGGTCGGCCAAACCCTCATGCGCAGTGAAGGGAGTGCACTACCACTCCCCCACCAGCAGTGTCATCCCCCTAGACCCACCCCCAAGACTTGTCAGAATCCTGGGGGTGGGTCCAGATGGATTAATATAAATCGATAATAAAACAACTTTACAACCCATTTTATTATCGTTTTATTTGAAGGTGGTGGTAGGGGGGGCAGCGCACCTCCACCCTCATGGAGGGGTCACTGTTGATTACCAGCATGGGCCAAGAGGTGTCTGAGAGCCTTTGTATTAGCTGCTGGGAGTCAACAGGAGAAAAGAAACAGAAGACCACCGAGGTGGTGGCCAGCAGGTAAGTTCTAATTTTGTTTCTATTTTTTTCTCCACCACACTGCACCCGCGCTGCCCCACCAGTTTTCCTTCACAGTAGTACAAATACAATTTTTTTTACACTTTTGTTTTAATTAGTCCCCATGGTGCCGACTCACAAAGATTTTGCTGCAAATAGGTGTGACCTTTAGTACTCCTGCCTTACTAGCTGAAGGCCGGGAGTTCTTATACTAAGTCATAGAAATTTCGCCTTTTATGTCCAGTGTCAGTCGGTCCAGTCAGGTAAGCAGAGGCAATGCCTCCCAGCGTCCCTTTCTATAAGAGGCTGTCTGCGTGAACTCTAAGCAGGATGGATGATCCTGCATTTGCTAAAAATTTAAACAAATGCCAACATTTGAGACAATTGATGTGTTTTACTTAGTCTATGGCCTCAAAGCACTGACTTCATTCGTCATCCAATGTTTAAAAATTGCATTCTGTCAAGTATTCTTACGAAACGTAGTGCAAGCATGCTAGAGGGTAGCTTAATATTAAGATGTGATGCTTTTGGCATATTTTTTTCACAGTGTACAATTGCAAGGGGCTGGAAGAGTACAAAAATAGAAGCGAAAAAGCAGGACAAATTGTGCAGAGAATGAGTGAATGTAGAGAAGACATTTAAGGGTAAAATATGTACACGAGAAAGGAAAAAAGCTCAAAAATACATATCAAAATATACAACTGAATACTATATAGTATAATGAAATAAAATGAAATACACATATATTTAGACATATGGCTAATCCCAAAGTAGATGGTTGTAAATGTTAATGGAAAAGTGGAAGTGAGACACAAATCGTTGCTTTGACTTCTCAGGTGATCTATTGGGAAATTATCCGTGATAAGCCTAAACATTTTCCCTTTGAAGACTATGGGTCAAATCACCTAAACAGCTCCAGTCCCTTGCTATTTGTCAGTTTTGAACTGATGTTTGTACCAACCACATAGTATTCAATTCTTTTTTGCAGGGTTGCAGACACAGTACCGGGTCCACGAAGCCCGCTGGAGGTCAAACAAGGGTCCAAGACCATAACTGTTGGGTGCCCCAGAATGTGGCCTAAGTATGAAATACGGCACAGCTTGAATAAAGTATAAGCCCACACTTTGCTTTCTCTTTTCTGCCATGAGATGTGGACACCCGGCCGTTTTATTGCTTTCCCCCGTTACATCATCGCCATAACCACCATGGTCAAACGTAACAGGCTTGTTCCTTAGAATCCCCCTTACTTGCGAGGCGTGCAAGGGATGTTACATCCCTAAAATATAACATTCCTTCTTAACCCAAATAAATAAAACAACAAAACAAAACAATCAAATGGAAAACATGAGACCACTGTTAGCAGTGAATTCAAATATTTGTAAAAAAGACCCAGGATCTGTGCACAGCTCCACCAAACTCAGGTAACATCACATGAAGGAATAAAGCACACAAGGATCTAGCCATACAAGCTGTACGGAACCAGACCTTAACTCAGAACAAAACGCTTCAATATTGGAGAGTCTGAAGTGTGAGGTCTCAGATTATATCTCGCCGTAGCTTGCCGACAAGGACCAGAATCTGCTTCTCCGGACATATCTGGATGTAACGGAAACCCCACCCAAAGACCATTCCCCACATCAGCTCCCGGAACATTCTCTCAAGACTCTACTGGCTTGGCTGGTTGTTGACCATCAGCTTCTCCCGGCTGGGCTACAGATGATGCACAGTGATCACCTTGCAAATTTCTCATACTCTCATCCCAGGTCAGACATCGGAGGCATACAGACAGGGTTACTTGACGCAGTGTCTGGCTGTTGGCACCGCGTAAAAAAGGACACATTCCTAGTGATGTTTTCATGACCTTTCTGGGCCATGATCATTGTTCCCCTCACTGCACTCACCCTCCAGGGGTCTACCTCGAAAGGCAACAGAAATTTGCTCGTAGGTTGTTGGTTCATAACAGGCACCCAGTCACCAATGCGAAAATGCATCAGCTTGGCTCACCTCTTCCTGGATGTTTTATCAATTTGCACTTGTCTCTGGATTAAAGCATCAGGAACTTGATGCCTGAGCATGGAGGGTTCACCAACGTGAGGATTGGTGTCTCTCACCCCTCGGTTCATGCATAGGGCACTGGGAGACACCTTAGATGTGGCATGCAGAGTGAGTTGATACTGTCGTAGGAAGATATACAGAGCACACTCCATGTTCTGTCCATTGGCCAGCACGATTCTCAGGACCTTGTTTAGAGTTCCCATGAAGCGTTCTGCTTCCCCATTTGCCTGTGGCCAGCTGGAAGTAATCTTCCAATGACGGACCCCTCGGTAGGTCATGTAGTCAGTGAACTCCTATTTGGAAAAAGGAGGGCCATTGCCAGTTCACAGTTCTTTCAGCAAGCCATGAGTGGCCATGTCTTTCTCCAGATGAGAAATAGTTTGGCTTGCTGCCACAGACTCCAGAATTTCGACCTCCAGGTAGTTTAAAAAATCATCTATGATCACCAACATGTGAAGACCATCAGGTAGGCTTCCAAAATCCGCGTTAGCTCTGTGCCAGGGAACAAGGGGAATGAATTCATTTATGAGAGGAGCAGGTGGTTCTGCTGGACCAGTGGCTTGGCACAACAAACATTGTGTCACGGTGCGCTCCACCCGGTCATCCAACCCAGGGAACCATACCTTGCACCGGAGTCTTGATTTTGTGTTAACTATCCCTTAATGAGCAGTGTGAGCGAGGTCCACCACTTGGTGTTGCAGTGTTCCCGGAATAACCAGATGGGGGCCTCTCAGTAAACAGCCTTCTGGAGATACAGCCAACTCATGACGCACATTATGCAGGGATGCCAGAGTCACACATGCCTCAGCCATGTGATAAGAAGCATTCTAAATAAGGGTGTGCCAGTTCCCTGATGCCACTGCTAAATTCGTCAGTTGTAGACATTCGGCAGACCGTGTAGCCATGATAATCTCCTCCAGGGAGATCGGCAGAGGCCTCAAGTACTCAACCACCAGCCTCATGTACTCCTCCACTTCCTCTGTGTCCGATGTCTCATCGGACGTAGCAGGTCTTGGATGTATGGAGAGATAGTCTGCGGGATTTTGAGATCCTGGTCGGTACATCACAGAGAATCGGTATTCATGTAATTGGAGGATCAGTGTCTCAATCATGGTCAGTGGTTTAGATAAGGAACCAGTGAACAGTGGTATCAACGGTTTTTAGTAGGTGTGGCTATAGAGGGGTATGTGAAAGTGGCCACATACCCAATGAACAGCAATGGACTCTTTCTCTATGTGAGAGTATCGCTGCTCCGTTTCTGTAAAAGCCCGACTGGCATACCCCGCAGGAGCCCATGCACCTTCATCCTGTTTTTGGGATAAAATGGCTCCCAAGCCCATGGGGCTAGCATCCACTGACAACTTCGAATCATGGAGGGGATCAAAACACGCCAGGGTGGTGTGTGCAGATAATGCTTGTTTGGTCATCTGGAATGCCTCTTCTTGGGCAGGCCTCCATCCTTAAACTGCACTGGCTTTAGTTAGTTCTCAAAGGAGGCAGTAATCTTGGTTAGATTTGGAATAAAGCGGCTTCAGTAATTAACCATCCCCAAGAAACTGCGAACACCTGTGAGTGTGGTAGGGGCCGGAGCTGTTTGAATGTCCAGAACCTTTGCGGGATCACGCATGACCCCGTGTTCCAAGAAGTGGTACCTAAAAAATGCCACTTCCGTCTGGAGAAATGCACACTTCTCACGGTGAAGGGTGAGTCCACTGTCTTGCAGCCTTTGAAAAATTGCCCTCAATCTGTCAAGATGTTCCTCAATGGAGGGGGTGTGTACCAGAATGTCGTCGGTGACATTAATAACCCCATTCAGTCTTAGCAAACACCCCTCTGATCGTGTCCTGAAAAACTTCCATGGCGCGAGAGATGCCAAAACTGGGGCGTTTGTATCTCCTCAGATCCACCTGGGTTGAGATGATAGTGATGGCCCTTGACTATGGGGACAACTGATGGTATCCTGCTCGAAGACCCATCTTGGACCCCAACATGAGCAAATAGCTTCTGCCACAATGTTATGGCCATTGTGGGTAGGCGCATGTCAATGCAGATTCTGAGTTTGCCTGGTTGTTTTGGTTTGTGAGCCACCACAATCTTAGACACCCACGGTGTTGGACTGTCTACCTTCTCAATGATGTCTGCCTGCTCCAATTTTCAAAGTTCATCCTCCACCTTCAGGTACAGATGGAATGCCACCTGGTGATGTCTCACCTCAACAAGCTGTATGGATTCATCGATATGGAGGCGTATGAGACAATCCTTTAGACACCAAATGCCAACAAACAGCTGTGAGACCTCGGCTACCAAATCGTCCACACTCCCTAGATGTATACTGAAAGCGAAGGAGACTAGATAGAGATGTGCAAGAATGTTAATTGAGGTTTTGTGTTAATAAAAACATAATGGCCGAAGAGGAGGATGGTACACTTCAGGATGCTCCGTCGGTGTTTCTCTCATGGCTGCATGGCATGGATGATGTGTACAGCTCCTTCCACATCGTCATGATCCATATACTCTTCGTCTTCTACGGCACCTGGTGTTTGCATGATATTCACTGACTTTGATTTGTGTACCTTGGGAGCTGCGGAGGAGAGGCATACTTTGACAAAGTGATACATTTTGTTGCAAGCTGAATATCTCTTTCTGTGGGCAGGGCAGGACTCTTGATGAGGATAGGGTCCTCCACATGTGTAGCAGACCTTGGGAGCCGTAGCCGGCTTGGGACAGACCTTCTTCTTTTCCGTCCCCATAGTTGTCATTGCATTGACCGGCTTTGGCTTCACTTGTCATTGTAGAGCCGCCTCCATATGTGCAGCACGCACCTTAGAAAGTTCTTCTGAGTGTCCCATTGTGAGCATGTCAGCCAAGGACATCCACAGGAGCTGCAGAATATTCTCCCTCAGTTTGACAGAGGCACAACCCTGTATGAATTGACCCGAATCTCATCATCAGCATCTGGCAGCGTGCATGTGCTGGCAAATTCTTTAGTAGAGCATAAAATGTGTCCAATGGTTCTTCAGGTACCTTCCTGGCTCAGCGTAGGAGGAACCACTCATAGTCAGGATTGGAGAGCCGCTTGAAATGCACAGTGAGTGCCTGCTTCAGGGTGGTGTGCATGAAGAGTGGCCCAGTTTCCACTACAGATTTCCCAAGCTTGTGAATAGTGGCACCCCCTGATGCAGCAGCATGGGGAGTCGTCTGTCCGGTTCTAATGCCACTGCAGCAAAATAATTCTCCAAACGTTCCACCCAATCTTTCCAGCCCGCCGCCTGTGCAGACAGAGGGCCATCAACCACATCGGGCTCTAGGGCCAGCACAGAAGCCATGAAAGTCTCAACAGGTCAGCCAGTAGTGCACAAAATTAGGCAGAATGGTGCAGGACTCATCAGCAGGCAGCCAGTAGTGCAGGAGAACAGGCCAGAATGGTGCAAGGCTCACCAGCAGGCAGCCAGTAGTGCAGGAGGATGGGCCAGAGGGGTGCAGGGCTCACCAGCAGAATAGACAGACACCATGGCAACAGGAAACTCTGCCTGACCAGGCAGAGAAAAATAAAGTGGGTGACTCAGCATGCCCGTCACGTGCCCTCTGGAAGCCACAAACCTGTCCTCACGAGCAGAACGCAGATGGGGCCATGTAGCAATCGCAGCCAGTGTGTAAGGCCTAATGTGCCCACATGCACAGCAGTAAAAATTCAGGTGCGCCTCCCAGCACATGACCTGGGGAGGCGGTGCGAGCACCACAGGTGGGAGCACCAGAAGGCACCCAGGAACACCTGCAGGAGCGTCACTTCACATGCGGAGCAGCCTGTCGGATTGGTATGAGCAACTGCACACCCGCATCATCAGGGAAGAGGCAGGAGCACCAGGAATCGCTCCCCTGCCATACGAGCAGTTGCTGGTGCTGCCGGAGGTGCTGTCAGGCAAGACACCAGCAAGTGAGGCAGACCGGTAAGGTGCACGGGCGGGAGAGCCGAACTACCCCTTCTCACCAGTTGTTGGGTGCGCAAGAACGTGGCCTAAGTATGAAATGCGGTGCAGCGTGAATAAAGTATGGGACCACACTTTGCTTTCTCTTTTGTGCCACAAGGTTTGGATCCCAGGCTTTTTTATTACTTTCCCTGTTACGTCATGGCCATTACCATCATGGTCATACATAACAGGTTTGTTCCCTAGGCGTACATGGGATGTACCGTCCCTGAAACACAACAATTCCCTTATGTCTCCTTTATTTATTTTTTTGTCAGGATGCAGGGACCGTAACCTCAGGTTATGTAACGGTGACTGCAACATTTTTCTTCAAGTTGTCATCAGTCAATCAAACAGCTTTTGGCCCAAAACTGGGCTTTGGATTCACAGACCTGAATTGGAAAAGAGGATATAAAAGTCCCTTGTCCAATAAGATTTATTTGTTTAAAAAATGTTGTCCACAAAACCAGGATCACAGACCATTTGTGGCGTAAGGGTCCAGATATCTCATAATTTAAGTCACTGGTCACATGAATCTGAGGCATTTATGAGACTTAGGGCCATATGTATCAAGCCCATTTCCCGTTCGCAAACGGGCCGATTCTCAGAATCGGCCCGTTTGCGAACGGGAACAAGCCTTTTGGTATGTATCATCCCAAAAGGCATTCGCAAAATAGAGAATCGCAAAAATTGCAATTCTCTATTTTATGAATGCATTTAAGGAATTGCAAATTGCGATTCCTTAAATGAAATGTATGAAGCACCTAAGTTGTGCGATTATGGCTTAAGGAATCAGCAAATTACCACCAACTACAGGTTGGTGGTAACTTGCGATTTCTTTGAGAAATGCATTTTTTGCATTTTTAAAGTGGCATGTGGCGCACATACATGCCCTTAGGGCATGTATGTGCGCCACATGTGCACCCATGCTCATTTCAGGGGTGCAATAGGGTGTCCTTTGGACACCCTTGCAACCTTGAAATTGCATTCTCAATTTGCGATTCTCTAATTGCTAATCGCAAATTGAGAATGTCCTCCCATTCATTCCTATGGGCCTCTAGGCCCATAGGAATGAATGGGGAGGGTTTCTTAACTGCGATTCGCAATTTGCGAATCGCAATTAATGGATATGTAGGATTCGCAATTTTTCTTGCGAATCCTACATACATCTCGTTTGCGATTCTCAAATAGCGATTCTTAAAAATTCGCTATTTGAGAATCGCAAACACAAACTTTGATACACATGGCCCTAGTTTATTTATAACTAATGAAAGAAATTGCAGCAAACCAAGCAAAGGCACTGACTGGTGACAGGCAGACCTATTTGTAGTTAATTAAGCTCCAGGGCCTACCCCAGCGGTGTTCACACCTCTTTCCAACTCATTCAGGCCAGTACAGGCTTGGCAGTTGCTCGACAGCTAATGCAAATATACCTCCAGTAGCTTCAGGCATGGTAAAGGTAAGTTTCAAACATTTTAATTTTTGATATATTGAGTAAAAATCAAAAATTACAATTAAATTGGATTTTTACTAAACATCAAAGTATGTCTTTGGATGGAGTCTATAGCTAATGCAGGTCAAAAATTATAGATTAAAGTGTATATTTATACTTTGATTTTGACTGTGTGCCAGTTACCACCTGGCCTTGGGACTAGTCACTAAGGAATCATTGCATATCAAATGCCACACATTATTAATATATTGTGAACCCTACCTTGGGGGCAGCAAGGTGTGTCTAGGAGTGATTTATTTATTATTTAAAATCAGGGTTTTCTACCTGCTACACACGGTTGGACTGAAGCCATGTTTTCCATGCCACTTTGTAGATGGTACAATAGGTCTACAGTCCACAAATGAAATGTAACTACCAGGCCCTGGTTTTCTTTCTCTACCAGATAGTAGGAACGTATTGGCATGTTAAATAAGGCAATTGGGAATAAGCTAATTTAACCATGTTTAAAGGGGGAGCACATGCATGTTATTCCTATCTAGCTGGAGTAACAGTGAACAGAGTTCTAGGTCCATCAAAAATAGGGTCCTGAAAAAAGGCACAAAATCTGGGGTGAGCTTGCCGAGAAGGCATATTTCCTGCTTTTTGATGCTGCCCCAGATTTACAAGGCTGGGGCAGCAACAAAAACTAAAGCCAGATAATACCAGGTCTTAGAATGGTGCTACGAGGAGAAACTATTAAATTCTCCTAGTTTTTTGCTGTTTTCAGCAGCACGCATAGAAACAGGAAATCGCCATTATTGATTGTTTATGTGCAGGAAGGTGTCCCTTGCAACATGGCGCAAGGGTGCCTGCGCTGGCGCTAGGCAGCCTTTTTAGCTCCAGTGCTAGGGCAAACACAGGGGTGCGCCGTATTTTTGTAAATATGGCACATCCTTGCGTTTTGAAAATGTCGGAGCACGGCGTTACCAAATTTGTCGGAACACCGCCCTCCGCCATTTTCTTGTAAATATCCTCCAGAGACTTCCTTTCCAGGACAAACAATTAAAGCCTGAGGCAAGGGTCCTCTGCTCCTGTCAGGAACAAGTACTGCCCCAATTCAGAAAATGAACAGTTAGATAACAGTTGTGCACCTTGGTACACCATAGCCCAATAAAACCAAACAGCACAGTCAAACACACAAGACTCGGAAAATGCCCAGTACACTGCATGCCTGATTTTTGACTTACATGAGAGAGCAACCCATTCTAAAATAGCTGCATGCCCTCATGCCTTCCAAGGCCCAAACATGCCACAAGTAGGTGCTGCGTACCAACACACGTCTTTTAAGGGCCTTGTCACATCCTGGTTTGACAAACTCGGTACCAGAGACAGACTGTCCAATGAGGCTGTGAAAAAAGAACTACAAAAACCTCTGCAAGAATAGGTACCCTTTGGCAATGATTTTCCCTGTTTGTCCAAGATGTATGCCAGTAAGTGCTGAGGGGTTTATTTACAAGCCCTGTGCACCACTGGAATGTCACTTTTATGATGTTCCGGAGGCGAACAGGGGTTAGCCATATCTACAAGGCCACGTAAAGCCACCCTGCATGGCTTTTCATGGCCTTGTAGATATGGAGTAAGACAAAGCAGCGCAAGTCGTTGCCTTGCCTTACTCTGTGTGAAAGAGGCGTTCCATGGGTGTTGCTGTGGGTGTTCCCACTCAAAACCCATGGAATTTGACACTGCCCCAGATTTACAACATCGGGTAAACCTGGGTCAGCGCCAATATCTTGCACCTACCTAGAGCAGGCATAGTGAGGAGAAATGTTTAGGTTTCTCCTCGTTTTCTCCTCTTTCCACGCGTGCTGCATTCTGCAGCACACATAGAACAAGGAAAACGCCTCTTGTGATTGTTCTTGTGCAGGAAGATGCCCCTTCCTGCACAAAAACAATCGTGCCACCCAACAAAGACACCCTTGCACCATGGTGCAAGGGTGCCTGCGTTGGCGCACGGCTCCAAACTGTGCGCTGGCTGAAAGGACAGGAATGCACCATATCTTGTAAATATGGTGCATTTCTGCCATATTGAATTTGGGTAGGGCAGTGCAGCAAGAAGCCTTGCAGCCTGGCCTGTGCCAATTTCTTGCAAATACACCCCTGAGTATCTAGCCCTTGACTGGTCCTTTTAGAGGTTTATTTATACTCAGGAAGGAGAATACACAATGTAGTGTCACACTTTGTTCAAATGAAATGACAAAACTGTATCTTAGAGTTAAAAATGTAAAGACATAATAATACATAATAATACAACTGAAAGCTCAAGTAGACTACACAATCACCATGCACTTGCAGGAGTATTTAAGTGTCTTGTTGTTTCCTGGCAACGATAACCTCATGACCTGCAAGTACACAACCGCGGATGCTGGGAAATAAAAGTTCCCTGCATCCAACAATACTCTCTGCAAACAAGTAGACTACAACGTTGTCCTTGTGGGCAGGAAGAGCTGTGGAGCTAGTACCTCAATCCCTGCCTCACTAACATTTTAGTAAACATTTAGCAACATTATAATCAGCCAGCAGAATAGACACAATGATGCCACACACTAACTAATAAAACAACGGATAAATACGTCAGATTTTAAAACAAAATCCTAAAAATAGAACAGAAAACGTGAGTAGGCTCTGAAACAACCACATGAAAATACAACTCTTTTATGGGCTATAGGCCTGATTTAATGTTGGAGACGATCACCTGCCCAGCGGTCATCTGTGTACACTGAAAAGAACCCCCATCAGGGTAGTTTCTTTCACTGTACAAAAAGCTTGGTGGGCGGCTGCTGTCGGTTTTGACAGCTGTTTAGCAAACTTTTTAATTTTTTTGTTTTTCAGACACAAACTCCAAAAAGCTCGAGTTTGTTTCACATCAAAAAAAAAATGATCCTCCGCACCCTGAGATTTGTCTCCCAGTGTGTGGGGTCAACATTTTTTGTTCCTGTCTCTCGCTGTAGGATTTTTCCTGGTGGTGACGGACTGGAAAAAAATTACAATGTCCACCTTAAATATCTAACTAGGGTGGGTGGCATAGCATCCTTCCTTCAATGGCCCCTACCCAATCGGGCCATCATAGAAAATTTTCCATCGAAAGAGCCAACGGGGACCCCATCGACTCAAATATAGGGCCATATTTATTGAATTGTAATGCAGTGCAGCACAGCAAGTCACCTTGCTGCGCTGTATTAAAGGGAAAGGACAGGAATGCGCTGCCTTTTCCCAGCGCTGGTGCACAATGTGCTGCCTAGCGCCAACACAAGCACACTTGCACCATGGTACAAGGGTGCATGCAATTGTAAGGATGATTGTTTTTGTGCAGGAAGTGCCACCTTCCTGCACAAAAACAATCCTGTGAGGCATGTTCTTTTTTCTATGTGTGCTGCAGAATACATAGAAAGAGGAAAAACGAGGAGAAATAAAGATATTTCTCCTCATTACACCTCCCCTGGGAAGGCATAGCATTTTGGACCATTCCCATGCGTCAGAGTCCATGGGTTTTGCATGGGAACACCCAAGCACAACCCACGGACCGCCTCCCTGAGACAAAGTAATGCAACGCATCGATTTGTGCTGCATTGCGTTGCTCTGAATATATCAAGCAAGGTGCCCTTGTGTGGCTTGATAAATCGCATTTCAAGAGTTTTGTCGCTTGCAACATGGTGCTAAAGTGATGCAACCCTTGATAAATATGGCCCTTGAGGTATGCCTCTTTGTAAATGAGGAAGGTGGACCTTGGGTACGGCAGAAAGGGTACTCTGTCGCATTGGCAATGGAGTACCCTGTCTGTCAAACTCTAAACAGGGCCCTGTGTTCCTTTATTGTGATGATAATTTTGTTACTGGTGAGAAACTGCAAATGATTGCTGTCCTTTCCATTAAATCTCAGCAAAATCAAGTCGACTACGGCAGGGACTGATGTTGTGACTGTGAGTTGCCTTAGTTGGCCCTGTAGGCAGTTACAGGTAGCGTGGCTAAGATCCCCCTTCACTAAGCATGTAGAATTATACTAGAGAGCCAGACTAGGCAAGTAATATTAAAAAAATTAAATGGAATGAGTACAACTGAAAAACTGAGAAGGCTGAATTGGCATATAGATAAAAGCTACTGATTCTTCTCACACAGACACAAGGCTCTAGGTGGAGAGAGTCAATCCATGGTGCTCCCAGGAGTGTAGATAACAAAGTTCCTGTGAAGTGGTCGAAGAGCACGCCAGTCTAATCCTGTATTCTTAAAAAGGTGTGAGATGACTCTTCAAAGTCAGGGTATCAGGATACCCCAAAAGGTGTCAAAGGAACTCTTGCTAGATTAAAAATGTTATATCTCGCCTCCTGCCATCTACTGCAACCAGCTCCACCCACGTTCTCCTGTCTCCCTGGGGTCTGTGGAAACCGAGAGGAGGGGGAGAAGGCAGGTGAGACTGGCAAACACCATTCTGCAACTGCAATCGGTTCTTTGAAGACCAAGCCAAGGCGGTAGAGAACCCTTCCCCTTGGGAACGTCACAACTGTGGCTAACTAACCACATTGGTAAACTACTATTGTGAGAACACATCAGTGAATAACTACATTCTGATTAGGTTATATAGACAAAATCTTCGTGTAGGAGCCATATACAACAAAGAGGTTGTCTTTACAGAGGGGGTAATACCTCCCCGGCCACTATTCCTCGACTCTCCTTTTCTGTAGCAGCCATCCTTCAGACCCTTTGCTCCACTCTCACATTAATTTGTTCATAACTACTGTGCTTAATCCGGGTTTGTTTCTGAAAACAATTTTTTATATCATGCTTTCAGGTGTTGGATCGTAGTAGGTGCGGTATATTCACATTTTGCAGGTTTATTCAAGAGTAAAATGGCAAACCAACAATTTCCATCACACCGGCCATAACCCATGAATTGGTTTGGTGTCTATAGCAATAGAGAGGTATGCATTCAAAATGCAACTTACATTTTCTCTATGCCATATTTCATGTTGTTCAGAAACTTCACGACACCATTTTTCACATTCAAAGAGTCATATGCCATATTACTAATTACAGGCCTTTTCAGAATTACTTTTATCCTCTCAGATGATAAATGTTTAGCCGTGAGCAGCCTGTGGCAGCAGAGGGATGGGCTCTCCACATATTTGCATTCCATCAGGCCACATAGCTGCTAGATGCAGGCTAGTGAATATTCCCCAGGTTGGCAGATCCTGATTACTTTCTGGCCACGCCCTGTTCACCAAACGTCTGACAAACTAGTTCCGGTTAATATTCACCAATGAGCGCCAGTGAGACTTCAGTTTAGAAAGAGAGAAATAGATGATGTGCTTGCTGATGAGAGCCGTGTGTTCCATTCCACTGTCCCATTGAAAGCTTTGCCATAAAGTTAAACTGCTTTTATAAGATGCATGGAAATTCAGCTCTAAACCTAGGAGGAAGACATTTCTCTTCATATTCCGGACCCTTGAAAAGTCATCACTCTCCAGATCGATTAAGCACCTTCCATGTGAACACCCGTGACCACCCTAAGTCTAAAGTGTTCACCCTGAAGCCCTCCTTGAACACTGGATAGCTGGGATGCACTGAGAGGAAGTTGGGAAAGTTCAAAGTTGAAGATTGTAGTCTTCCTGTATTTCAAGTTTTGCCTTTTCTTAAAGTCCTGCTCCATTGGAAAAAAAACTGTTCCTTTAAATGTTTATTATTTTTGGGTGCACTAACATGTTTCTAAATATGTTTTTTTAAATAAATATGTCAGTCTACAAATAACAAAATGATTCATCACTCTTCCCATTGTCCTGTCGGTGATGTGGCGGACAGCTGCAGAACCTCATGGCCATAAACTGTTAGATCGAATGCCAGCCAGGCACAAGTTTTCATCAACCTCAACCGTGGGTTACTTGTGGCCTACTGGTGAAGTTCTCAGCTTCTTTTTTTATTTTAAATGTGTCTTTATTGGCATTTTAAGAAGTTTGTACATGCGATGCAAATGGACAGCACAGTCCATTATAAAATGAGGTACATCAAACGTGGCATACATAAAAGTACAATATGAATGGACCACCTTTGTATCTTGTAAAATACTCTCCGGTCTACACATGTTATCGTGTGCTGCTAAATTTTGAAAAGACTAAACACTGAAAGAAGCAAGAGCAACAGGCTCCTCTAAACGGAGGCATGCATCATTGGGCCAGTATCGGAGGGCGTCTACTCCTGAGCCCAGGGGCGTAACACAGGCCCCCGCATCCCCGGCGGTGCGGGGGGGGGCCCCGAGCTGTAGGGGGGCCCATCAGCACAGTACTCAAGCCTGAGCACTCCGTATTAAATCCGGAGCAGGGGCCCCTCCGTGTACATTGCAGGGGGGCCCCTTAAACTTTTGTTACGCCACTGCCTGAGCCCCCAGGAGGGGAGGGGGGACCCCGGGGCGGGGTAGGGTAGGATAATCCCAGCAGATAGGGGGGTCGAGGAGGGGAGGAAGCGAAGGGGGGAGGCGTCACAAAAGTACATCACATGGGTGGTTAGTGCCAGGTCCCTTAGGGCGACGGGAGCGCCGCACAGCAGAATAGGATGCACCCCGGGGGTCCCCTCCTGTAACATAAGAAATAAATATGTAGTGTGCACTCAGGAGTTCAGGGCGGTCTCTCGTCCGATTTGGCCTCCACTGTGGTCAGATATCTTTCCCAGTTGGGAGGTGAGGCAGGCCCGCCATGACCCACCCTGAAGTTCTCAGCTTCTTAGTGTGAAATTTTAAGGTCCTAATCTTCCAGTCTCCATTGCAAAGGCTTTCAACATCTTTTAAATGTTCAAGGTTTTCATGTAGCATGAGTATATGTATAAATGTTATATTTAAAAAAATATGCCATGCCACAAATAAGAAAATATCTTGTTGCACTCTCTTTGCATTCTTTCCCCCAACTCTCCCTCTCCTTTGAATGATGGTTCAGTCCTCTACAGAATCGCATAGCTATGAAATGTGAGACTGAATATCATAAGGATTTTTCATCACACTTGGCGTTGATATATTATAAACAATTTTACAGCAGTCTTTAATAGTTTAGGTCCAGCTTGACCGCGCACCTACTGCCAGAGCCTATGTGATTACCAGGAAAAGAGCTTTAAAATGGATTTTAGATATTGATCTTCCTCTCTACAGACTTTACTTTGAGAAAAGATGTGTGCTTCCACTGTATTCTTGAAAACGTGTGTTCAAGGCAGTAGGCATGAATTGGTTATGCTGACAATCCAATCATCTAGGCTGACCTGCTTCCTATGACAAACACTGAAGATAGAAGATTTGCACTGTGATAATCCTATTAAGGTATTTATTGGTGGATTATATATTAAGTTTTCCCACTTCTAATATTGTACATACTTGTAATTTTGTGAGTGTCTAATGGTTGCCTTATGAGAAATATTAGTCTCAATATCATAAGCCTGACATGGTTAAGGTTACAAGGCAATGTTGAAGTCCATAGGCCTGCTTGATTGATTGGGAAACCACGTCAGATCCCATAGGTATGATCTGCTCATTATGAACATTTATGACCAAGGCAGTCCGGCTGCTCTGTTTGTTGTAAAAAGCGTATGTTAAAGCCAATAGAACTTTACGGGTGGATTATTATTACGCTGTGTTAAAGACTGTAGACAGATATTTTTTTACACAGAAGCTCACAGATTAACATTGTAGGCAATCCATCTGACAAACCCTGAAGGTAGAAGATTTGGGCTGTGAGAATCCTTGTAAGGAAGCTTAGAATATTATTTTGGTAACTAACTTTCTGCATATTTATATTTTTATGCCAATGATCAAGGCCTGGATGGTTCATTTGGAAGTGTCAATTCAAATGGTATAGGACTGATCTGGTTATTACAAATCATATGGGTTAAAGATGTGAGCTGTGATAATCACTGTTATGGACTCTTAGGAGGGACTTTACTTTTTTGCCAACACTAATTTTGTTTATATGTGCAATGTTATGATTTCAACCCTGATGGTAATATTGCGGAAATGGGTATGCTAAACATAGTTGGCCTGTGTTGGTTATGGTGACAAGCTGATGATAAAGGCTATAGGTCTACTTGGTTTATTTAAAAAAGTTATGTCATGTGCCATAGGTCTGATCTGTTTATTATCAAAAGGTACAACAAAGGCATAAAAACATAAGTGTTCAAGGGTGGATTGGTTATTGCAGTTTTTTTACACTATCGGTAAACAATATACAGTACCATTCCAAGATGGCTGCATGTTTTGTTTAATGATATACTTATTTTGTATTGCGATTATATTCCTGCCACGTTTACCAAGCAGTGTTTTTTCTTTTTTCTACTTTTGTTATTTTCAGTTATCATACATAATAGGCTTTTTGAGCTTGTGTATGTGTTACATTGTGAATGAGTGCGTAGGTGAATCAAGGAATGAGTCAAGTGGTGGATGAATGGATGCATGAATACAAGGATGTGTAACCAAGTGCCTTTGTGTTGAATTATTGAAACTCTACATTTACTAGTGACTGAAGAGACACTTTAAGCTACATACAAGACCCATTGGCTTTGCTGATTCTTGTTTATTTAGTTTGGAGTGTTTATATAGCACCCATGCTGTTTTACAGCTCCTTTAACCCCATCGGTGCTCAGGACGGCCCCCGGCCGTCCGACGTCACGGTGGGCGTGTGCGGAGGACGGCTGGGGGCCGTCCGAAACACACCCACTCATTAATTCTCCTGCACAGCGCCAAAGGGGTTAAAGAACTATTGAAGGGATGAGAATGATGGCACTATCATCAGTCATTAAGTAAGGGAGGGCTACAACTAACTGTTATCCTTAGCTGGGAAAGAGGGTACACAGACAGAATATCGATGTTGGAATATCGATGTGCCAGAATATCGAGTTTTTAATATCGAGGTGGCACAAGATCGACATGCAGGAATATCGTTGACTAGAATATCGACATGAAGGTAAGAAATATTGTTTTTTTAAATATCGAAGTTAGTAATATCGTTAGTAAAAATATCGTTGTTAATAATATCGACATTTATTTTAGTGTTTTGTATTTTACTATGTGTGTTTAAAGTATGTGATGTAATTATTTAGTATAAGTAAAGCCTATATTTTTAATGTATGTGTGAAATTTTTAGAAGTAATTAATTTTATGTTAATTAATTTTTGTGTATTTTAGTTCTGTAGCGGGTTGTGGGTTTATAGGGGAATAGGGAGGAAGTTATTTAATTAGAATACATTTATTAATAATTTTTAGAAGTTATTAATTTTTTTAAATTACATTATGCGTTTTAGTTCCATAGCGGGTTGTGGGTTTACAGGGGAATAGGGTGGGAAGTAATTTAATTATAATTCATTCATTAATATTTTTTATTAATTAATATTTATGTATTTAATATTTTATATTGTTAATTGTGATAATTTAATTGTTATTAATTAGTTATGAATTGGTTAATAATTATTAATAATTAATTGGTTAATATGTTAATTGTGTCATTTTTTTAGGAGCGGGTTGTGGGTTTATAGGGGAATAGGGTGGGAAGTAAATTAATTATAATTAATTAATTAATATTTTTAATTAATTAATATTTATGTATTTACTATTTAATATTATTAATTGTGATAATTAATTTGTTATTAATTAGTTATTAATTGGTTATTGATTATTAATAATTAATTGGTAAATATGTTTATTGTGTTATGCCTTTAGGAGTGGGTTGTGGGTTTATAGGTGAGTAGGGTGGGAAGTAATTCAATTATAATTAATTAATTAATATTTTTTATTAATTAATATTTATGTATTCAATATTTTATGTTGTTAATGTGGTTATTAATTTGTTATCAATTAGTTATAAATTGGTCATTAATAATTATTAATTAATTATTAATTATGTTAATTGTGTCTTTTTTTAAGAGAATGTTGTGGGATGATAGGGGAGTAGGGTGGGAAGTAATTACATTTTAATATTTTTTAAATATTTTTTATATATTATTTATTTAATAGTGTTAATTCTGTGAATTAATTTATTACTGATTGTTTTTAATTTGCTTGTTAATTGTTATTAGTTAATTAATTAATTGTTAATTTATTATGTTAATTGTGTTATGTTTTTCAACATTGGTGGGGTTATTTATAGGGGAATATGGTGGGAGGTAAATTATTTTTAATTAGTTAATTACTTGTTAATTAATGTTCATTATTTTGCTGGAGTGGGAATAGTAAATTATTCCCCTCCGCTATCCAACACTTTCCCTACTGTTGCACTCCCTGGAGTGGGAATAGTAAATTATTCCCCTCCGCTATCCAACACTTTCCCTACTGTTGCACTGCTGGAGTGGGAATAGTAAATTATTTCCCTCCGCTTTCCAACACTTTCCTACTGTTGCACTTGCTGGAGTGGGAATAGTAATTTTAACCCCTCCGCTATCCAACACTTTCCCTACTGTTGCACTCGCTGGAGTGGGAATAGTAATTGTATCCCCTCCGCTATCCAAAACTTTCCCTACTGTTGCACTATCTGGAGTGGGAATAGTAATTTTATTCCCTCCGCTATCCAACACTTTCCCTACTGTTGTACTCCCTGGAGTGGGAATAGTAAATTATTCCCCTCCGCTATCCAACACTTTCCCTACTGTTGCACTTGCTGGAGTGGGAATAGTAATTTTATCTCCTCCGCTATCCAACAATTTCCCTACTGTTGCACTATCTGGAGTGGGAATAGTAATTTTATCCACTCCGCTATCCAACACTATCCCTACTGTTGCACTCTCTGGAGTGGGAATAGAACATTTTCACCCCTCCGCTATCCAACACTTTCTCTATTGTTGCACTCGCTGGAGTCGGAATAGTAATTTTATTCCCTCCGCTATCCAATACTTTCCCTACTGTTGCACTATCTGGAATGGGAATAGTAATTTTATCACCTCCGCTATCCAACACTTTCCCTACTGTTGCACTCGTTGGAGTGGGAATAGTAATTTTATCCCCTACACTATCCAACACTTTCCCTACTGTTGCACTCTCTGGAGTGGGAATAGTAAATTATTCCCCTACGCTATCCAACACTTTCCCTTAAGTTGCACTTGCTGGAGTGGGAATAGTAATTTTTACCCCTCCGCTATCCAACACTTTCCCTACTGTTGCACTCGCTAGAGTGGGAATAGTAATTTTACCCCCTCCGCTATCCAACACTTTCCCTACTGTTGCACTCGCTGGAGTGGGAATAGTAATTTTATTCCCTCTGCTATCCAACACTTTCCCTACTCTTGCACTTCCTGGAGTGGGAATAGTAATTTTATCCTCTACGCTATCCAACATTTTCCCTACTGTTTCAGTTAATGTAGTGTAAAATGTTGTTTTAAAATTAAAAATTATTTTAATATTTTAATTTATTATATATATATTTTATTTTTATGTTAAGTTACAGGTGTATGTATATATATATGTATTTATAATTTGTATTATGTTTCTAACATTTTATAATTTATTATAATAATTATTTATTAATATTATTAAGTAAATATATATATAATAATTTTTATATGTGAATGTTTAATTTATTTTTACATTACATTCATTATTTATATATATATATATTTTTAAATAATTCTAACTATGTTTTTATTAATTATATGTATTATTTAAAATTATTTATTAGCGATTTTAAAAAAACGATATTTTGAACAACGATATTTTTAACAACAATATTTTTGTTTAGATATTTTTGTACTTACAATTGTAAAGATAGGATGTCGATATTCTTGACATCGATATTTTGAACACGATATTTGTGTAGGTCGATATTCCTGTCGTCGATATTCTGTCAGTGATCCGGGAAAGAGACCATAGAGCAGGGGATGAAGACCTAATGCATGCCACAGCCTCGGGATAATCACAGAGTACGTAAATTAATTACATGCTGATTTGCTGCATGCAAATGTATTTTGTATGGATAGTCTGAAAATCTGTGTTGAACCCAGCACTCCTTGCTGTACACTGGTCAGCCATGACATAAATTATGCGAGGTGTTGGGTTTTAAAGTCTAGGTTTGAATCAAAAATTGCCAACTTCCATTCAGTGATGGATTGAGAGGGGATTCCAGAGAACTAAGAATATGTATATATCAATCTACTACTGAACATTTTGTTCTCAACTGGGCAAATGCAGAGCATATTGTTGGAGGACCACCTTAGGTGACTGCTCATTGTAGTTTGGTAAGGGAAAAAATCATGCACAGCAGGGAATATAGTAGCCTAGAGCTTTGTGGGCAACATAAAGGGGCCGATTCCGATTCGGGCCGGAAATCTCTCCGACCGAGCCGGACCCGGAGAGATTTCCGACCGAATCGGACTCGGGCAGTCCGACCGATCGAGTACGATGCGCACGCATGCCATCGGACTCGAGTCGGTCGGACTCCCATTGAAGTCAATGGGAGCCTGTCGTACAACGCGTACGCGGGCTCCCATTGACTCAACGGGTGCGAGGCGGACAAGGGCGCCCCTACAGCGTGTACGCGGCGAAGCGATTCGCGCCGTACACGCACAGGTAGGGGGACCCATGGGTCCCCCTGTGTGCGACTCGCGCGCCTACGCCGTACAGGGGGGTCCGACGCGGACCCCCAAAGTCTGGCTCCGACAGCTTTTTCGAGCCGGACGGCGCGAGTCGATCGGACTGCTCGCGGCGCGCATCGTACTTACCCGGCCGGGAAACGTCTCCATAGCGCGGTGCGAGTCGTGTCCATGCGAGTCGGTCGGAGCGTGTTGAAGCCGCGTACGAGTCGGTCGGAGTTTTCGCGGGTGCCTGCATCGTACTCGCTCGGCCGGACCCGCGTACGATTCGGTCGGGAAACAGGGCTCCAAATCGGATCCGGTAAATCCGAATCCGATTCAGAGCCCTACCGGCCGAGATCGGAAACGGCCCCAAAGTCTATTGAACTACATTCTTTGAGCGCCAGAAGCCAGTTTTGAGACATCATGTAAGAGTTATGTGACCTGCCCATTTAAGTTTTCAAACACTGACAGCCATGTCTTTCTGGACCTTCTGATTTTTCTCAATGACGTGGCTGCATATGTGTATAAATGGCATTGATGCAGCCTAGACTGCTAGACCACAGCAATGTTAAGGGGTGTGGTCTGTAAACTGAGGTAACTCCCAGAAGTGTTAGCACCATTTCTGGAGATATGGCTTTACTTTTCATCATCAGATTTTGACCCAGAGCACCAGCGAAAATGTCTGAGAATTGAGGAAGAAAGAGGGAAACGGGGATTATGGGAGAATTCTAGAATAAAAAGGACCTCCAAGGATGAGATAAAGAGACAGGAATTGTAGGGTGGCAGAAGAAAGGGGCACAAGGTGGTTGAGTTAAGGCTAATTTGCCTTTCCATGGAACAACCCTGGCATTCAGCAGCACCAGTGATGAATTGCTGAGAAAAAGGTTGGACACCTGCAGTTGTGTTTATTTATTTGCAAATTAGGCAATGTATGGTCTTGACTGTTGAGACTGATGCCGTTGAATGCCACAGAGAGGTCAAGGAATCATACAGCAGACATATATTCTTCCGCTCTCAAGGGGAGTAGCTCTTCTTCCCTGTTAGTAGGGTTGTTGCAGTCCCTAAGTAAGAGTGGAAGCTAGAATGTATGTGACTAAAAAGATTATTTTAAGTGTAAGAAGAACCACTGCATTGCTGTAGTTTTCAGCATCTTAGTGAGAGCCAGAAGGAAAGAATAATGCTTAGAAGGAGAGAATTGCAGGATCTGCACCTTTATGTTACAGGAGAAGCACATGATTAAAGGTATTGTATTGGAATATCGTGATGAGAACAAAAGTATCATATCCCAAATGTTATTTTCAAAAATATTGTCTCATGAGAGTTATTTGTAAAAATTCTGCAACTAATGGGACAGTCCACAATATTTATGCCTGGCAATATTTCTGCCATGATATACTGACATACTACCAATTCAGTGCTTGAGAGTCTGAGGGATGTTTCAGTGTTGAGAACCTTTTTCTAGGGATGAAATGATGGCTGCTAAGGTTATGAGGCTGAAATGCAAAACATTTGTGTGGTGGGTTTGTCACTGATGTTTTGCTTGCTCAACGGTGGAAAGCATCTTTGTGACATCTGCCTTGGAGATGGGGAGAACTCTCAAAAAGGAGCTGTTCAGGAAGCCTCAGCATAAGTGGCAGGGCTGTTGAAAGAGTGGCTTTGTGGAATGTTTGTTTAACAAGTGTAAATCTTCAATGTGAGGAAGTCCATCAGAGGGGAAATGATTAGGATTGAGGTGGGGGTCACAAATCCCATGCAGATTCTGAAGAGGTATTATGAGGCTTCACCAGCTCAGGTAATTCATTATAGGAAATGCGCTTTTTTCTGTCTGTACATTTAGCCTCTAATATTGATAATGGATGCTGTACTCCTGGTACTTGGAAAGATGTGATTGCTCCCCTTGTCTCCCTGGTATGCATCTATATCATCAGGGCAGAAGATGGAGTTAATTGCTGCACCAGTTGGCTGTGGCCTTTGTCAATTTGATCTTCCTGAGTTTGAAAGGTGTCAGTCAGTCAAGGGGAGTTCAGTGTTGTTATCTGTAGGGTGGGTTGACGCTGAGGAGTATTTCAAGTAATGTGGGTAGGTTGATTATTTCCTGCAATGGAGAAAGCAGATATTGATATTAAGAGATTTTGACATGTGGTTCAGGATTGATAAAAGTGAAACATTGAAGCAATGTCCTTTATTATGTCTTTGTCTGTGGATAGGGTGAGCGAATCCTTTAAGTAGAGATGCTGTTTATCTGATTGTTGATATTATTAATGAGAAACACTTTGACAATAGTGAGATGATTTGTTTTACTATGGGTGGCTAATTAAATCAATTCATTAACAAATTACTAAGCCCAGTGGATATTACACTATTTTGATGATGTCCACTCATGAAGTCGAACAAAATAGATGACGTTTAATAAACTTGACATGCTTGGATGTGATAGAATCTGTGAAAATAACAATAGCACCTAACTCTTCTATCTTCTTGCCATGTTATCTTTCGATTACCTTTTTTAAAAAAAAATTAAATAAAAAAAAGCATAGGATAATATTTCCAGGGGCATAGCCTAGTTAGTGAGATTCAGGGATGGGGGGTGCAAATCTCAAATGTCCACCCTAAACAAGCAGTGGGTCACAGAGTGAATGTGTGAGGTGACCAGGGTTTGGGATAGACTGTTCTCATCAGGAGAAGGGTCAGTACTTATTTGCATTTGGTAGGCCTCTGTGGCTGATTTAGAATTTAGAGTTTGGTGGACAGGTACTCAGTTACAGCTGCAATCAAGTACCCTGTCCACCGAACTCAAGGTCTCCCGCCCAATTTGGAGTTGGATGGAGCACAGGTTTTACGCCGACAAAGTAAACTTTACTCTGTCACTATAAAACTTACTTTTGCGGCCTACAGAGTTGGTCCCATTGGAAGTAAGCCATCAGACCTTCCGCACTATTTAGAATGGGCAGTAAGATGGCTTTTGTTTTCCTCTGTGTCACCGCCAGGTATATTCTGATGGTGAGAGACAGTAAAAAAAAAGACAAATAACCTCCGTACCATGAGAGAAACTCATGTGGGGGTCATTATTTTTTTAAGTTTCAAAGACAAACTCCTGCAAAAAAAGTTGCTGCACTGCCTTGCATCATTGAAGAGATCAGAATTGTGCCATATATTGTGCAGTTCTGCTCTCTTCATACTCTGGGACACTTTGGGCCGCCTAGAGCCAACACAGTCCCCCTTGCACCATAGCTATGGCCAAGATAGATTTTGCGATTTCATGCACAAGAAAATATATTTTAAGGCTTTTTTCTCCTTGCAACTGTGCTGCGGAACACATGCAAAGAGGACATAACAGGCAGGCGTAATATTCTATTTATTTATTTATTTTGAGTTTTATATAGTGCTAGTTAGACCCAAAGGTATCAGAGTGCTTTACAATGTGTGAGGATTTGTGTGGGTCAGAACAGTAAACAAAAGAGTATAGAACAATACAACATTAAGGTAGTCAAAACAGTCACAAAAGTATAAAACAATCCAGCATTAAGGTAGCGGGTTTAGTGACGGATTAGAGACCGAGAGAGTCAGGCAACCGCATCAAAGGATCTTGTCGATGGGGGTTGGATCTTTGGAAGACATAGCCCACTGTAACACCCATTACCCGCCCCTTTCACGCTACATGCTGCATGAAAAGGGGCCTTATTTACAAGGGGGCGTTAAGCCACGTTAAGTGGCTTAACGCCCCCTTGTAAATAAGGCGAAGGACTTACCGGCACCAGAACGCCATAAAAAGTGACGTTCTGCTGGCAATAAGCCCCATTGTGTCTTGATTATAGTTTAAAAAAATATCTGCATCCTTTGGAGTTATTTAAAGAAAAATTAACACCCACAAGAGTAACGATATTTAGGCTTTTATATTTATGTCAGGGGATAATTTTGTTATCAATATTTTGACCTTCATTCCCTTGCCATCCCCTGCTACTCTAGTGGACTATGTAAGTCCTTTCTATCTGGTCTGCCATATAGGGATCTGAAAAAGTAGAAGAGAGGGCAGCGAATATTTACACAAAGAGATTAGCAGAAAGTGTTTTGCTTGGTTGATTGTAACTTGCAACCTGAAGCTTATCCTTAGCAACATGTTGTGTAACAAACCTTACATGCTTATCTAGTGTAACTTTTCTTATGTAAAGGGCTCTGACACCCATGAAGTCTAATCTGTGCTTTCAAAAACTCAAAAACAAATATATTAAACACACACTAAATTCTAATTTCTAAATCACTGTCTCTTCATCTGAGCTTTTACCTTTACTCTGTTTCCCTCATTGTAATGAAAGCAAACTTCATTTTAACATCTCTTTTCTGTCTGTTAAAAAGGGTACTTTGAAAGCCTTTCAAGCTATAGGTACTGTTAGAAAATCATGTTTCGGTAGGTATTGTGAAGTGTCTGTGTGTCTAAGGTTTATTAAGATGTCAGCGATCATTAGTAATAAGTCAATTGTGGATGAAATGTTACAAGAAACCTGTTCTTCACTTGAGGTTTCATAATATATAATTACCTGTTTTGGCTCTAGGGAAAAAAACATAATTCAAAAGCTTATATAGATGTATTTCTCATGTCCTTGTTTTGTAAAGCAGTCATACCCTTTTCTAATTAGTCTTCATTTATATATCTGAAAGTAAGAATTTCAAACCTGCTATGGCCTGTATTCGCTTTGTCATCTCCATTGATTTTTCTAATAAAAACTAAAAAAGCACTGTGCACGCTATGCATGTTTCACATACATAAACACAACAATATAGGGGGCGTGGCTGAACCGCCCGCAAGATGGCCTCAGGACTTTGAAGCTCTGCTCGGCATCGGAGGGATTTCTTTGCTACGGGCAGCGGTGTCCGCCAAGAATGTTTCTGCTATAATGGAACTGGTGGGGGAACGCGGGGAGACAAGGTATTTTTCCTTTTTTGGCTATATTTGAGCCATTTACAGTGTTGTTGTTCCCCGCGTCGCGCTCCTCAGAATCGGTGGTTGTGGCCACCATTTTGTCCTCCGCAGAGCCCGTCGGAGCTGGCTTTGTGTGCCGGGTCGCTCTAAGTCGCATATGGCTCCCAGTATCAAATAGAAGCAGGGAAGCCTTGGAAACCGAATTTATATGTATATTTACTGCTTTCACAGTGACAGTTTACTGTTAGCTGACGTGCCCGCTGTATATCACACTCATGGCATAGTGCTCAATTCCTGTCAGCTAGAATTTCCTGGAGCAACAGGTTTGTCAGCAAGCCTTTGGAAACTGCTTTTAAAATACCTATTTGCTTGTTTTGACAGTGCTATTTAAAGGAAAGCTGATATGCCACATACATAATACACTTTTGTGTTCAAACTCTGTCAGCTATAAATACTTCTGGGTATACAGTTTTGTCAGCAGTCTAACGCATGATTCTCCTCATGTTGATTCACCCCTATTTTTTTAACTTTTCTGTTTGTTGAGAGGCGGGCTGATAGTTTGGACTATTTTTGACACCCATTCCTTCCACAATAATTTATTCTGCTCTGCCTTCAACTATTTGGTGCCATACTTGATATTTTTGAATAAAGCACATATTTCAGATATTTCCTTGTGTGTGGCATTCGGTTATCTTCACGGCCTCTATTTTTCTTTCGCATGCATATGGAGTCTGCTCCCTCCTCTAGTCTGAAATGCTGCTACCTCATCTACAGTCATGCCCACTGCTTGCAAAGACTCAAATGCTTCTATCAAAAGGCAGAAAAAAGATCCTGGTTCCCCTATAAAGTCTCCTCTACCTTTGACTCTGAAGGACCTTAATGAGGAGATCACGCATTTGAAACCCTTTGTCATGGAGACTAACATTACACTTCAATAAATCAAATGAATCCACCACATGGGACTAGAAATAAACAGGAAAGTGTGTTGAGTCATCCAAATGTGGATGCACACAGCGTTTGCTTAAATACCCCTCACACACCAAAAGGACCCTTGGTGTCATGCTTCATCATTAGGTCTTCCCGTCCCGCTGCGGACGGGGCGTGCTACGACCTACGGCTACGCGGGAGCACTAATATTAATTATACTATGTGTAGTGATGGGGTAGTGAGAGGAGGGGTCGAGAAAGGATAAGGGTAGGTGATTTAAAAAGGACCTTAAGCCTCTTGTAACGGGTGGGGGAGAGAGTCGCCAAACGTAGTTGTAAAGGTCAACCCAGTCTCGCCTTGAAATAACACCAACCCGCGGCTCCGTGATGGTGTTATTTCAAGGCGAGACTGGGTTGACCCGTTACAAGAGGCTTAAGGAGTATTAACTCCTACATTACATAATTGACATTTACATGATACTATTAGGTATCGTATAGAGTGCATAATTTACGCTCTTTATTATATTTTTTCATCACTTTTGTATATATAGCACACCCATTTGGGAACAATCAACATAGTGGATATTGAGGGATCTTCTTAGTCCTGATGAAGAAGCTTTGCTTCGAAACATGTTGACTCCTTAGGAGCATCCGCACATTATTGGCAGGATCTCTCCGCATCACTTTTTAACAGGTCCAGCCTCAATGACCTATTAAAGTTCTTCTTAAGTCCATGAGGCCAGGTCCTTTTTAAATCACCTACCCTTATCCTTTCTCGACCCCTCCTCTCACTACCCCATCACTACACATAGTATAATTAATATTAGTGCTCCCGCGTAGCCGTAGGTCGTAGCACGCCCCGGTCCCGCAGCGGGACGGGAAGACCCCAATGATGAAGCATGACACCAAGGGTCCTTTTGGTGTGTGAGGGGTATTTAAGCAAACGCTGTGTGCATCCACATTTGGATGACTCAACACACTTTCCTGTTTATTTCTAGTCCCATGTGGTGGATTCATTTGATTTATTGACTTAGCATCAGAGGAGGATATATCCGCCACAGTGTCCGTGTGTGACACTACCTCTTCACTCCCTCCCTTTGTTATATAAAGATAATAACATTACACTTCAACATATTGAGAAAAAGTGGTCTACATTGGAGTCCAGGGTGCCATGTGTTGAACAACAGATTAGTGAAGTGCATGATGCGGCTGCCAAAATCGACTGTATGACTAAGGATATAGCGCTCTTGAAGCAACAGATAGAAGATTTAGAAAAACGAAATAGGCGTAATAATCTCTGAATTTATGGCATTCTGGAAGGATCAGAGGGGTCATACATGCTTGCCTTTCTTGGAGTACACATTCCCAAGCCGGTGGGCCTTAAGGAAGAAACACATCTCAACTTACAACGTGCTCACCGTATTGGCCCCAAATCTGTAAGTGCTTCAAGTTCTGGCCACCCTAGAGGAATAATTGTTCTCTTTCTACAGTATACTGAGCTGCTGTTGGTGTTATTGGCACAAACACAAGGAGATGATGGACGGAGCGCTGAAACTTTTCAGACACTCACCCCCAATCACAGATCGGGGTTGAATCCATAATCATTCTTTAGCTCACTTCGCCACCCCAGTTCAGACACAGCTATCTACAATTCAGTCTTGACCCTGTGCCTCATGGGAACAGTCCAGCCCGAACTGCCATGCCATGTCTTCCCTGGACCGGAAACAAGCATCCTGGACAGGTTTCGGGGTAACACCCCTCAACAGCCAGGCTAGCTTGAATCCAGGGGCAAAGTGAGCAAGGGAACCACGTCTGGGCATACCCTGCCAACTTAGGGCGAACAAAGCAAACACAAGGAGATGATGTACGGAGCGCTGAAACTTTTCAGACACTCACCCCCAGTCACAGATCTGGGTTGAATGCATCATCATTCTTTAGCTCACTTCGCCACCCCAGTTCAGACACAGCTATATGCAAATCAGTCTTGACCCTGTGCCTCATGGGAACAGTCCAGCCCGAACTGCCAAGCCATGTCTTCCCTGGACCGGAAACAAGCATCCTCGGACCGGTTTGGGGGTAACACCCCTCATCGGCCAGGCTAGCTTGAATCCAGTGGCAAAGTGGGGAAACATCATTTACATCACATGTGATACGTCGCATGCCATTACAACGCGGTCGTTACAACAATTTGCTGTAGGGGGCAGAAGGTGTTGGATTTAAAATCCAACACCTTCCCTACTGTTGCACAGACTGGAGTTGGAATAGTAAATTATACTATTCCAACATCCAGCGCCCCCGACAGCAAGTCGTTGTAACGACTTGCTTGTAATGGTATGGGATATAACAACGTGGTCATTGTAACAACTGCGTTGTAATGGCATGCGATGTATCGCATGCGTTGTAATGTGGCCTATTTCGGCAAAGTGAGCAAGGGACCCACGTCTGGGCATACCCTGCCTGTTATCGGAGGCTAAGCAAAGAAAACAAATGCTATGGTCTGGTCAGAGGATCTTTATTTCCCAAGATGTACCATGCGCAACTGCCACTTGTTGGAAGGAGTTTTTATCCTTTCGGCCAACACTACGATCTATAAGATATGGCCTTGTACACCCATGCTTCTTTAAAGTCACGTATACGGACTGAATATTTTCATTCGATCGTCCAGAAGACCTGAAGAAATGTATTCTCCAACACAAGGGTGAAGCAATGGATCTTGGAAAAGTCTGAACTCCTTGTTTTGGTGCCGCTTCACCTGTCATAGGCTTATGCCTTTGACCCCTGTCTCTGAACTGAATTGAATTAAATATATATCTTATTTCAAGCAATTGAATACGCCGTCATTAATGGCAGCATGTTTAAATGTTAATGGTGTTTGTTTTATGGTTGTCCTCTTTAGCTAATTGGTCTATTTATTTAACCTTGCTATATATTTATTCCTCTTTGCAGTTGTCTGTTATCTAACCTGGACTCCCTCCTTTGATGTCTTGTCTCCGAAGTACCTCCCTTCCCAGACCTACTGTTTCCATACTATCCTTTGTTTGGTAAGTTGTTTTTATTGATCATTTATGTATTATGCACTTTTATTATTGACTTATTTGTATTGTTGTCTTATTGATCCTAGTCACATGATTTGTTGCAATGCGCTTATTTCTCTTCATGCTCTCTGTTTCTTTTTCATTACAATGATTGCCTTTCTTGCTGTTGTTATTGAATCTAAATAGATTTGTGCCTGTAGTCCGTCTTCGGTTTGGCGCTTTTCTACACCTCCATCATATTCTTTTCACATTGGATGTGTTTTACTTTCTTCATGACTAAAGCTTCTTGGCTTTTTGTCATCTCTGTTGTCTCTATCAGAGTTATTGTTCCTTTCCTTGCTTTCATTTCTTCTTCCTCTTTTTCTTTTCTTTCTTGTTTCTTTCTCTTCCTCCTTTTCTTTGATCTCATTATATTTTATAGTTGTTCATCGATTATGATGGTTAAATCATTTTATGTGTTATATGTATTCTGAAGGTTTGTTGTTCTTGTTTCCTTTTCTGGATACATTGGTTCAGTATATATGTTAAAGTATTACAGTGGTAAACTTCCTTGAGGGTATTTCAAGGGCTTGCGTAATCCTATCAAAAAATATCGAGTTCTGACTCATTTAGCTCGGCTTAAATGTAATATTGCTCTATTACAGGAAATGCACTTACTCGACAAAGATTTAAATTCATGCCGTAAGAATTGGGTTGGTCAAATTTTTTGTTCTCCAGCCCTTGACCATAAAAATGGGGTTATTATTCTGGTTCACAAATCCCTTCCCTTGGTAATTGAGGAAGAGGAAAGAGATGTGGAGGGTCGATGGGTTCTCATACAGGCCACCATCCATCACACGCCTATTTCTATATTGAATATTTATGGTCCCACCGGTAGAGATGTACAATTTTGGGAACAAATGTGAGTTGTTTTACGCTCCTGTTCAAATGCAAATGTAATTGTTGGTGGTGATCTTAATCAAATTGTTGACCCTTTTCTAGATAGAAAGTCTCAAGTTAAGAATGTTCCTAACAAAATGCAGAAAACATTTACGAGTTTTATTCACTCCAGAGGATTAGTTGATGCCTGGAGGCAATACTCTCCGGACACATTGGAATATACCTTTTTCTCACCAACACATAAATCCCAATCCGGAATTGATTACTTATTTCTTTCACCCCCTCTAGTTGTTACTCTTACGCATGCTGAAATTGGGTCAATATTAATTTCAGATCATGCACCGGTTATAATAGTTTTGGATCTATTGCCTGAGATCTCTAAACCTAACAGATAGCGCTTTAATAATAGCCTATTGAAGGATAAGGATTTTGTAAAGAATTTTGAATGTTTTATACAAGAATTTTTTTTGCATATTATCACATTGAATATTCCATTTCATATTGTTTGGGATGCTTTCAAAGCTTCTGCCCGAGGGCATATAATTAATTTCGTGCTGGCTAAAAAGAAAAAAACTAATAAAGAATCCTCATTACTGCTTCAGTCCATCAAGCAATTGGAACATGAACTTTTCACTACTAAGAACGATATTGTGTTACAATGTTTCACGAATACTAAATTTGAGTTTAATAAAAGGTCAACTGAGGAGGCTGCCAGAGCACGGTTAAAAATGAATTCCAAGTTTTTGGGTGGACGCAATAAGGCAGGCAAATTACTTGCCAACTACCTAAAAGTTAAATCTGAAAAGTCTAAAATAGTAAAGATTATGGATGAAAACGGGTATCCTCATGTTAAAAATAATGCAGTTTTGAAGTGCTTTACTGATTTTTAGATAAATCTTTACACACCAGACCACTTCCCCTCAGATGAGGCACTAGATTCCTATTTTCACTCTCTCCCACCAAGACGGCAACAGATGCAGGATCTTTCTTTTCTACAAGAGCCTATTTCAATTTCTGAACTAAAATCTGCTCTTAATGCACTAACCAAAGATAAAGCACCGGATCTGGATGGTTTTTCTGTTGAATTCTACTCCTATTTTTCACATATTTTACTCCGCACTTACTTACTTTATATCAGTCTTTTTTTCACAAGATGGAGCTCAGGGGACTTTTTGGGAGGCTATGATCTGCTTGATACCTAACAAGGATAAAGACTCTTCCTTATGCATCAATTACAGACCCATCTCCCTTATTAATTTAAATTGCAAGCTTTTTGCCAAGATTTTATCAATTAGGATTTCTCCTCTAATTCCCGATATGGTTGGATTTGAGCAGACTGGATTTGTTAAGGGTAGACACATGACTGACAATTCTAAGTTGTTTCTGGATATTCTATATATGGCTTCTTCTGACAATACACCTATGGCTGCCGTAACTTTGGATGCTGAAAAGGCTTTTGATCGTGTCAATTGGAAGTTTATGATGAGGCCTCTTAAACGGAATGGTTTTAGTTCAACCTTTCTCAAATATATACCTATATTATATTCCTCCCCGATGATGTCTGTTTTTTTAAATGGCTCCCAGTCTTCATATTGTACCCTTTTATGGGGTACCAGACAGGGTTATCCTTTATCCCCTTTGCTTTTTATTTTATCCCTAGAACCCTTTTTGCACACATTACGAAATTCCTCATCATTTCATGGCTTTTGACACAAAGATACTGAGATTAAGTTCTCAACATATGCTGATGATGTGATCCTTTATGTCTCTGAGCCTGAAACATCAATCCCGGCTTTTACTACTCTTTTATCATCGTACTCTAGATTATCTGGATATAAATTGAACTTTTCAAAATCGGAAGTACTCCTCTTAATAAATATTGTCTTAAGGATATGTTTGATGGCGATGGGCTTAAATGGTCTCCACACTTTATCAAGTGTTTGGGAATTAAATATTCTACTTCTATGGCAAAGACAATCCAGATAAACTTAGAGGATGTTCATCATAAGATCCTCCAAATGACGGAGAAATGGTCCCCACTGTATTTGTCTTGGTGGGGAAGGTTGTCCACTATAAAGATGATGTTTTTACCTGTTATTAATTTTTACCTGTCCATGTTGCCTATTAAATTACCTTTAACATTTTTTAAGTTATTGAACAAATCGATTGTTAAGTTTTTATGGAATGGTAAAAAACGTGCATCTCTTTAGCATCTCTCTGTAAACCCAAAGAGTTGGGGCGTAAGTTTTCCTAATTTTCAGCAATACCATAATGCCTTTGTTTTAAAACAGGTTCTACCATGTATGGGGGATACTGATTCTCCACCTAATAGTATTTGGTGCAGACTGGACGATTCACTTGTGTCGCCTTTTTATACTTTACCATATTTTTCTAAACCTCCTCAAGCCTTTTCCGCTCCACCTAGTAAATACTCTAGTCTCGTATCTTCTCCTATTCTCACAAGGCCTTTAACCCCAGTACAAGAGTTTCTGGAATCCTCTATATGGCATAATAAATCTCTCAAAATTTCAAATCGAACTATTTTTTGGAAACATTGGGTTCTGAAAGGTATAATTCAAATGAAACAATTGCTGTGTGATATGACTCCTCTTCCTTTTTCCGTAATTCAAACCAAATTCGCTCTTCCTTCTACTTATGCCATTAAATATGAGTCTCTCAAAGATGCTCTTTTGCAAGCTACCTCCACACTCACTCAGTCTCAATCTAATATAAGTTCCTCATCTCCAGTTCCAATTGCACTTTCGTCATCACTTAAAGCATCATATATATATATATATATATAGATATATATATATATATATATATAAATATTTGCATTACATTACCCCTTCCCGTCCCAAGTCTAAAATTGAAACATTGTGGGAGTCTGATCTTCAACATTCCTTATCTTTAAGGGTTTGGGGTTCAAATTGGAGTAAAATACATCACACTTCACCTAATGCCAGCACTACACAAACACTTTATTATTTTTATAATATGCTATATATTACCCCACTTTCTTTGCAAAAATATGACCCAAATCTTTCAAATATGTGTTGGTTTTGTAAAACCCTCCCCGGCACATATTTACATATGTTTTTTCACTGTCCGCCAACCACTGCTTTTTGGTTGCAGGTTTGTAAAATTATTTCTACTATTTGTTCTATTAATTTCCCCTTTGATATCAAACATATTTTTCTGGGAAGTTCCTCACGCTCTTGGCCAGTACGCTCTAAATTAGGTAAATTTCTGGATCTGTCACTTGATAATGCTTTTCAAGTCATTACATCAAATTGGAAAAATGCCAAGAATATCAATGTTGCTAGTTGGTGGAATCTTCTTTGTTCCCATCACAGGCTTGATACAGCATCAGCTACATCTACATTACAAATGATAAATAAAGACCTCTTTTGGTCTCCACTTATTGGTTATTATAAAAAAAATCTAAACTCTCCAAGGATTCTACAATGGTTTTCCAGCCCCCATGATTGTTTTTCCCCTCTTGTTTAATATCATTTATAGTTATTTTGCCATTGGTATTGTATGAGACACGTTGTTGTATAACATGACGTTACTATACGGAATAAGATATTATATGTAGGGCTCCCGGTTTTATGGTATTTATTTTTTTACCATTTCCATCTGTATTTATTCATATTTATTTTTATGTCATTTTATCTGTATATATCCGCATTTATTTTTGTTGCAAGCAAAAAAAGAACCTTCGACTAGTATTTTTCCACATTTATTTAAATAGACAGTGCTCATGGTTGTTATAGGTTTAGCTATATGTATATATGCGCCAAATTAAGTAAACACAATACAATGTGTGAGAGTCTATTACAGACAATTGGAAGACAAATGTTGTGTATGTTTCATGCAACATCCACAAAAAAACCTTTCTGTTAAATCAAAACAGGACCTCACATATGAGAAATGGGAGTGGTGTCAGAGAGATTACTTGCAGTAATATTAGTGAGCTGCTGCTGTGTTACAATATTGAAAACACTGTCACTAGCCATGATAAACACATTTAGAATTTAGATGAGTGCACCTGTGCACTTTCAGTGACCTGGCCAAAGACTGCATGAAAGAGCTGTCTACTTTCGTCATAAATTACAGATATTGGATGCCTTGTTCTCCTTATTGTCAGTTCCATGCTCCTCTCTGTGGTGCGCGCTGACTATCCACAGCTGAGACAGCAAACGACCTCCTCTGAAGCAGGGAGCTCTCATTTCAGAAATAAATTAAAGGCAATTAAACAATTTACTGTAATCCCACACAATAGCTGCGGCCACAGTTCTTCCTCGCACAGTGGAGAAAAAAAATGATTTAACTTGAAAAAGGACTAACAGATATGCCGCGGCTGTCTCCATCTCTCAGGAATGTTTGTGTTTCTTCGTGCGGTGCCAAGTTACGGAGGAAAGTTTCAATTTAAGGCCTGAAAGTATCCCAAAGCTAATGCGACCTAATTTCCCTAATGTGTTTATGCCACCGGTCTTTCTGACCTTTTTGGGTCACACTCCTTTCTGCCAGTCCTACATTAGCACCAAGTACTCGCGCTACTAACACCATCCCCCGCCTCCTCAAAGTTAAAGTGCCGTAGTGGTGCAAACAGTGAAATACAAGTCCACCTCCACCCCCACCTTTTCACTTAACTGTGACCTAAAACTGACTGCTGTGCTGGGGCAGCGCTCACTACAGAGCCAGAGCTCCGGAGATGTTGAATGATCAGCTGATTGGCTAAAAGGATGTAACAGGCACTTCATCAGGGCTATGGTGGGCAGGTCAGAGGCAAGACGCTCCTAGGAAATAATTTCCCACGTCTACCAAAGATTAATGGCCCAGCAGGTGTTAATGTGGGCAGGCATACAGGGCAATCAGGAAGAGGGGCGTGGCGAAGCAACTCTGGGCTGGAGCACGGATTGTTGAACAATTCTCAGAATCCAAGAATCCAATTTGGTCGTATTATTCCGTTTCTATTTATAAATACAGACGGAAGAAAAATATTTTTCCGTCTGTATTTATATGTAAAAATCCATTTAAACGGAAAACTGGGAGCCTTAATTATATGATACAGTATTTATTATGAGATATATGTACAGATAGGTAATACTTATTGTTTTATTCCTCCTTTTCTTTCTTTTATTTTCCTCTCTTCTCTATTCTCTTCTGTTTTTTCCCTTCTTTCTTTTTTCTTAAAATACAAAATACAAAAAAAATGCGATATCATAAGTGCAGAATTATGATATTATCTTAATAAGTTTATTGTACAATTTCCTTTTTTGTATTTAGGTATTATTTATTTTTGCCTTTCTTGTCAATATTATATTTCATAACCTGGTTTTCAACTATAAGTAATAGATAATTCTGTACTTTTTTATTTCACTTTAATAAAGCTTTTATCAAACTAAACACAACGATATATATGATTATGCCCCCTTTTGCTTTTTTTACTTAAGTACAAGGGACCAGGTCCCCAAGTCCTGTAATGGTGGCCGCAACAATTTTCTCAAGGTTGCCGTCAGGCAAACAGAACTGGTACCAAAAAGGCTGACAGGAGAAAAAGTTCTCTCAGCCAATTACAAGTTCCTATTTTTTTAAAGTTATGGTACTGTGGGACTCGTTTGGGAGTCCACATGACCACTGCCCGGAAAACTACATTTTTAACCTCTGCATGACCAACGCGACCAACTCCCTAAACACGAATTTTGCAGAAACAACTGAATGCATTGACACCAAATAATAACAAGGCACAACGACGTGTAACTAGGTATTGAAAAGATCCATGGCTCCTCAAAGCAGATGAGCACATGGTGATAGTATGAAACTCTAAACTGATTTCTTTCAGATCATAATATATGAAACATTTTTGAGCAAAGGAAAAAATAATGGACTGCACTATATGCCCTTGGCAATACTCTACAATAATATTGTGGCTTAATTACGTCTGGCAAAATATATTGTGCCTTAAATATCTTTAACAAAAATATCCGCACCCTTTGGAGATATTTAAAGAAAAATTAAGACCCAAAGGAGTAATATTGTAGAAAACGATATTCAGGCTCTTATATTTATGTCAGGGGATATTTTTGTTATCAGCAGGAGTGGCCCTTGCAGGTAAGAGCGGTGTGGTGGTTGGGGGACTCGACAGACGACGAGGGAAAATTAAATATTTAAGTTTCCCTCGTCGTCTGTCGAATCCCCCCCCACTCCACCCCACCGCCCTACCCCTCTTACCTGCACCGGCTGCTCCTGGTTATCAGTATTTTGACCTACATCCCCTTGCCATCCCCTGCTACTCTACTGCGCTATGTAAGTCCTTTCTGTCTGATCTGCAATATAGCAGTTGAGAAAGTAGAAGAGAGGACAGCAAATATTTACACAAAGTGAGTAGCAGAAAAGGTTTTGCTTGGTTGATTGTAACTTGCAACCTGAAGCTTATCCTTAGCAACATGGTGTGTAACAAACCATACATGCTTATCTAGTTTAACTGTTCTTATATAAAGGGCTCTGACACCCCTGGAGTCTAAAATGTGCTACATAAAACTCGAAAACAAATATATTAGACACACTGAGATCTAATTTCTAAATCACTCTCTCTTCATCTGAGCTTTTACCTTCACTCTGTTTCCCTCATTGTAATTAAACCAAACTTAGGGGCCCATTACGATGGCGGGCGGAAGCACTACCGCAGTGCTGGCGGATGCAAAAACCACCAGTTACCGCCGGCACGCAGCAGTCCACACGCCCGCCCAATTACGATGCGAAAAGCAGGCCAAACACCGCCGGCAAGCCAGCAACACCGTCCGCCATCAAAGTGCGCCCGCACACGTAGCGGCGCAGCACAACTGACACACACCGTCCGACGAAACACGTCCCGCCCGGCGCATAAATTACGATGCCGCAAACAAACGGCTCCCACGGCAAAGAGATACCGCACGTGAAAGAGAGGCGGAAACACGGACGCAGAGCACGGACAACGAAGAAGCGGCACCCCGGGCATGAATCCAGCACTGCAGGCCCTTCCCATGCTTCTGCTGATGCACCACCAAGGACGCAACGTACCGCGGAGACGCAGGTAGGCACACACACAACAAGTGCACGCAAACAGCGCACACAGTGCAAGGGCGGATAAAGCGGACAACCCCCCACCAGCGCGTGCACACTACACATCTACCATTGCATCCACATATGACACACAGGCCAAATCCTAACATCGCGGAACACATGTGTACACACCACCTGGGACTAGGAACCAACCACCCCGTCACGGCCCCAAAGCGCCGATGACGCCGCCACACATGCGCACAACGCAGAGGCCAACCGCAGCGCCATGCATGCGTCGCACACAGACACAGGGACACAACCAAGCAGCACACACACCAGCCCCACCCCGAACGCACATGACACGTGACAGGCCGGCCACAGACATGTCCCCAACGCCCAATTCACGGACAACACCCAACGCCACACAACCGACGCACACATGTCAGTGAAGTCACGCAACAGCAGGACACACCCCAGTGTAACAAACATGGCGAAGCACACAGCGGCGGCAACACCAACTAGGAGAAGCAGGGCCCCTTCGGGAAGAGGAACGCCAGTACCACACTGAAAAACCCATACCACCCTGCACATATGAACAAGACACATGAAACGGAACACCAAAGAGCCCGGGGACCGACAACAGGTGGCCCAAGAATTACATCCACACACAAGGCCCAACGCAGAGCGGAAAGGCAGCCTGCCGCCCACACAAGGGAGAGCAGACAGCACTGAATGACCTTCCATTCCAACACCGAAACCACAGCCCTACGACAGAAGCCGGTGAATACAGCCATTGTCCAAGAATAGACCAACACAGGCATGCCGAGGAGACCGACCACACGGCAGATAGCGCATATCACAGAAGCACACAACGGACGGGGAAGAAAGAAGAAAACACTCCCCCATGTCGGCCACATGCAAGTTAATTGGAAGGAGTCACACAGCACCGACCTTGAACTGTCTGAGAAGCATGTGGGAAGAGGGCCCGTGTCCTCCAAACAAGCCAACAGAACACAAGTCCTGTCTCCCCACGACTACACAGAGCTCACAGCAACCCCGGAGCGTGCACATTGCAGACTGCACACACAGCCGGAGCACGCCACCTCTACGAACCGCTGCGAAATGGCAACCGCAACACACCTACCCAACTACGCCGAAGAGCTCAAGCTGTACCAAACCAGCACGATACATACATTGGGATGCGATCTCCTGTCCCTGCTGAACGTAAGTTACCGACTGACTTACCGCATCACATTGTTCAGCTGCGTCATGCCCGTCTTCTACTGTCGGAGGTGTCCCTACCAGCATCCCGTCGAGATATGCCTCTCCAACCCGGCATGTCTGAAGGCGGACCTGCTACCACTACTCCTCCCTCTGGACGCACACGACAGGGCCTGCTCTGCCTATGGGGGCATGGCGTATGTGGCCAACATCGCACGCGCACTGAAATGGAACCACTGTGCCTCCACACGACGGATCATCGAGAACAGCTACATCGAATGTCACCCAGCATGCCCCATCATGGTCCTCCAAGGGACAACCTACGAACAACACCTTGACAGCCACCATCCGCTTCATTGGCTGGCAAACATGTACACCACCAATGACATGGAAGCCCTGCTGGACGGCATCGCATACCTGACAACCTGTAAATACGTCGAACCACAACGCAGGTTCCCCGAGTGACCTATGAAGTCCAACCCCGCACCCATGCTCAGCTTCCGCACGGACTGGCCAGTCACCACCACAACAGCCATACCAAACGACCGGCAACTGTAACCACACCATCAACGACATCGCCATGACATCGGATATGACCGGGACATGCACACTGTTCCCCACCACATCCAGGAACACCGCATGCATCGTGGGAGGCAGTGGCATGGGCTCTGTGCATCGCACCCACATGGACGGAACTGCACGAACAACCAGGACACGACATGGATCCAGCGCCCATGGACACACACACCGCTCAGTGGACATGAATAGGTCGCCTGGAGTCTGTGGGTGCTGCACCCCTCCCACCCCCGCCCCGGGAAACCCATACCAGGACCTTTGCATGGACGACAAGTGCATACAACAACAACACGACCCCAGTGACTGTGACATGTCCAGTAACCACCACAGTGCAACAACAAGTGGCACGCCGCTGCATGCACGCAAGCACATGCCCTGATGTCATCTCACATGCACGCGTGCATGAGGAACAACCGCAGCAAACCTGTCACATGGAACTGAGATGGACTGTGCCCATGATGCCGAGCGGTCTGGTAGGCTACATGTATACCGTCTGTGTCAAAGTCCGCAGCTCCGCAGCCATACGTAAATGTACATTAGCACAGCCTTGGCCAAGCAGATGTAACCCCACACCCTATCCCATTTGTAATCATGCTCAGTATATCCTCAACATGTATCCCGCTGCCAGTAGTGTCCACTATACTGCATCACAGAGGACAGAAGACTCAATATAATGTTTGAAACCAGAACTGTCTCCGCTGACTCATTTCACAAGTACGAATGAGAGAGGATGAGAGTATGTGAAGTACACGGCAGTCGTGACATGACCATGTAGTCCACTGGTATTGGATGTCAACGCAAATGAGTAGCACTACTGTGGAAGACACACATGTGTCGTGTGAAGTCGTATGGACGCAGTGCTCAGGTGGGTGGGTGCGACGGGTAGATGCGCACATGCCAAGTTGGAGCACGCCGTGTTGGGAGGGCTCATGAACAGTACACCACCGCTTCCCTGGGCATTGTGAGAGGACACCTGTCGGGGGGAGTGAACACGTGTGTGCACAGCAGCCGGGCACACGTACAAAGCGGTACCAGGCGCACCGAATGCCCACCCTCTGTGGACAAGCTGGATCCTGTTGTGCGCCCGCCATGCCCCTTGACAAGGCACACACAGCCCCAGTCGACCAGGTGTAACCCCAACATAGTCAATCCACACAGGCGATACAGGGCACGGGATGGCAGTGGAGCATGGTGTGTGAGAGGTCTCCTCGCGCTCCTCCTGGTCATATCACGCAGGCAATAGAACCTCAACGTCCAGCATGGCAAAAAGTCAAATGGAAGTGTAGGGGGACGCACCACAGCACGAGCAGCACTGACGTCACGGGAGGTGGCTCGCACCATCCCATCCATTGCCCATCATACCAACCACGCCACATGCCATTGCGACTAAGTGCAAGCGCGTGCGCCACCACCCCTGAGCCCTCCCCAGAGAGGCCAAAGAGTGAATGTGTGGGCCATCAGCCACAGACGGACGCGGCATGGCCGCAAGGGCAGCCACAGCCACTGGGTGTCGCAGGTGGCGGATCCGGAAGGCGAAGACTGTGATGCATAGTCCATGCAGGCCGGGTCTCCATTTGGGGCACCACGCAGGTGGACGGCGTCCCGCCACACATCATACCCTGAGACAGCCCACTCGTGCAACTGGACCCACACATGCACTCCTTGCCCTCTCTGGTGCGAGCTTGGGGCTGCCTGTGCAAGCGCTAGCCTCGCAGGTGAGCATGCATATTGGGGGGCGAGGGGAGGACATGAGGGCTGGGGCGAAGATGACTGTATCACTGTCAGTTAGTACAAGGGATGACCCAGATGTGGAAAGGAAGAGACGTGTCCCGTGTGTACTGCAACTAGTCGCCAATCCAACTACCCCCCATGTCCGGAATGTAAGCCCGCACCTAGGCCCGCCCATCCGCCACATCGAACATACCACCAGCACGACAACCTTCCCATTCGAAAAACTGACTGGGGGTGGCGACCAGTGAACAATCATGTGTAGCCTACCCACGCGTACATGTGGGCCCTCCATGATCCATGTCACCTGCGGCAAAGACAAGACATGCGCAATGAGGGAAGTGAGGAGAGCTGTCCGCCCCACGCGCAGAAGGTGCATCAGCTCCACAGACCCAGCAGCGAGTCCAGCAGGGGTCACATGTGCAGGGGCAGCTGTGCCTGGTGTGAAGGCACATGCATATGGACAGCACATCGACCAATGTGTAGTCTGCCCACATCCACAGTCCATCATCATGCGGACATAGGAATTGAACACAGGGCAACACATCTTAGCTGGTGCACCCACCGTGACCAACAATGCGCAATCATCGACGTACCCGCCCTGTGCATGGCCCCCCACCCAACGGAGGCACATCCAGTGCCACCATCCCACACACACAAGCCTTCCACGGAACATGCTGTGTCCAATGGTCAGTACAGAGTCAGCGCCCATCTGGTGGATCCTGAACAGGAGACACATGCACACACATGCCAGCTCCCACTATGTACGACTGCCACCTGGCACGTGCAATGTAACCTCTCACCTGTGACGTGTGACTGCAAGCACACAGCCGTCTTGGCATGGGGCTGTCAATGTGGACACCAGTCAATGTTTCGGGAGCTGTGATCCGTACAGTGCTGTACATAGGGTGCAGTGCTGACACCTACTACTGTCTCATATCCCCTCGTGCCACAGGTCCCACTTGTATTGGCCGCTCAGCCCGTGCCCACATCGTCGTCGTTGTGTGCCATACTCATCCAGCCTCGGAAGCAGTTCCATGCTCAGCAGACACTCATGTTGCCGTGGCGTTGCCGCTTGACGAATATGCAGTCAGTCCCCATCAGCACGCCCCGCAAGTCATTGGGGCCTAGATCCCCATGTGCATGCACATGGCAGTGGTATGTCTCACTTGCCATTGCCATTGTTGGGAGACCTGTGTAAGTGTATTGTGGCCGTGCCGTCCCAGCTTGACAGCTGGGCTGTGGCCCATGTGCTTGCTCAGTCATGTCAGTGATGTGTATGCGAAATTGCTATGTGCCGTGTTGCTTTGACATGTGTCCTCTGCCATTTAACCCAGGCGGAGACCGAACATTGACCGCCCATACCAATTGCTGGCGGACATGGACGAGACAGAGGTAATCAGGAAGTTTCGGCTGGACAGGCCAACTCTGCATCGACTGTGTGCCATGTTAGAGCCCCATCTCCGTCCCCGCAGGGTGTATCCGACTGCTGTCACCCCCACGGCTAAGGTGATGGCCGCCATGCATTTCTTCGCCACTGGGTCATTCCAGCACACAGTGGGCATTGGAGGAGGGATGTCCCAGCCCATGTTCAGCAAGGTGCTGAGGGATGTACTGGCAGCCATGATGCTGTACCGGAACAGGTACATCCGCTTCCCCAGGGCTCGTGAATTGGCGGCAGTGAAGGGTGCATTCTATGCCCTTGGCAGAATCCCACACGTCGTGGGAGCCATTGACTGCACTCATGTTGGCCTTGTTCCACCACAGGCCACTGAGCACCTGTACCGCAACAGGAAGCACACGCACTCCCTGAATGTGCAAGTGGTGTGCCTTGCGGACATGGTGATCACCCACGTGTGTGCAAAGTTTCCAGGCTCAGCCCATGACGCACACATAATGCGCAACAGCATCTTGCCACGACTGATGGCCAATCTGCAACAGGATCGTGGCTGTATTGTCGGTGAGTATGTGGAGTGGTGTAGCGTGCTGGTTGTGCGATGCTGTCCCCTGTCCAGTTGGAATAGCAACGGTTCTCTGTGTCCCTCACACCCAGGTGACTCTGCGTATCCGAATGGGGCATGGCTGCTCAGTCCATTGAGGAATCCTCGCACCCCAGCAGACGATCGATACAATGAGGCACATGGGAGGACCAGACGTGTGGTCGAGCGTACCTTTGGCCTCCTCAAGTCCAGGTTCAGGTGCCTGGACCGCACCGGGGTGCACTGGCGTACTCCCCACAGAAGGTGTGCCAGATAGTGGTGGCGTGCTGCATGCTGCACAATCTGGCCATTCGGAAGCAGATCCCCCTCATTGTGGATGACGGAGATCAACCAGGGCCCCAGCCCGCAGACCAGGACAGCTCGAGTGAGGTGGACAGCGGAGAGGAGGAAGCTGGGAATGTGCGCCAGCAGCTCATCGCCCGCTACTTCACTTGACGGTGAGTGTCCATGTACGACGGATGATGTGTCTGTATCTATGCAGGTGTGTGTGTGCTGTGTCAGGGTGGCCGTATGTTCACTGCGTGCAGTGTGTCAACGCTCCATGGCCAGGGTAGTATGCCACTGTTGGTGACTGTGGCATTGTGCCCTATTGCTCTGTGCGATGTGTGTACATTGCTTGTAGTTGTTGACATGTACTGTGTGATGGGTGTGTGACACACTCATTGAATGTGCTCCTGTTCTGTCTCCCACCCCTAGGTCCCTACAGGCCCTCCGGATTCCATTTCCATGCCACGCATCAGGTGCCTTTCCGCCCAAGGTGGCCGTTGTATTCCGTACAATAAAGACACAGGGCACAAACAGCAGTTAGTGAAAAAGGTGCATTTATTACAAACTGTGACATGTGATTGTGTGTAAGGTGATGACAAAAGTGGTGCGTGCAGTGACAATGAGCTGTCGGTCATGGCTGCGTGATGATCAGGGTGTACCCACTGGTTCTATGTCCATAGTCCAACACACACATGCCATCCAGATGGCTGTGTGGAGTGGGATCGTAGAGCAAGTCAATGCAGTGGCTGGTCAAGGAAGGCTGGCGGAAGGCTGGCTGGCTGCCTCACTTGCGACTGGAGCGTGCGAAGTCCTCCCGGGAGATCTGTTTCCTCTTCGGACGGCCCCTTCCACGTTTGGGAGGGGGGTGTGTGGTGGCGACCTGCTGGTGGTGGGTGAGGTGTGCTCACTGGCTGTGGACGCAGGGGAAGTGGACACTGCTGCCCGAGCCTGCGCCCTAGCAGGTGGTGGCGGAGGTGGTGTTGCTGGCCTTGCCTGTGACCCCACCGCCACCACCAGCTGGCCCATGAGGTCCACGAGTTGGTCCATACGGGACACGAATTGGCCCATATGGGCGTCCATGGACCTCAGCACCCCCAGCACCTCCCGCGTGTCAGTAGCAGACCTGGCCCATTGTCCTTGGGCCTCTTCATAGGCCCCAAGGACTCTGGCCATTTGAGGCAGGGCATGGCTCCCAGGGGAGGCTGGCGTTTCCCTGACCCTGCTCCTCCTACCAGTCCTGCTGCCACCGGCCTGCCCACTAGCCACATTGCTCACCACGGTCCTCGCTGTGGCTCCCAGGGTGGATCCAGTCGGCCGGGCCACCACCTGCGCTGGGGCTGGTGCCAGCGAAGACGTGGTGGTGGTGGAGGCGGTGGTGGTCGGTGCGGCGATGGTGGCGGTTGCGGCAGTGGTAGTGGCCGCAATGACCGTGGGTGTGGCCGCAACGACAGTGGCAGCAGGGGACTGGGACTGTTCAGCATCCCTGGATGATGGGTTGGTGGGTAGGAGGGGTCCTGGGGAGCGGCTGGGCCCTGCCACGCCAGATGGGCCAGCTTGGTGGTCCGTGTCCGAAGAGGTGGACAGATCCTCCAGATCCGTGTGTCCTCGTTGGGGGCTTGTAGGCTGGCTGTGCTGGCTGCTGTCTCCATCCCCAGCGTCCAGCAGTTCGTCACCTGTGGAGAGAATGAGATTTGTTATTGTGTTGCACCTGGCGAAGTATGTATTAGTCGTCTGACATTGGCAGTTCGTGCAATCTCGTACATGGGTTTCCCGGAGGCGAGTGTGTGGCTGTGGCATCTGTAGGTGTGTGTGCTAGGCAATGGGACTGTGTGCTGTGCACATGTGGCATGGGACGGATTGGCCATGCCGATGGGTGTGTTGCTTTGCCCCTACTCATTGTGACTCTGGTGTATGCGGGCTCCTGGCCCATCCTGGGTCTGGTTTGTACTTTGCTTTTGGAGTTCAAATGGACCGCTTAGGAACGCATATGGCAACATGGGGGCCATGCCCCAGATTCGCATTTGGGAGGGTATATGCTTTTGGGGTACATGCTGTGAGCCATGGGTGCCGAACGTGACATGTGTTGTGGCAGCATGACAGTGCATGGTCTGAGGTGTGTGCATGCCTGACATGCCCTGCATATTTGCTGTCTGTTGTGGTTACTGGACATGGCATTGGACGCATCGTTATGAGTGAGTGATAGTTGTGTGCCAGCCAACGTATTGCAGTTGTCCCATCTCCTTGGTGTGCGAGCTGCCCTGTGCCATGTGCATCACTGCAGTGCTCGGGGGGTGTGGCCCATGTTGTGTGTTGTTGCTCACAGTGTGTCGTGCGCTTAATTGACTTCTGGCACATGGTTGGGCATGGGCATGTGTCTTAGCGTGACTGCTGTATGTGTGGCAGCTGTGCGGATGACATGCCTTTCATGAGACTGGGGCTGACGGATGGGATGGATGGTATGTTGTATGTGCATGGTGTGTCTGTGTGTTTGATGGGTTCAGTGGTGTTCGTGTGCATTTCTGTTGTTCCGCTCTGTTGCGTCTAGTGTTGTTTGTCTTACATAGGCGTAGTTGTGGGGTGTGTGGTTGACAGGCAGTAGGGGCTACATGGACAGGACTTCAATGGTGTTTCGGTTGTGTGTGATGAGTTGCACAGTGGCTGCCGTGTGGGACTATATTCAGTGTGGCTTGTGCATGCAGACGTGGCTCCTTGGGTGTTGCTATGTCTGTGATGGGTCATGTGGGGTGTGAGTCTGCTGTTCATGTCCGTGTGCACATTGTTCACTTGTTCGTGACGGTGGGCGGTGCTGCGTGTTCGTGTGCTACGTGACATGTCCCATGTGTTGGTGGTGTTATGGTCCTCATGCCTCCAGTAATCCAGCCCTGTCCAGTTTCCCACCTGCAAGTTGTTCGTGCGTGCACTGTACTGGATGCCACATGGCTCTTAGCGGGGGGTGCTCCATGTTGCAGGTCTGTGGGGGTGGGGGTGTAGTGGGTCGTGGGGGTGGCTGTACACCCACTGACACCGATTGCTGTGGACCGTGATGTCTGCCTTTCGGCTGTCGTTGTGCACTGCGGTGGCTGACACGTGGGTGTGGGGTGTGGGGGATGCTCCTCCTTGCTGTGCTGTGGGAGTGGGGGCCTGGTGGGTGTTGTACTTCAGCTGTCCCCCTCCGACCCACTGCACTTCGTGTTCCTGCCACTTACCTGTTACTTGTCGGTTAGTGCAGCTGTGGCGGACACATGGGTGTGGGGAGTGCTCCACCTTGCTGGTCTGTGGGAGTGGGGGCCTGGTGGGTGTTGTACTTCAGCTGTCCCCCTCCGACCCACTGCACTTCGTGTTCCTGCCACTTACCTGTTACTTGTCGGTTAGTGCAGCTGTGGCGGACACATGGGTGTGGTGGGTGCTCGTTGTGGCGCTTCTGGCATATTTGGGGACCTGTTGGTGGTTACGTGGCTGGCTTAGTGTACACATGTCCCCACGCATCTTACAGTTGTTCGGTTTGGCCTGTGTGTGGTAGTGTCTGTTGCATGTGCGTGTGATGTGTTGTGTATTGTGTGCTGGACATGGGGGTGTTTGTCCCTGGGAGCTGTGGCATGGTGGTTGCGCATGTGTGTACATAGCGGTGTGCTGGTATACATTAGTTTGTACTTACCAGCCTCCACTCCCCCTGCTAATCCGGCGAGGATCTCCGGATGGATTACGACTCGCACCTTCTCCTCCCACGCTTTGAAGGTCTTAAAGAGCGCGGGATTCCCTCCGCCAGTGACGGCAGCCAGCTCTCTGTTTTTGCCCTCCTTCTTCTTGACCAGGCTCTTTACGTCATTCCAACGTTTGTTTATCTCGGTTCTGTTCCTGGGCAGGGTCCCGACTGCATTGACCTGGTCTACGATCCGGGTCCACATTCTGTTTCTGGTGGCTAGTGGTGTGTGCTGGACCATGTTCCCATAGATTTGTGGGTACACCTTGATGATCTCGTCGACCATGACCGTCAGCTCCATGGGCGTGAACTTGGGCATCCTTTGTGGTGCCATGGTGTTTGTGGTGCTGGTGCGGTGTGTGTTGTGTAATGTGCAGGGGGTTTGTGGTGCCGGTGTTTGGTGGTGGTGGTGGTGGTGTTTGGTGGTGGTGGTGGTGGTGGTGGTGGTAGTGATGTGTGCGTTTCTGTGGTGTGCTGCTGTCCTTGCTGTGTCACTGTGTCCTCTCCTCTCCTCTCTGGTTTGCAATGTAGCAAGGGGTTGTGGTCTGTGGGAGTGCTGCTTTTGTACTCACCTATGTGGGTGTGTCCTCATGGTCTGTTGTTTTCAGGTGTGTTGTGTCTGGGGTTCTGGCCTTTGTATTTTTTGTTTGTCCGGGGGTGTTTTCGGGATGTGTACTGTGCTTGTGTATTTGTGCGTGCCTTGCTGTGTGGACTTGTTGGCCATGTTGTGTGCTATTGGTTTTGTGTGCGGATGGTTTCTGTGCAGGTACGTGGGCGCCATGGCTTCTGCCGTGTCGATTCTCATCGGCGTTGTTTGCGCTGGCGGGCGGTATATTTGTTGTTTTTCCGCGCTCATGGCGGTGCGATCGTAATTTCACGTGCGGTGTGTCGGCCGTGTGGGCGGGCGGTTTTGTGTTGTCGTGCGTGTTTCCGTCCGTGGCGGGCGGTTTGACTCCGACTCGGACGATGGCGGGCGGTATTTTGTATGATTTTTCCGCCGATGGCGGTTTTCAGTTTGTGTACTCATAATGGCGTGGTCGGTGTTCAGGCGGTGTGTGCGGGCGGATTTTTGCCGCTTCCATGCCTGGCGGATTTTTTACGCCGGGTATCGTAATGTGCCCCTTAATTTTGACATATTTTCTGTCTGTTAAAAAGGGGACTTTGAAAGCCTTTCAAGCTATAGGTACTGTTATAGAATCAGGTTTCGGTAGGTTTTCCGAAGTGTCTGTGTGCCATAGGTTTATTAAGATGTCAGCGATCATTATTAATAAGTCAATTGTGGATGAAATGTTATAAGAAACCTGTTCTTTCAAAAACACTGTGAAAAACAAAAAAAACACTGTGAACGCTATGCATCTTTCATATACATAAACACGACAATATAGGGGGCGTGGCTGAACCTCCGGCAAGATGGCTTTGGAACTTTGAAGCTCCGTTCGGCGTCGGATGCATTTCTATATATAAATATGCCCCCTTTTGCTTTTTTTACTTAAGTACACAGGGGCTTGGTTCCTGAGTCCTGTAATGGCGGCTGCAACATTTTTCTCACAGTAGCGGCCAGACAATCAGATCTGGTACCGAAAAGGCTGACAGAAGAACAAGTTCCCCCAGCCAATCACAAGTAAGTAATGGTACTGAGGGACTCCTTTGGGAGTCCCACAGGACCACTGTCTGGATAACTACATTTTAACCTCTGCATGACCACCACAAACACCTGTTAAAACACTAATTTTGCAAAAACAACTGAGTGCATTGACATCAAATAATAACAATGCACAAACACGTGTAACTAGATATTGAAAAGATCCATGGCTCCTCAAGGCAGATGAGTACATGGTGACAATATGAATCTTTACACTGGTTTCTTTCAGGTCATAATATATGAAACATTTTTGAACAAAGGCAAAAATAATGGACTGCACTATATGCCCTTGGCAGTATCTTTTACAAAAATATCCATACCCTTTGGAGTTATTTAAAGAAAAATTAAGATCCATGGGAGTAATATTGTTGAAAACAATATTTAGGCTATTTTATTTATGTCAGGGGACATTTTTGTTATCAGTATTATGACCTATATCCCCTTGGCATCCCCTGCTACTCTACTGGACTATGCAAATCCTTCCTGCCTGGTCTGCCATATAGGAGCTGAGAAATTAGCAGAGAGGACAGCAAGGGGCAGGTTTACAAGCCCCTTGCAACACTTCTGCATCGCAGTTGCGTCACTTTTTGTGACCCAGCGGCGGCATAAACCATGTGCCACGTTGTGGCCAATTTACAACGCGATGCATCCAGGGAGATGCGTCACCTTGTAAAGCCCTACGCAACATTATACCTGGGTCAGGTATAATGTATGCAGGGTGGGCATTCCCACGCCAAAAGCCATGTAGAACTGACGCAGTGAAATTTACAACATTTCACTGCGTCACTCTACGCCTTCTCTGCATCAAAATCCCTACGCCTGCTCAGACCAGGCGTAAGGAGTGACGCAGGGCTTTTTGAATGGACTCACCTATCTGTTGTGGCACATTTGTGAAGTTGCGTCACTTTCATGAGCAACTCCAGCAATGTGTGACTATTGCGCCAACAGATGCGTCAGAATTTCTGACGCATCTGTCAATCCTTGCGCCATAGTGCGCCGTATTATAAATACAGCGCATCCATTGTTGTGCAAGGGTTTCGCATGGAGGCGCAGGGAAACTGACGCATCTGTACAGATGCATCAGTTTCTTGTAAATCTGCCCCCAAATATTTTCACAAAGTGAGTAGCAGAAAGGGTTTTGCTTGGTTGATTGTAACTTTCAACCTGAAGCTTATCCTTAGCAACATGTTGTGTAACAAACCTTACATGCTTATCTAGTGTAACGTTTCTTATGCAAAGGGCTCTGACACCCATGAAGTCTAATCTGTGCTTTATAAAACTCAAAAACAAATATATTAAACACACACTAAATTCTAATTTCTAAATCACTGTCTCTTCATCTGAGCTTTTATGGTTTAAATCCTTTTATTGATTTTGAAAAGACAAGCATTACAGTAGCCGCCACCTACATCCACCGGCCGGTGGGGATCATTCGTATGAGCTAGAAATAAAGGCCGAAAAGGAAGAAAGTAGAAGAGTAAGGAGAGGGTAAAGAGGTCTATCCACTATATGTGTGTGTGGTGCATCAGGCAATGGTCACACAGATGATCTGGGCGGGGCGGCCATCTGTTATCCTTAATCCTTTGGGGGAGGGGCTTTAGTGAGGCGGAGCACTCTAAGGTACTTCGGGCAGGTGAGCTCAGTAAATTTGTTGGACAAGAACTTCATAGTGGTACCCCATGTTTTATCAAATTTAGGGAGGGAACGTGTAAGGCCCGCTGTAATCTTTTCCATCCCCAGTATTTCCCATAGCTTGTATAGCCAATCCAGGCGAGTGGGTATCTCCGCCGTGCTCCATCTAGCCAATAGTGCCTGTTTGGCCACTCCCAAAGCCAAAGTAATTGCTTTGCCATGGCAAGATCTAAGAGGATACATCAAGGCATTGGGGAGCCCTAGGAGTATGTATGCGGGGAATTTGGGAAAATCAGTGTGGTATATGTTGTCTATATCCCGGAGAATTACCTCCCAGTATTCTTGTATCTTCGGGCATGACCAAAGAATGTGAGTGAGCGTGCCCGGTTGACCGCACTGCCGCCAGCATTGCCCATTCCCTCCTGGTTTCCATTTGATTATTCTTGCTGGTGTGTAATACCAGTAATGTGCAATTTTCAAAAACATCTCTTTGCCGGCTGTACTGCGTGAGGAGTCTCTGGCCCTATGTATGATATCGTGCCATTCCTTGGGGGAGAACTCGCATTCCATTTCAGATTCCCACCTACGCTGCGCAGGAGATTTACTGAGCTGTCTGGGGGTGTTTAAAAAGGCGTAAATGTCTGACAGCAGCCATTTGTCTGACGTTCTAGTAATGTACCTCTTCTCAAACTTTGTTAAAAAGCGACCTGCATGGGGTCATATCTGTGGCTGGGTTACCCAATGACGGGGAGCCAGATATTGCCAGTACGCCTTCCGAGGGATCCCAAAGCCCTCGGTGAGGCTTGTGAACTCCATTACCCCATTTTTGTCAAAGAGGTCCCCAATGAGTTTACAGTTGGCTTCTTGCCAATGGAGATAGCCTTCCCCTGTGTGAGCCGGTGGGAAGTCGGGGTTGCCTATAAATGGGGTCAGAGGGGACACAGGGGTCGAGAGGCCGTATGGTACCTGTACCCTATCCCACACTCCCAGGGTGGTCCTTAAGACCGGTGACACATATACTCCGCCGGGGCGGGGTTTTCAGGGGAGCCACGGGACCTTCCAAATGTGCATGCCTGCTATCGAGCGGTCTATAAAGCACCAGTGCTTTTCCGACTCTAGCTTATACCACTCAAGCATGTATCTAAGTTGTGCTGCCTGAAAATACCGTTCCAAACACGGGACACCCAAACCTCTGTCCTCCTGCTTCAGATATGTCAAATGGCGAGCCAATCTCGCTTTCCTACCTTCCCATATGAAATTGCTAATAAGGCGTTGCATCTGTGACAACATGTTGGGCGGTGGCCTGAGCGGCAACGTCTGCATCACATAGAGGATCCGCAGGAGAGTAGTCATTTTAACAGCAGCCAGCCTGCCCATCCAGGACAGGATGGGCCTCTTCCAATTTGAGAGTTCATTCCTAACCCCAGCCAGGATGGTAGCATAGTTCGCTTAGGCCGTCTTAACCAGGGTGGGGAACAGCTGCAAACCAAAGTATTGGACGCCCTCTGTAGCCCACTTGAATGGGAACTGTGCCGTTAGGGCCTGCTGTTCTGCTTGAGGGAGGGTCAAGCTCAGAGCTTGAGTTTTATGGATGTTAACTTTAAAGCCCGATGCTAAACTGAATAGTTCAAGTTCCTCCATTAAAGGGGGTAGGGAGATTGCCGGTTGGGTAAAAAATAATACTACATCGTCTGCATATAATGAAATTTTGTGCTCCCTATCCCCCATTCTGATCCCATATATTCTCGGGTTTTGGTGAACTTTCTCTGAAAACGGCTCCATGTACAATGCAAAAAGTAGGGGCGACAGAGGGCAGCCCTGTAGCGTACCCCTCCGAATTCCAAACGGTCGAGATGTTACACCATTAACCCTGATCCGCGCCTGGGGGTCCATATAAATGCAGTCCACCCATTGCAAGAAGCGATCTCCTGCTCCAAATTTGCGTAGTGTCTGTTGCAGATTAGGCCAGTGAACCCAATCAACTGCCTTCTCGGCATCGATCGAAAGAAGCACCGTGGGTGTCTAAGTACGTTGGGTTTTATCCAGCAAGTGGCACATCCGACGGGTTCCGTCACTACAATTGCGTACCGGGATAAATCCTGACTGGTCGAGGTCATTCAACCACTGCATATGTGGCGCTAAACGGGCAGCAAGGATGCTCGTGAAAATCTTGAGGTTAACGTTCAATAATGAAATGGGACGATAGGAGGCACAGTCCCTTGGATCTTTACCGGGCTTGGGAATCACAACTACCTCAGCCATGGTCATAGTCGGGGTCACTGTACCGGTGTTGCTTAAGGAGTTAAATAAGGGAACCAGTACCGGGGCCAAGTCTTGGGCAAATGATTTGTAAAAATCGGTCGAGAAACCGCCGTCCCCCGGTGCCTTCCCTGAGGTGAGTCTTGCTATGGCCTTAAGAACCTCCTCTGTCTGGACATCCGCATCTAGATTTGTTGCCTCCAGGTGAGGAAGGGACGTCACCGGGACATCTTTCACATATTGTGTGGCCGCTTCTGGGGCTAAATCGTCAGGCCTGTATAATTCAGTATAAAAGCATTCAAACCTGCCCGCTATGTCGCCATCTGAAAGTAAGATCTCGCCCTGAGTACTTCTAATCTCCCCGATGCGCCTAGTGGTCATCTGAGCTCGAAGAAGAGTTGCCAGGAGTTTTCCCGCTTTATTACCTCCAGCGTAGTAACGCTGCTTGGTTCGCAGAAGCAAGTATTCCACCCGGTCATAATCAAGGGCTTTCAGCTGCTGTGTAGCAGCATAAAGTTGCCGCCTAACGTGAACAGAGCCCGTTCTCTGATGGACCCCCTCCAATTCCTTTACTTGCGATTCGAGGTGTTCCCTCTTCTCTTTACTATCTCTGTTGACTCCTGCTGCTATTGCTATAAAGCGCCCTCGAATGACGGCTTTAAGTGCGTCTCATAGAAGGGCGCTCGAGGTCCCTCCATCATCGTTAGTCTCAAGATACGTCTTAATTGTCTCCCGTATTTATTTAAGGTTGGCATCGTATTCGAGCAGTTTATGATTAAGCCTCCACCGTTTGTGACCCCGGGGGTCCCCTTGAATACGCAATTCAAGTTTGATTTGAGAATGGTCTGATAATGCAGCGGTCCCTATCAAAGCCCCACTGGTAGCCCTGGTAACTATCGGGGACGTTAAGAACCAGTCTATATGGGCATAGGTCTGGTGAGCTGCTGAAAAACATGTGTATTCCCTAGCCGTTGGGTTCCTCATCCTCCACACGTCCGAGAGACCCAAGTCTGACAATTTCTGCCTCATAGAGTCGGAAAGCGCCCCAGTGTGTCCCTGTCTTTGTATGGATCGATCCAGCTGCGCATCATGTGCTATATTAAAATCCCCCCTATAACCAGGTCTTCATCTTGGGATTCCAGGATAGCATTCAAGGTATTATTGAGGAACAACTCCTGATGTTTGGGCTGTAGATGGATGCAATAGTATATGTGTGGCTGCCAATCACTACCCTCATGGCTAAGGCCCTGCCTGGCACTTCCGTATGCACACCTAACACCTTGCCCTGGAAATGTGTGGCGAACAGGACCGCTACCCCCGCCTTCTTGTCTCCTGAGGAGGAGAAATATTGCCTGTCAAACCACCGGGAGCGGAGGTGCTTCAGTCTGCTCACAATAAGTGAGTCTCCTGTATAAGGCAGATATCACTACTAGTCTCCCGCAGGAGTGCTAATAGCGCCCTTCTCTTCACCGGGGAATTGAGGCCTCTGACATTGAGGCTCAAAATGCTTATTTTAATCGTCAACATAGGATCTAAAAAGCAGCCCATGCTGTGGCCGGGTGCCCACTGCAACCACCAGCTCTCCCAATGCTTCCCCAACCCCAATGTCCAACCCCCCCTACCCCGCCCCCAGTTAAAACCCTCTCCACCACACACTCTCTATTTTGCGAATTCACCTTGCTCTTTGGTAGACTCACCTCTAACCTTATTAGCGAGAGCTGCAGAGGAACCAGGAAAGGACAGTAAAGAAGGAAGGAATATAGCAAGATAATGAACAAACAAGTCAAGAGCATAAGAGATACTCTTCAACAGGATTGAAGCACTTCAACGTGCAAGGGTTCATTCTGCCGACAGTCAGTCCTCATATCACAGAGATTGGGCTCCCGGCCATGGCCGATTACCATGAAGGTGGGGCCCTCACGGAGGCGTGCAAGGCCAAAGTTGTGGTGCCTACCTGGTGCCTTTTATTCAGTCACTTTTGGGGTCACCTGGTGCATCCTTGCCCTGCAGCTGGCGGAGCAATGCCTCTCTCTCCTGCTGCCGTTCAAGCTCTGTAGGCTTCGTAGGCTGCCCCTTTTCCGTTCTCCGGCATCTTCTCCTAACGGTCTGCCACATGGATGTCCCGGATGGGTGCTGGCCACTTTCAGAGTCCTCCACGTTCAGACGGGCACCCAGTATTCCCTTTGCGTCTCCCATGGAGCGCACTATTCGCAGTTCGTTCTCCCATGTGAAGGATAGGCTAAAGGGGTGGCCCCACCGGTACCGTATTCCTTTGTCCCTCAAGAGAGAAGTGAGTGACCTCAGCTCCCTTCGGCGTTGGAGGGTAAGGGGCGAGAGGTCCTGGTATACTCCCACCTGGAGACCTTTAAAGTTAATGGTGGCCTTGTCTTTAGTCGCATTCATAATGAGGTCCTTTCACCTATATGAGTGGAGGCAAGTGAGGATGTCTTGAGGTTGGCCTGGGCTCGAAGCCGGTCACCCAGCGAGGTGTGTGCGGTCGAGGAAGATTTCTCCATCTCCAAGTTCCGGGGCTACATGTCTGAAGTAGCGCAACACCCACTCTTCCAGCTTTCCTCCATCTGCCTGCAGAGGCACTCCTTTAATGCGTATGTTCGATCTCCGGGAACGATTCTCCAAATCCTCTAGGCATAGATGCAATTCTTCGTTAAGGTCTCTGAGCTCCAGAAGTTCCCTGGTCTGTTCCGTGATCTCCTGGTCTCTGTGATCTCCCGCTCGCTCAAGGGAATCGACCCAATCTCCAATCTCCTGAATGTCCGCCTTAAGCTGTTTGACATCAGAGGTTATCTCTTGGCGGAGTGCCGCGAAGTCTTCTCTGAGGGCACCAAAAAGCTGTTCCAGGAAGCCCCTTGTTATGGGTTCCGCCGTCTGGTCGTGCGCAGATTCCATTTCCCTCTCCGATGTCTGTCTGTCCACCACTTGCGAGTCTGTCTTTTTCGAACCAGTCTTTTGCAGGAGGTCCTTGATGGTGGAGTCCTTCTTTGATCGGAGAGATGACATCTCGGGGACTGCGTATGTCGGGGGGCGAAATGTGGGGTCAGGATAATACTCCGCTCCCTCCTTGTAATAGACGTTGGTAACTGTCTGCGCCCCAGGCGCCCTTCCTCTCTCGTTTCCGGCTAGCCCTTATCCTGTAAGTTCCCCGCTGGTCCGTCTGAGAGACTGAGTTCCCTTCACGGTGCTTGAAGGCTCATTGACAAAGGCACGGCAGATCAGGCAGAACTCCGAGATCCAGGCCAGGAGATCCTTTTTGTAGCTGAACCCCAGGCCGTGCTCATCCACCACCAAACAGTCTCCCTTTAGACCCCGGCGCCGCCTACTTGCACCAGGTCTCCACACGCCTCAGACTGGCCCCTCCACCATTCCTCGTGGGCCTCTGCCTACTGGGTCCGCTTTCCTGCACCGGGCGCAGCGCACCGAGGGTAAGGGCTGCGTCGGCTGATCAGTGCTAGGCTTGCACTCAGGCGTCAATGCAGCCCCACCAGTCACAGATGACCTCAGTGTCCCCTCCGAGGGTGGTGCGCTAGGGCTGTCTGCTGCTCCGGCTATCTCCCCGCCTGCTGGGAAGCACTGCGCAATGGAGGGTCCACGTCTTCGCGCTCACCTCCAGCTCCAGTCGCTGAGACCGCTCCCCTGCGAGGGATGGCCCCGTTCCTCCAGACTCAGGCCCCCACTCGGGTATGCGTCTTCTGGTCCGAGCTCTGGGGGGCCCGGTCACCTCCACTCTTCTCTGCTGCGTGGTTCGGGCCGGCCCTCGGGGGCTCGCCGGCCCAGCGGTACTGCTACGCAGGGGATACCTCCACGGACATGCCGCCTTGCGGGCCCCACCTCAACCGCGCCCGCTGCTGCTCCTCGACCCTTCGAGGCTGCCGTCCCCGGGCTGTGGGAGGCAGCGCCTCGACAACTTCCAATTCCACTGGGCCGAATCCAAACCCCAACGATGCTCGCAGCGCCTCCTCGTCTCCGGCAACTGCAACGCGGGGCCCACTCCTCCGCAGGCCTCAGCAATGGTGCATTGACAACGCGACTGCCGTGGTCTACCGGAGCTCCACACGTGAGTGGGGCAAACGCCGGGATCACTGCGTCTCTTGCACAGCCTCCGGGGACCCCAACAAGTGGTGAAAATGCTTTTCTTCGGCCACGGCGCGCGGAGCTGCTTAGGCTCGGTGCTGCCCCGCCGCCATCTTGGCCACGCCCCCCATCTGAGCTTTTAGCTTTATTTTGTTTCCCTTATTGTAATGAAACCAAACTTCATTTTGACATCTCTTTTCTGTCTGTTAAAAAGGGGACTTTGAAAGGCTTTAAAGCTATAGGTACTGTTATAGAATCAGGTTTCAGTTGGTTTTCCGAAGTGCCTGTGTGTCATAGGTTTATTAAGAAGTGAGCGCTCATTAATATTATGTCACTTGTGGATGAAATGTTACAAGAAACTGTTCCTTACTTGAGGTTTCATAATATATAATTACCTGCTTTGGCTCTAGGGAAAAAACATAATTCAAAAGCTTTTATAGATGTATTTCTAATGTCCTTGTTTCATAAAGCATTCATACCATTTTCTAATTAGTCTTAATTTTCAATATCTGAAAGAAAGAATTCCAAACCTGCTATGGCCTGTATTCGCTTTGTCATCTCCATTTGGCATATTGGAAATAATTTTTCTAAGAAAAACTAAAAAACACTGTGCACTCTATGCATGTTTCACATACATAAACACAACGATATACATAAATATGCCACCTTTTACTTTTTTACTTAAGTACACAGGGGCCAGGTCCCCGAGTCCTGTAATGGCGGCCGCAAAATTTTTCTCAAAGTTTCGGCCAAATAATCAGATCTGGTACCAAAAAGGCTGACAAGAGAAAAATTTCCCTCAGCCAATCACAAGTTCCTATTTTCTCTAAGTTATGGTACTGTGGGACTCCTTTGGGAGTCACACAGGACACTGTCTGGATAACTACATTTTTAACCTCTGCATGATCACCGTGAGCACCACTTAAAACACAAATTTTGCAAAAACAACTGAATGCATTGACACCAAATAATAACAATGCATTAACATGTGTAACTAGGTATTGAAAAGATCCATGGCTCCTCAAAGCAGATGAACACATGGTGACAATATGAATCTCTAAACTGATTTCTTTCAGGTCATAATATATGTAACATTTTTGAGCAAAGGAAAAAATAATGGACTGCACTATATGCCCTTGGCAGTACTGTACAATAATATTGTGGCTTAATTACGTCTGACAAAAAATATTGTGACTTAAATATCTTTTACAAAAATATCCGCACCCTTTGGAGTTATTTAAAGGAAAAGTAAGACCCAAAGTAGTAAAATTGTTCAAAAACGATATTTAGGCTCTTATATTTATGTCAGGGGGCATTTTTGTTATCAGTATTTTGACCTACATCCCCTTGCTATTCCCTGCTACTCTACTGGACTATGTAAGTCCTTTCTGTCTGGTCTGCAATATAGCAGCTGAGAAAGTAGAAGAGAGGATAGCAAATATTTACACAAAGTGAGTAGCAGAAAAGGTTTTGCTTGGTTGATTGTAACTTGCAACCTGAAGCTTATCCTTAGCAACATGTTGTGTAACAAACCTTACATGCTTATCTAGTGTAGCTTTTCCCACAAGGGCTCTGACACTCACAGAGTCTAATCTGTGCTATGTAAAACTCAAAAACAAATATATTAGACACACTGAGTTCTAATTTCTAAATCACTGTCTCTTAATCCGAGCTTTTACCTTTACTCTGTTTCCCTCATTGTAATGAAACCAAACTTCATTTTGACATCTCTTTTCTGTCTGTAGAAAGGGGACTTTGAAAGGCTTTCAAGCTATAGGTACTGTTGGAGAATCAGGTTACAGTAGGTTTTCTGAAGTGTCTGTGTGTCATAGGTTTATTAAGATGGGAGCGATCATTAATAATAAGTCAATTCTGAATGGAATGTTACAAGAAACCTGTTCTTCACTTGAGGTTTCATAATATATAATTACCTGCTTTGGCTCTAGGGAAAAAACATAATTCAAAAGCTTATATAGATGTATTTCGAATGTCCTTGTTTTGTAAATCAGTCATACCCTTTTCTAATTAGTCTTCATTGTCAATATCTGAAAGAAAGAATTTCAAACCTGCTATGGCCTGTATTCGCTTTGTCATCTACATGTGGCATACTGGAAATCATTTTTCTAAGAAAAACTAAAAAAACACTGTGCATGCATGTATAACATATATAAACATGACTATATATATATATATAAATATGCCCCCTTTTATGTGTTTTACTTAAGTACACAGTGGCCACGTCCCCGAGTCCTGTAATGGCAGCCGCAACATCTTTCTCACAGTTGCAGCCGGCAATCAGATCTGGTACCGAAAATTCTGACAGGAGAAAAAGTTCCCTCAGCCAATCACAAGTTCCTATTTTTTTAAAGTTATGGTACCGTGGGACTCCTTTGGAAGTCCCACAGGACCACTGTCCAAATAACTGGTCAGGAAGGTAACAAAAGCAGCTATCTGGCCTGAAATGAAATAAAAATAGGATTTGTATAGCGCACAAATACCCAGAGGTGTCAAGGCATTGCTTCGAGGATAGAGGAACTGCTGATCAGAAAGAATGGAAAAGGATTACTGATTAATAAGCCAGGCTTTGAAGGCTTTTCTAAATGCCAGGAGATCTTTCTTCCTTTTTTGTTCTTGGGGGAGGGAGATCCAGAGTCTGCTGCTGCCCACAATAAAGCTTCTTCCTTCCCAACAGGACTTTTTGAATTTGGGAACTATTAGGTTGTATGCTGATGCCAAACATAATGGTCTAGATGGAATGTACCATCAGAAGCTTTGTGTGAAGTATTAAGGGGCAGTGCTGTGGAGTGCCTTAAAGGTAATGCATAAAGCCTTAAAGTTAATCCGTTTCTTCATCGGAAGCCATTAGAGAAGATCAAGCGTTCGAGAGACAGACTCATATTTAGGAATGCCACAAGTAGGCGGGCCCCAGCGTTCTGTAAAATCTTAATTTTGTTGAGCGAATGTTTCTGGATAAGAAATAGGGCATTACAGTAGTCGACTTTGGACATTACAAGTGCAGCAGTAACAGTTTTTTGCAGGCCCGAGGATATGAATGGAAAGATTTTTCTTAGGAGCTTGAGAATGTAAAAGGTGGCCAAAGTAATGGTGTAGATGTGGCCCTCAAAGGAAAGTTTACAGTCAAATGTCACACCCAGATTTTTTAATTTGGAGACAGGTGACAGTAAGGAGTCAAGTTCCCTTGGCCACCAGGTCGGGAACCAAAAAGAAATATCCTTGCCAAAGATTAAGACCTCCTGGGGTAAACAGTTATATGTGCACAATGCAGCTGCCTTGGCACAAAGAATTCAAACCACTGATCCCCACCTTGGACTGAAACTGAGAACAGCACTCCAGTTTACAAGATTCATTGCAATGTCAGTGCGTACCACATAGACAAGAAGAGGTGTAGTTGGTGCTCTACTGTGTCAGACCCCATAGACCGGTGATACTACCTTCAGCACCAAACTGTTACATTCATCAAAACTCTGCTTTCACAGCAGCGTTTATGTTGTTCTCCTTGGCACTCTGACCATCCAGAGAAGACAACACCTTACCATGATATCCTCTCAAGCTATCCTCCTCTCAGATAATCACTATCCATGCTGGACAAAAAGGTGGGCTACAGTGAACCTATGGAGAATTACTATGTCACCTGATCTCTCTTCTATAGGAGGAATGTGTGTGGGACTAGCTTATCAAGTTTTTAATATCAACCTGCAAATATATCAACTTCCTAATATTTAGTTGCACAATGTAATCAAGTTATGTAGATGTAGAGTTATAATAGCAAATCTATTCTTCCCTATGTGTACATATCTTGACTATATAGTGGAGTCAAAATATGTGTAGGTTAATATTTCCATCCTCGATATTATCATATGCAACCATGAGAAAGCCTTGGCCACTGCTGGTCATCAGACGACGTGAAATCCTAATAAATTTGGTGACAAACATAGATGCCACTGCCCTCTTAGTCCAAGATGAGGCCTGGTATATCCTGGGTCCTACATGAAGGCAGTGCCTCTGTTAATCATACAATCCACCCATGACACCATCATGTGAATTGATGCATCCCTGCCAAGTGAATAGGAGACAGAGTGAATAGGTCATCCTCTGGTACAATAGAAGAGCACAGGGGGGACCTGTCCACTCTGCTGAGGCTTAGGAATAGAAATTATTGGTAAATGATGGAGCAAGGTGTCCCAGGGGACAGAAGAAGGAGAACAATACAGTCTTCAGTGAGAGCTGAGGTCCACCACTATATAGGTAACAAAGTTCAATGCAGGGCCCATTACAAACTCTTAAAGTGCCACACTTGCATTTGTAAAAGTTTCTAGACTTGTCTTTTTCTCTTTAACATTTCTTTCATCTGATGACCTTCTCTGGAAAATTAAAGCAAGCCAGTGTTAATACCAATGGGCATTATGACATACTTAATCATCTTTAATGCAATGATACAGGAGACTTCTGAAGTCATTTTCGCATTTATGTTGTCAGAACTCACTTGTGATTAGAAAGCAAATGACGGTTCCCTATACAGAAATTAGACATTGCATTGAAAGAATTATATGATTGTTAAAACTTATCTATAAAACAAAGGTATTAGTTGCATATGATGAGGATTTTTAGAGGGATACTCTGACCAGTGATTCTACTCAGCTTTTCTTATGGTAATTAACTACTTCAGTTTTTGGGTGCTAGTGGACGACTGACATATATCAACGTTTATGAAGTGGCAGCACAGAAATAGTGCAACTCATGCAAATATAATAGTGAGTCTGTTAGTAAGGACAAAATCAAGTGTCATCTTTCTGGATCTTTGAACATGTATTTATAGTTAGAGAACAACAAAAGGTGGTGGATTGCATGATTGGATTAATTTAAACCACCTGAAATGAATCTGTGTCCCCTCTATTCCATCATATTTTGCTCACTGTGGAACTACAAAGAGGTGCAAATTGTCTCAGCCATGATAAAAAAAAGACCAATCCAGCCCTAACTGCAAGGTCACATCCCTTATGTACAGGAAAAGTAGCTCAAGTTAGTTAGGACTTACTGGTGGTGGTAATTTCCTTGCAATACTTGGGCATAATCATCAAATAGGTGGAGGTATGGTACCAGAATACCAAAATATTGTCTGCCACAAATATTATGTCTTAAGCATTGTTCACAAAAATAGTGTCCCAGTGGAGTTAATAGTAGAATATCTAATCCCAAAGGGATGATGTTTTTGTAAACTACATTTAGGACACAATATTTGTGTCAAATAATAATTTTGTTTTTGATATTCTCACATAAAAACCAATGTGAAAACCATTCCAGACAAGGTAGTTTGAACTACTCAACACTGTCTGAGTTTCAGAAGGCTCATGAAAACCTGGGTCTTCCTATTAAGATTCTCTTTTACTTATGTTCACCTCCATTTCATGCAGACTCAGCTCCATGCTAACCTTGGGAACTTTTACCTTATCAATAAATAACATAACACAGCAGAACATAGAGTGAAAGAAACCATACAAGGTGCATTCCTGTGTGCCTACTCAAATCCCCCAAGGACTTAATTCCTTCAGATGAATTAACTGTCTACCTTTTATTTATCATGAATGTTTCTGCTGATGCCCTGTTGGGTCAGAGTCAAGGTTGAATTGATATGTCTTTATCTGTGTTATGTGATCCGAATAGGCCTGCTACATACATGTGTACATTTAACCAAGAGCTCAAAGTATCTCAAAAACAAAAAAACCTGGTTTCAAGAGGCTTATGCTGTTAAGTTTTCTTATTCAGAATACCATTTATAAGTCATAGGATGAGCCAAAAAGCAGCAAGTCTACTGGGACACATGCATTTCATAAGATAATTCATGGCCTGGCTCTGTAGTCTTCATGACGCCACACTAAACCCCCTAGTAAGCATCCAACATGTGATAGCACATGATGTTTGCGTGTCACCTTAATCCTTATGGAACTACACTGACCCCTCCTTCCAAGCCTGCATCATCTTCAAGACAAGTTGTATCACACACAGGGCAAAAGAACCAGAACGCCTCCATACCTTGCACAGAATTAAACCATCTCTGGTGAACAGTGCCCCACCTCAAGCCAGGGCATTGCAAGACGGAAAACAAAACATGGCAAAAACAAATAAATCCAGAAACCTGACCTTTTCCATATATGCTGCAGGGATCTGGAACTATACCCCCATCATCACCAGAACTGTCCTTCTGCACTTCAGAAAGGAGTGACCTCTGGAGAGAACACTACATCTCTGCTTAATTGGATTCAATACCCTAGAACATCCTGCTTGATTTTAAACAATCGTGAACTGTAACTCAGGGATTCTATCATTCGTGTGCACTCAATTACTCCCTATCAAGATTTGTGCTCTACAAATGCCTATTCATACTTATACAAAGCGATACCAAAGGGGATGATGGATGGAGCGTTTGAGCAAATCAAACACTCACCCCCAGTCAACTGATCTGGGTTTAATCCATCATCATTCTTTAGCTCACTCCACCACCCCAGTTCAGACATGGCCATATGCAAAACAGTCTGACCCTGTGCCTCATGGGAACAGTCCAGCCCGAACTGCCAAGCCGTGTCTTCCCTGGACCGGAAACAAGCATCCGGGGACCGGTTTCGGGTTCATAACTCTCATCAGCCAGGCTATCTTGAATCCAGTGGCAAAGTGAGCAAGGGACCCACGTCTGGGCATACCCTGCCAACTTAGGGCAAACAAAGCGTTACCAAAGGGGATGATGGACGGAGCGTTTGAGCAAATCAAACACTCACCCCCAGTAAACTGATCTGGGTTTAATCCATCATCATTCTTTAGCTCACTCCACCACCCCAGTTCAGACATGGCCATATGCAAATCAGTCTGACCCTGTGCCTCATGGGAACAGTCCAGCCCGAACTGCCAAGCCATGTCTTCCCTGGACCGGAAACAAGCATCCTGGGACCGGTTTCGGGTTCATAACCCTCATCAGCCAGGCTATCTTGAATCCAGTGGCAAAGTGAGCAAGGGACCCACGTCTGGGCATACCCTGCCAACTTAGGGCAAACAAAGCGATACCAAAGGGGATGATGGACGGAGCGTTTGAGCAAATCAAACACTCACCCCCAGTCAACTGATCTGGGTTTAATCCATCATCATTCTTTAGCTCACTCCACCACCCCAGTTCAGACATGGCCATATGCAAATCAGTCTGACCCTGTGCCTCATGGGAACAGTCCAGCCCGAACTGCCAAGCCATGTCTTCCCTGGACCGGAAACAAGCATCCTGGGACCGGTTTCGGGTTCATAACCCTCATCAGCCAGGCTATCTTGAATCCAATGGCAAAGTGAGCAAGGGACCCACGTCTGGGCATACCCTGCCAACTTAGGGCAAACAAAGCGATACCAAAGGGGATGATGGACGGAGCGTTTGAGCAAATCAAACACTCACCCCCGGTCAACTGATCTGGGTTTAATCCATCATCATTCTTTAGCTCACTCCACCACCCCAGTTCAGACATGGCCATATGCAAATCAGTCTGACCCTGTGCCTCATGGGAACAGTCCAGCCCGAACTGCCAAGCCATGTCTTCCCTGGACCGGAAACAAGCATCCTGGGACCGGTTTCGGGTTCATAACCCTCATCAGCCAGGCTATCTTGAATCCAGTGGCAAAGTGAGCAAGGGACCCACGTCTGGGCATACCCTGCCAACTTAGGGCAAACAAAGCGATACCAAAGGGGATGATGGACGGAGCGTTTTAGCAAATCAAACACTCACCCCCAGTCAACTGATCTGGGTTTAATCCATCATCATTCCTTAGCTCACTCCACCACCCCAGTTCAGACATGGCCATATGCAAATCAGTCTGACCCTGTGCCTCATGGGAACAGTCCAGCCCGAACTGCCAAGCCATGTCTTCCCTGGACCGGAAACAAGCATCCTGGGACCGGTTTCGGGTTCATAACCCTCATCAGCCAGGCTATCTTGAATCCAGTGGCAAAGTGAGCAAGGGACCCACGTCTGGGCATACCCTGCCAACTTAGGGCAAACAAAGCGATACCAAAGGGGATGATGGACGGAGCGTTTGAGCAAATCAAACACTCACCCCCAGTCAACTGACCTGGGTTTAATCCATCATCATTCTTTAGCTCACTCCACCACCCCAGTTCAGACATGGCCATATGCAAATCAGTCTGACCCTGTGCCTCATGGGAACAGTCCAGCCCGAACTGCCAAGCCATGTCTTCCCTGGACCGGAAACAAGCATCCTGGGACCGGTTTCGGGTTCATAACCCTCATCAGCCAGGCTATCTTGAATCCAGTGGCAAAGTGAGCAAGGGACCCACGTCTGGGCATACCCTGCCAACTTAGGGCAAACAAAGCGATACCAAAGGGGATGATGGACGGAGCGTTTGAGCAAATCAAACACTCACCCCCAGTCAACTGACCTGGGTTTAATCCATCATCATTCTTTAGCTCACTCCACCACCCCAGTTCAGACATGGCCATATGCAAATCAGTCTGACCCTGTGCCTCATGGGAACAGTCCAGCCCGAACTGCCAAGCCATGTCTTCCCTGGACCGGAAACAAGCATCCTGGGACCGGTTTCGGGTTCATAACCCTCATCAGCCAGGCTATCTTGAATCCAGTGGCAAAGTGAGCAAGGGACCCACGTCTGGGCATACCCTGCCAACTTAGGGCAAACAAAGCGATACCAAAGGGGATGATGGACGGAGCGTTTTAGCAAATCAAACACTCACCCCAGTCAACTGATCTGGGTTTAATCCATCATCATTCCTTAGCTCACTCCACCACCCCAGTTCAGACATGGCCATATGCAAATCAGTCTGACCCTGTGCCTCATGGGAACAGTCCAGCCCGAACTGCCAAGCCATGTCTTCCCTGGACCGGAAACAAGCATCCTGGGACCGGTTTCGGGTTCATAACCCTCATCAGCCAGGCTATCTTGAATCCAGTGGCAAAGTGAGCAAGGGACCCACGTCTGGGCATACCCTGCCAACTTAGGGCAAACAAAGCGATACCAAAGGGGATGATGGACGGAGCGTTTTAGCAAATCAAACACTCACCCCCAGTCAACTGATCTGGGTTTAATCCATCATCATTCCTTAGCTCACTCCACCACCCCAGTTCAGACATGGCCATATGCAAATCAGTCTGACCCTGTGCCTCATGGGAACAGTCCAGCCCGAACTGCCAAGCCATGTCTTCCCTGGACCGGAAACAAGCATCCTGGGACCGGTTTCGGGTTCATAACCCTCATCAGCCAGGCTATCTTGAATCCAGTGGCAAAGTGAGCAAGGGACCCACGTCTGGGCATACCCTGCCAACTTAGGGCAAACAAAGCGATACCAAAGGGGATGATGGACGGAGCGTTTGAGCAAATCAAACACTCACCCCCAGTCAACTGACCTGGGTTTAATCCATCATCATTCTTTAGCTCACTCCACCACCCCAGTTCAGACATGGCCATATGCAAATCAGTCTGACCCTGTGCCTCATGGGAACAGTCCAGCCCGAACTGCCAAGCCATGTCTTCCCTGGACCGGAAACAAGCATCCTGGGACCGGTTTCGGGTTCATAACCCTCATCAGCCAGGCTATCTTGAATCCAGTGGCAAAGTGAGCAAGGGACCCACGTCTGGGCATACCCTGCCAACTTAGGGCAAACAAAGCGATACCAAAGGGGATGATGGACGGAGCGTTTGAGCAAATCAAACACTCACCCCGGTCAACTGATCTGGGTTTAATCCATCATCATTCTTTAGCTCACTCCACCACCCCAGTTCAGACATGGCCATATGCAAATCAGTCTGACCCTGTGCCTCATGGGAACAGTCCAGCCCGAACTGCCAAGCCATGTCTTCCCTGGACCGGAAACAAGCATCCTGGGACCGGTTTCGGGTTCATAACCCTCATCAGCCAGGCTATCTTGAATCCAGTGGCAAAGTGAGCAAGGGACCCACGTCTGGGCATACCCTGCCAACTTAGGGCAAACAAAGCGATACCAAAGGGGATGATGGACGGAGCGTTTTAGCAAATCAAACACTCACCCCCAGTCAACTGATCTGGGTTTAATCCATCATCATTCCTTAGCTCACTCCACCACCCCAGTTCAGACATGGCCATATGCAAATCAGTCTGACCCTGTGCCTCATGGGAACAGTCCAGCCCGAACTGCCAAGCCATGTCTTCCCTGGACCGGAAACAAGCATCCTGGGACCGGTTTCGGGTTCATAACCCTCATCAGCCAGGCTATCTTGAATCCAGTGGCAAAGTGAGCAAGGGCCTCACGTCTGGGCATACCCTGCCAACTTAGGGCAAACAAAGCGATACCAAAGGGGATGATGGACGGAGCGTTTGAGCAAATCAAACACTCACCCCCAGTCAACTGACCTGGGTTTAATCCATCATCATTCTTTAGCTCACTCCACCACCCCAGTTCAGACATGGCCATATGCAAATCAGTCTGACCCTGTGCCTCATGGGAACAGTCCAGCCCGAACTGCCAAGCCATGTCTTCCCTGGATCGGAAACAAGCATCCTGGGACCGGTTTCGGGTTCATAACCCTAATCAGCCAGGCTATCTTGAATCCAGTGGCAAAGTGAGCAAGGGACCCACGTCTGGGCATACCCTGCCAACTTAGGGCAAACAAAGCGATACCAAAGGGGATGATGGACGGAGCGTTTGAGCAAATCAAACACTCACCCCCAGTCAACTGACCTGGGTTTAATCCATCATCATTCTTTAGCTCACTCCACCACCCCAGTTCAGACATGGCCATATGCAAATCAGTCTGACCCTGTGCCTCATGGGAACAGTCCAGCCCGAACTGCCAAGCCATGTCTTCCCTGGACCGGAAACAAGCATCCTGGGACCGGTTTCGGGTTCATAACCCTCATCAGCCAGGCTATCTTGAATCCAGTGGCAAAGTGAGCAAGGGACCCACGTCTGGGCATACCCTGCCAACTTAGGGCAAACAAAGCGATACCAAAGGGGATGATGGACGGAGCGTTTTAGCAAATCAAACACTCACCCCCAGTCAACTGATCTGGGTTTAATCCATCATCATTCCTTAGCTCACTCCACCACCCCAGTTCAGACATGGCCATATGCAAATCAGTCTGACCCTGTGCCTCATGGGAACAGTCCAGCCCGAACTGCCAAGCCATGTCTTCCCTGGACCGGAAACAAGCATCCTGGGACCGGTTTCGGGTTCATAACCCTCATCAGCCAGGCTATCTTGAATCCAGTGGCAAAGTGAGCAAGGGACCCACGTCTGGGCATACCCTGCCAACTTAGGGCAAACAAAGCGATACCAAAGGGGATGATGGACGGAGCGTTTTAGCAAATCAAACACTCACCCCAGTCAACTGATCTGGGTTTAATCCATCATCATTCCTTAGCTCACTCCACCACCCCAGTTCAGACATGGCCATATGCAAATCAGTCTGACCCTGTGCCTCATGGGAACAGTCCAGCCCGAACTGCCAAGCCATGTCTTCCCTGGACCGGAAACAAGCATCCTGGGACCGGTTTCGGGTTCATAACCCTCATCAGCCAGGCTATCTTGAATCCAGTGGCAAAGTGAGCAAGGGACCCACGTCTGGGCATACCCTGCCAACTTAGGGCAAACAAAGCGATACCAAAGGGGATGATGGACGGAGCGTTTGAGCAAATCAAACACTCACCCCCAGTCAACTGACCTGGGTTTAATCCATCATCATTCTTTAGCTCACTCCACCACCCCAGTTCAGACATGGCCATATGCAAATCAGTCTGACCCTGTGCCTCATGGGAACAGTCCAGCCCAAACTGGGATGGCGTAGTGGGCAAAAGAACGATGGATTTAACCCAGATCTTTTGACTGGGGGAGAATGTTTGCTTTGTCAGCATTCCGTCCATCATTTGTTTGCTGTAACACTTTTCGCCCTAAGTGGGATGGGTATGCCCAGACGTGGGTCCCTTGCTCACTGTGCCACTGGATTCAAGCTAGCTTGGCTGAAGAAGGGTGACATACCCTGAAACCGGTCCCAGGATGCTTGTTTCCGGTCCAGGGAGGACCTGGCCGTTCGGTCTGGACTGTTCCAATGGGGCACAGGGTCAAGATTGATTTGCATATGGCTGGGTCCAAACTGGGGTGGCGTAGTGGGCAAAAGAACAATGGATTTAACCCAGATCTTTTGACTGGGGGAGAATGTTTGCATTGTCAGCATTCCGTCCATCATTTGTTTGCTGTAACACTTTTCGCCCTAAGTGGGATGGGTATGCCCAGACGTGGGTCCCTTGCTCACTGTGCCACTGGATTCAAGCTAGCCTGGCTGAAGAAGGGTGACATACCCTGAAAGCGGTCCCAGGATGCTTGTTTCCGGTCCAGGGAGGACCTGGCCTGGCAGTTCGGTCTGGACTGTTCCCATGGGGCACAGGGTCAAGACTGATTTGCATATGGCTGGGTCCAAACTGGGGTGGCGTAGTGGGCAAAAGAACGATGGATTTAACCCAGATCTTTTGACTGGGGGAGAATGTTTGCATTGTCAGCATTCCGTCCATCATTTGTTTGCTGTAACACTTTTCGCCCTAAGTGGGATGGGTATGCCCAGACGTGGGTCCCTTGCTCACTGTGCCACTGGATTCAAGCTAGCCTGGCTGAAGAAGGGTGACATACCCTGAAACCGGTCCCAGGATGCTTGTTTCCGGTCCAGAGAGGACCTGGCCTGGCAGTTCGGTCTGGACTGTTCCCATGGGGCACAGGGTCAAGACTGATTTGCATATGGCTGGGTCCAAACTGGGGTGGTGTAGTGGGCAAAAGAACGATGGATTTAACCCAGATCTTTTGACTGGGGGAGAATGTTTGCATTGTCAGCATTCCGTCCATCATTTGTTTGCTGTAACACTTTTCACCCTAAGTGGGATGGGTATGCCCAGACGTGGGTCCCTTGCTCACTGTGCCACTGGATTCAAGCTAGCCTGGCTGAAGAAGGGTGACATACCCTGAAACCGGTCCCAGGATGCTTGTTTCCGGTCCAGGAGGACCTGGCCTGGCAGTTCGGTCTGGACTGTTCCCATGGGGCACAGGGTCAAGACTGATTTGCATATGGCTGGGACCAAACTGGGGTGGCGTAGTGGGCAAAAGAACGATGGATTTAACCCAGATCTTTTGACTGGGGGAGAATGTTTGCATTGTCAGCATTCCGTCCATCATTTGTTTGCTGTAACACTATTCATACTTATACATACATGTGGTCACAGTGACAATGAGGTAGAACATTCTGAGTAATTAAACTTGCTTTGAGATTTTGTCCATAAGGCTGCCAAAATATGTCTCTAGACTTTTTGTAATGTACCTCCTACACACAGCTGTACTTTTGTTATGTGTATGCACCTGAGATTCTGCTCATTTGATGTTTGTTCTTAACACTTAGTGAAAAGGCAATTGTGAAAGAGTGGGTACAATGATCACTTGTAGCTAAAGAGCGGCCAAACAGGGTCCCTTCCACTTAACTGTGATGTTTACACTTGCCAGTTGTATTGCTCAGCCTTAGGGAAGATCACTCTATCTTTCACTAATATATACCATGCATGAGGTACGTGACTGAATTTCTTGTGCATGTTTAGTTTTAGGATGTTTAGATTTTTTTTTTATTTGGGAAAAACATGGATCTTGAAAACATCCCAAACCAAGTGGGGAGAGGTGTGGGGGGTGGAATCTGAGGGTTCTGTGCTTTTCACCAGAAGGAATTGTTTAGTCCCCCACTTAGAGAGTATATGGGCAAGCTAAAAACCAGTAGTTAGAATACAAAATTACGTCTTACAGTACAGCCTGCTTGCTTTCTAGACAGGCACACACTTTAAATTAAAGCCTTAAAAGATTTATACATTGTTTATTACTGTTCAGAACAAAAAATACAAGAAAAAATAAAGTGGATTAGAGCTAAAGCATTACAAATTAATAATACGCTGACCAGGCTTAAAATAATCATAACCATCCTTTTTATAAACAATGGTTATAAGAACTGAGAAAATTAAAAGTATGTACGTAGACAGCATAGAATAATGTAGAAAAACATCCTAAGCATTATCTTTTGTTCATGTTATTGTCAGGAATCAGATTCAAACTAAGGATTCTCCAGTGGTCACGCCTACAGAAATACATTCCCAGTCAAGACAATTATTTCCAAAAGGCCCTAACAAATTACAACAGTGGCATAAATGGAAGCTCTGGAGAATGGGCAATTGGAAACTGGGAAGACCGTTACGGCTGGGGCTGCGAGGTTCAGGCCTGAGGGGTCAGCTATTTGTTTCACTTCCGGGCTATGAGAGGCAGTGCCAGTTTAAAGGGCAACAGCCATGGAGCACAGTGCTTGGTAACATCTGTTGTTGGGCTTCCTCTTCTTTCAAATAATTTGCCACCCATTTGGCATTCCCTCATTTTTTTTGTGTTTTCCCTTCTTACAGCTCCCTTAGTAGATAGCTCCATGTTAGGCAGGGCTCTATCGCTTTTCCCACTTCCCTCTATTTCCCTGCAGTCGCATAATACTTACCAGTTGGTGTTCTTTCAGTGTTGGTGCTCTGTTACCAATACCTCCACGTCCAAAGCCCTGCTGGACCATTGCCTCCTACCCTTTTGGTTCTCTGGCTCCATCTGGGTAGCCGAGGAGCTAGTGACAGAGCTTCCCTCACTTTATCCCAGTAAGCACCGTATTCAGTCTTAACTGTAGAGTGAGGCACACCTGTTAACATCTGTTTCTAATGGGTTATGTTCTTTTGCAATAGAAACCCAAAGGTCTAGCAAGTCTTTGTGACTTCCCAAAATGTGCTACGCCTTCTTAACATCAGTACCCCAACTGTCTCTCTCTGCCTCCTGACCACTCATTTACCAAGTGCAGCATCATCTTTAGAGGTGATCTTATCTCACAATTAGAATGTGCTCTCTTAGGGAGCGACGCCTTGACTGGATTATAGTGTCATCTCACTTTTTATCATGCCATTGTGCCACCCTACCGGGAGATCCTACTAGGAAATATTAAAATATGACAGGATCCAAAGCCTGATGCATGCCCTAGTTTCCCTTGAAGATTGTTAGATATTTGTTAGACCTGCCAGCCTTAGGGTGGTCTTCCCCCAAACGTTTTGCCTTCCTCCTCCATTTTTGCTGTTCTCGTTTTTTCTGGCCTTTGGACTCTGTGCACTTTACCACTGCTATCTAGTGCTAAAGTGCTATTGCACACTCTCTAAAACATGGTAACTTTGGCTTATCCCTAATTGTCATATTTAATTTACATATAAGTGGTACTACATGTGCCCAGGGCCTGTAAATTAAATGCTACTAGTGGGCCTGTAGCACTAATTGTGCCACCCACTTAAGTTGCCCTTTGAACATGTCTCAGGCCTGCTGTTGCAGGCTGATGTTAGCAGTTTTAAACTGCAGTTTCAACCTGGCAAAATACACCTTTTACAAGGCCTAAACCTTAATTTTTAATACATATGAGGCCTAGGGTAGGCCCTGAACAGTTCAGAGGGCAGGGCAGGGCAGATGGACTTGTACTTTTAGATTTAAAATGTCCTTGTTGTGAAACACTTTTGAATTCTTTTTCACTACTGCAAGGCCTACCTCTCCTATAGAATAACATTGGAGTTACCTATTGTATTTAATAAGCTGTAAATTCTAAATGGGAGCAAGTAACCAGTTCATGTTTGGTGTCTCTGGAATTGTAATGAAAAATCCTGTCTTATGGTAAAGTCGGATTTTTAAATTACAATTTTGAAAATGCCACTTTCAGAAAGTTGGCATTTTCCTGCCTTCGCCACTTAGTACCTGTACCCTATCTCTGGGTCACGTGACTGGGTGCAGCCGATAGTTGGGTTTTGTGTATTCCTCCTAGTTAGACCTAGGGACAGGTTATACACTCATAGAAAATGAAAAAGGACACATGGACATTGGGAGAGGGCTATATATGTTCTGGCCAAGGACGTACTGAATATGGGACTGGGAGACATAAACACTGGGAGAAGGAGACAGTGGAAAAAGCAGCCGCATCTGCTGCAGGTAAGAGCGGTGGGGTGGTGGGGCTGGCATTAATAATTAATTTTCCCTCATGGTCGTCTCTCGAAATCCCCCCAGATGGCCCCTTCGCTCTTACCTGCAGCGGCCGCGGCTGGGAAAAAGAAAGAAAACTACGGGCCATGCAGGGGCGTAACACAGGCCCCGGGGGGCCCGAGCTGCAGGGGGCCCCCTCAGCACTGTACTCATGCCTGACAGATCCGGATTAAATCCGGAGCGGGGGCCCGTCTGTGTACCTTGCAGGGGGGCCCCTTCAATTTTCGTTACGCCACTGGGTACATGTCATTCCACCACACACATATTGTGCTGGAGCGATTCTTAGGGAACATTCACCATGCTGGTATTTGCCTTTGTGCGTGATCTGTATTATGGATATGGGTGCAGAACCATATCAAAAGAGACTAACAAGAGTCACACTGACTGTGCACCACAAAGAGGTGGCATGCAGTCAGTGCACCCACTGAGGCTGACCTCTACAAAAGGGGAATAGGTATTCCATGGAGCCGCCCGACATCCAATTTTGCACATGGGTGCACTCACTTACTTCAGCTGTCTGCAAGAGGATCTTTACCCCCTTTTCAGAAGCAGGCTGAGTGCTGCCTGCATGGTGAAAGGCTGATCACCTGCTTTGAAGAGCCAGCCCGCAATTCACTAATGTGCAGCACCCAGGGCTGGCACCAGTTTATGGCTGCCCTGGGGGCAGAACATTATCTGTGATAGAAATACCTGCATAGAGTGATCAAAATGCTATTGCTGCTACATAAATTAAATAAAAAATCTGAATCACACCTTCCTTCGTTTTATTTCTGTACAAAATATGTTCACAGCTTCACCAAGGACATGATTGGTGGTAGACGATATAGTTCAACCTGTTCTTCATCATTCCTAGACAAAAGAAGTGAGACATCAACCCTTCCTTCATGTCCTTTCGGAACAAAATATGTTCACAGCTGCACCAAGGTCATGATTAGCGGTAGACGAGATAGTGCAACCTGTTCTTCATCATTCTTAGAAAAAACAGAAGTGAAACACGTTTGGGAAGAAAATGAGATTCACATCAAGACATCCAGACATAGGTGTGGACAATAAATTTTTAGGTGTTACATGGAGACAGGTCTGCGGGTCCAAAATATCCTCTTCTCCTGATTGGCCAGATGCGCTCTGCAAAATGCCTGCTTTGTGCTTTCCATTCGAATTGTCACTTCTGGTAACCCCATGACATGGCGTATACAAGTATGAAGAGCTTTCAATGCCGTCATATATTTTTTGCAGGTTGAAAGTGTTACTTCTTGCCGCCCACCGCCGCAATCTCAAAGCCCCTCTATGACTGTGAATTTCCACCAACAAATTTTTCCAGCGACATGGGTGCTGGAAGTAGGGATGCAGGGGGCGCTGCAGCACCCCCAGAAATCACCATGCTGGAGTTCAGAAGGTGAATGAGAAATAAAGAGGCCTTTACATTTTGTCTTTATCTTGTCCCATTTGCTTTGCGTTCAAAGACAGAGGTCAATGTCAGACTATGCCTTATGCCAAGTTGTTGCTTATTCCTTCAACATGGAGATTGGTGTTTAATTTTAATTCTCTGACTACAAAGCGAGAAGACTTTGAGAACTATGTGACAACCTTGCTAGAAAGGCTGTACAATTTAAATACCAGTGAATGGACTGCCCAATTATTTCAAAATATATAATCAGATATGAAAATACAAATTAAACACTTTTTTGTAATTCTAAAGTGAGATGGAAACATTTTAATAGGATCAAAACAAATCAAGACACTTTACTTAGTGATGTGAAAATGATAATTATTCACTGAGACTGATTTCCACACATTGTTGTTTGTGCGCTATATCGTTTTATCCGTAAAACTACATGTCTGAGCAAATTTAGTTGCCATTTCAATGAAAATTGTGCTGCTAGTAAATGACAGTGCACCACCACACAATGCTTTAAGTAATAAATTTGCGAAGGTGTGCTATAAAATACACTACCTGCTACGTACCACGTCCTTACCACTCTCCTGCTGAATTGGCGTGGCTCATTTGTTCTTTGTCTGATGCTTATATATTTCACTGTCCCTATGACTTGGGTAATTTACCACTGATGGCTGCACCCCCACTCTAAAAATTGTTCCTGCACCACTGTCCCACTTCCAGAATTACAGGTGTACTATTCTTAGCTAATCAACAACCATCACTAATACAGCTCCAAGATTATTTCCAGTCTGGCCCAGAACACTGTCTCCCTATGCCCCTCTTAGGGTTGTATGATGTAACAACGCAGTGAAATACTCTGCATACCTTTATCACGCATTTTTTACCCCACATTTTTTAGGAAGCATATACTTTTACAACGTATGCCTTTACCACGCATTGTTTATATATATATTTATGTATAAACAATGTATTTGTGGAGGGCCCCCACACCCCTGAACTTACCTTAAATGTGTGGTAAAGGCATACGTTGTAAAAGCATATGCGTATGATAGGCTACAATGGTTCTGTCGGGGAGAACCCAATTGCTTTGAAGAAAACTTAATTGAAAAAAACAAGCAAACTTGCTTGATACCTATTAAACAAGTCTGAAAAGTATAACATTTACTTTGGTAAAATCATGAAATGCATATCAAATGACTTTGGAACACATATCAAATGACGTTGGAACACAGATCAAAGCAAAACACCTACTAGAATCTGCTTGCAAAAGACTTTTCTTTTATATCAATTAAAGCTTAAATCAATATTTACAAGTAATCAGAAGGCTGTCAATACAAGAAATACTGAAAAAGGTGACATGTGGTACGGTGACATTAAGTGCTCAGTGATAGTGGTGCAGTGCATATATACAAAGTGATATTATGTACAATTATTTACACGGGGAACTAGAATGCGGTCAGAGCAAAGGTAGGCAATAACTCCGGTAAACAGCAAATTTGCTTGTTGATTTATAACCCAGAGATTTGATAGAGCTGAACCAGTTATATTCGTCGACGTTTCGACCCTGACAAAGTGTTATTGGAATGTCATGGCGGGTCTTCTTCAGGACAAGTGAGAATGTTGACAGCCTAAAAAATGAACGGAAGAGAATTCAAAATTGTGTTCCAACTATGGGAGTAGGACAGCTGAGTAGCTAAGAGGCGTCCTATTATTCAACCAAAAAGTGGGATGACTTGACGAGGCATCCCTTGCTGAGTGGAAGCCGTCAATGGATCTACAATTAGATCAAACAAGGTATGCCCTGGCAATGATCCACGGGGGCGAGGAGCGACATGATATGCAAATAAAGAGGCTTACCTGCACGTGTCAGACAAGCTCAGGGAGTGAAGATTGCTTCATGGGGTGAAAACCCTGAGAAAAAATGCACTGGTTAAGGTCTAGGGGAATCTGTCAAACTAAGGCAGATATATGAAAGTATTTAAAAACCTTTTGAAGAGGCTTACCTAGCACGATGTGATATTTGAACTCCAGAACGTGGGGGACACAAATGAATGTAGTCCTTCAGGGGGGCCAGGCGACAGTCCTGTGAGGAAGCGCATGGAGGTTACACACCACTCTGTGTTAAGGATGCGCGTGGAGTCAAGGAACCACTCTGTGTTTATTACGCCAACTCATGCAAGAGCACTTGGGGAGGAAGGCGCTCTGCTTTTAAAAGTACCAGTATTGTGTGAAAGCGCCTGGAGGTTGTAACCCCTCAGTGTGAATAAGCAATTTGCAAGAGCGCACGAGGGTCGAAGTACTCAGTGCTTGGAAAAATGGCACTCTGTGCTTGTAAAAGTGCCAGTATTGCGTGAAAGCGCCTGGAGGGTAACCCTTCAGTGTGAATAAATTACAAGAGCGCACGAGGGTCGAAGTACTCAATGCTGAGAGAATTGCAGGCGCCAAGGAGCTCGCTTACTACTCTGTCGTTAAAAATACCAGCAATTACGTTGCGTGGAGTCAGCCAACACTTGCAAGAGCGCTAGTCGGTGAAAGCACTCTGTGCTTGTGAAATTGATTACAAGCGACAGTACTGTGTGAAAGCGCATCTGAGTAAAAGCGTGTGGAAATTGAAAAATGAATATTTGCAAATGAGCATTCCGTGCTTTTAAAGCTTACTACTCTGTCTTTACCAATTATATACTGCCCGCAATTAACGTGGGGTCGAAAACTCTCTGGGGGATATTCTCAAGAACGTGCGATAAACATCGCCAAAATAGGTTAACGCAAGTTTTCATATCGCCGTCTATCGTGGGAAAATAACTCTGTGTTAACGTCGTATTTTCAACACGGCGGTAACATGCGATAGTCTCCCGATAACGCGTCAAATGTCCGCGATAACATTACCGGGACGGCGATGAAAATCCAAACCTGAACGCGAAAAAAGTTGCGATGGGCCCAACCGCGATAAGACAAACAGCGAAAAGCAGCACCAGGCCTGCAATTCACACACGTCAGGCGTGAAAAACCACTACAAAAGCAGAAAAAAAAAACACAAACAAAAACCAAACTACAGCGAAGCACAATGGAGGCAGCCGGAGCAGGTACAGAGGACGACCAGAACCCCACAAGCCCCCCGGAGGACCAGCCTGGGACCTCAGGGTCAGGGAAGGACAAGAAGAAGAGGAAGACGCGGTTCAGTCCGCAGGAAAACAGGATCCTGATCACGAAGGTGATAGAACACCATCAACAACTGTTCGTCACCTCCACTGTGTCATTGGCAACAAAAAATGGAACATGGCAGTCCATCGTGGACAAGGTGAATGCAGTCGGAGTGCTGAGGAGGACAATGGACAAGGTCAAGAGGCGCTGGAATGATGTGAAGCGCAAGACCAAGCAGAAACTCGCAGACAACCAGAAGGCAGCAATGCAGACTGGAGGTGGGAGTCCAGCGCCACAGGAGGAGCTGGATGAGATGGAGGAAATGGTGACCACAGTCATCAGTGGGGAGACGGTGGCAGTAGTTGGGGGACCGGACACTGCTCAACATGACCCGACACAACAGCAACAGTGTGAGTAACCACCAGGGACTGGGGGGAGGGGGGGAGATGGGCACAATGGCACACATGCACAATCAAGTAGAGCACATCTGCGGACAAACCATGGCCAACAGTCACAACTCCAACCAAGAGCCCAATTTACCCAAGTCTGCAACAGCACAGGACTGCATACGCACAGAAGTGAAAGCCACACCGCCTGAAAGGGATAAGGGCCAGCCAAATCAGAGCTGAAGGGGCAACTCACCTACAATGCAGCACACACACATAAGATCCAGAGCACCGCAACATTTACAACAATGTTGAACAAACAGCAACACCAGACAACAGAACAGAGGACACAACTGCTGCTGCATGTGTGTGGAAAATGGCCATTCGCATGTGGCATAGCTGGAAACTGTGAGATGATGATGTACTAGTACAACCCCACATCCCTGATGGCGTAGTAATGCATGTATGGCCGTGACCCAGATAGGCAGTGAGACACACATTGTCATACAAATCAACACTCATCACAGTTGAATACAAGTGAAGGTGCGTAGACTTTATTAGCATATGCGTGTCAGTACGGCCAAGATAAGTGCCACAACATGCAGCCCAATGCAGCAGTATGTTAGAACGTGGAACGTTGCAAAGCGCTGCTGTCCACTCTGGGGGAGTGCCGCACCATTCACAGGTGTGTGTTTACCCGCGTTGTTGTCCGCTCATGTATTCGGAGTCCAGGCGAATGCAGCCATGTCCACTGTCGTCGTGGGAGATGTAAAAACAACAATTGATGGACAGAATGCAGAAAAATGTCATACATTCACCCCAGTACAGAGATCTGGGCCTAAATCCATCGTTTTTTTGCTCACCATGCCATTCCAGTTTGAACCCAGCCATATGCAAATCAGTCTTGACCCTGTGCCTCATGGGAACAGTCCAGCCCGAACTGCCAAGCCAGGTCCTCCCTGGACTGGAAACAAGCATCCTAGGACCGGTTTCGGGGTTTCACCCCTCTTCAGCCAGGATAGCTTGATTCCAGTGGCATGGAGAGCACGGGATCCACGTCTGGGCATACCCGTCCCACTCGGGGTGACAAATGCAAAAACAACAATTGATGGACAGAATGCAGAAAAATGTCATACATTCACTCCAGTACAGAGATCTGGGCCTAAATCCATCGTTTTTTTGCTCACCATGCCATTCCAGTTTGAACCCAGCCATATGCAAATCAGTCTTGACCCTGTGCCTCATGGGAACAGTCCAGCCCGAACTGCCAAGCCAGGTCCTCCCTGGACTGGAAACAAGCATCCTAGGACCGGTTTCGGGGTTTCACCCTCTTCAGCCAGGATAGCTTGATTCCAGTGGCATGGAGAGCACGGGACCCACGTCTGGGCATACCCGTCCCACTCGGGGTGACAAATGCAAAAACAACAATTGATGGACAGAATGCAGAAAAATGTCATACATTCACCCCAGTACAGAGATCTGGGCCTAAATCCATCGTTTTTTTGCTCACCATGCCATTCCAGTTTGAACCCAGCCATATGCAAATCAGTCTTGACCCTGTGCCTCATGGGAACAGTCCAGCCCGAACTGCCAAGCCAGGTCCTCCCTGGACTGGAAACAAGCATCCTAGGACCGGTTTCGGGGTTTCACCCCTCTTCAGCCAGGATAGCTTGATTCCAGTGGCATGGAGAGCACGGGACCCACGTCTGGGCATACCCGTCCCACTCGGGGTGACAAATGCAAAAACAACAATTGATGGACAGAATGCAGAAAAATGTCATACATTCACCCCAGTACAGAGATCTGGGCCTAAATCCATCGTTTTTTTGCTCACCATGCCATTCCAGTTTGAACCCAGCCATATGCAAATCAGTCTTGACCCTGTGCCTCATGGGAACAGTCCAGCCCGAACTGTCGTCGTGGGAGATGTGACCAGAACCCCAAGTCCCAACAAGGTGTCGGGACATGTGCAATGTGTACCTAACTGTTGTGTCTGCAGGTACGTAGTTACACGTTCATGAAAGCGAGTGCAGCTTCGTAGGCAAACATTTCCAACATGAGGTCGTTGTCGAATTCATCGAACAGGACGGCGAGGCTAACCATTAGCAGGTCCGGACAGATGTGCTGCGTCCACCCCCTTTCACCAATTAGTACTACAGCCCAATAGGGGAGCGGCTCAATGTGGTCACTGCACACGAGGAGTTCTGCAAACTCCCAGGTCCAGCTGCCAGCATGTATGCCAAGTATCCAGGCATCCCATAGACGGGTGTCACGGTGACACTCATGGTTGTGGGCCAACAGGGGGCGCACACACATGTCGAAATCCAGTTCGGCTCCCGTCCTGTTGGATAGGCAGATATCCATGGACCTCTCGAATATGCACGAGCGACAATGCAACACAGGCTGCACGCAGGTGACGTTGGCAAGGCGGAAGCTCAGCTGGTAACTGATCCGCTGCACTACCAATGGCAGTGCCCCCAGTAAATACAGCATACATGCACAGTACAGTTCCACGTGACAGGGGTTGTGCATGTGTCCGGGATGGTCTGCCATTGCGTTAGTGGCTCTGGTTGTAGCAGCACTGTTCTGACCTGCGCCAGTTCTGTGGATGAAATGCCACAGCTCGGATCAATGAGTTGTTTAAGTGTGCAACGGTTGTACACCTGGGATGGTGTGGGAGTCAGTGTGAAGGCCATTCCATGCAAAATAAGTCCAAGCAAGGACTTCTGTGTGTGGGGTGTGTATACGTTGGTCTGTCGTCGGGCTGTGCGTAGTGTGGGAGTTGTCTTCTACTGCTATCGTATCTGTCAAGGGGTGCCGGGCACATACAATTCCGAGGTCGGATGTGCAGATGTGCTTCCGCCTGATAGTACAGACAAAGGAGCTATCATCCCGAATGTCAGTTTGTCATCTGCTTGCATTCATGAAGTGTGATGTGGCTTGTTGGGTGTGGGGTGGGATGTGTGCAACTTTGGGATCCATGTTTGACATGACTTGCATGTGGCAAATGAGCGGCATCACTGTGTGTTACGTTGCCTCACAGCTGCTCCTCCCTCCCCCCGAGCCTATTTACTTGTGTGCGCTGTGCGGTTGCATCACTTGCACTCCAACGGAACACCATTGTCATGGCTGTCTGCGCATGTCCACAAGCCTGACAACAACACTGTGATGTTGTCCGTTGAAGGTGGGCGGCCACGTGAGTGTAGGCCTATGGTAAGGTTAGTGCGGACACAGATGTAGGGTTCATGCCTGGCTGAACTCGCGCTGCGACTAAGGCTAGGCATTTGGCTCATGCTGCTGCAATGCAGATACACACAACACTTGGCATGTATGAGCCAAGACCTCGAGCGGTCATGCGCTTCTTCATTTCTCCGTTCATGCGAGACCGCCCTCCGGGTGCATGCTACATTGCAACATTGTCAATTGCGGGCCGGGTGGCGCCGACACTACAACAGAGACACACGCATTGGTGACTTCCTTGTCCAGGCCAGAACTGAACCACGCCCTGAGCCCCGGGCTAATTCTACACACCCCTGCGCTGGACTGACGTATGCCAGCCCAGCCCACTCCGCTTACGCTTACAGGGGGGGGGGACAAAGCTACATGTCCAAGGTCTTACCCGCTGCCTGGGGTGACATGCTTGCGTCCGCTGTCCACAGCACGATGTGATGTGGTAGGGCCAGGGGCCATCACGCATACATAATGACCACACGAACACACTTAGATAGCTAGTGGAACTGGCTACGGGCACGTGCGCCTGGCCCCTTTTTATTACCAGGGTCACATGTCCAGTGACGCCTGTGCTGGATGGGTGTGGGGTGAGTGTAAGCCAGCCCTCAGGGAGTGGTTGGTGCTGGCAACAACTAGAACAGTGATCATCGGATCACACACACAGAGTCACTCATGAAGGGTCCATGACTTGCAATGCACTGAGGTAGGGGCACCAGAACTGGAAACACACACATATGATTACATCATAAAGGGTCCATGACTTGAGCTAAACTGAGTTTGTGGCACCGGAAGCGCTCGGCGGGTGCGCGGCCTGTAATATGCGTCGTCCGGGTGGGCCGCCCTGGAAGCAATGTCTGTTGCCTACTGGACTGCGCCATGAATAAATGAAGACTCAATTTGAATTGTGAGCCCTGCTGACCACAGTGTAGGCCGGAGGCAGTGGTCAGCGAGGGCCCACAGCCACGTGGCGATGACTTGTGGTGCACTGAGTTAGTGGCTCCTGGAGCGCTCAGCGGGTGTGCAGCCAACGATGATGCGTCATCCGGGCGGGCCGCACTGGGGGCAATGTCTGTTGACTAGTGGTTTCCTCCATTAACAGAAATGTGGCACGATTTGAATTGTGGGACCTGCTGACAGCAGTGTAGGACTACGGCAGTATCCGGCACACACATGTTGCTGTGTAAGGGTGGGCGGAATTTGCATAGTCGCGTTACGCAAATCTCCGCGAAATTGTTAAAAATCTCCGCGAGCACGTAGAAATTCCGCGAAGTCGCAAAATTGCTGGTCCCGCCCGTTCGCGATGTGTTTTTGCGTGCATGCGGGGAAATATATCGCTAACTTGCCCATGCGGTCGCTAATGGGCGCGGCCATCTTGTTTTTCACTTGTCCCGCCCACTCGCGATGGTTATTTCCTGTTCCGGGTCGCGTATTGCATGCTCCCGCCCGCTCGCGATGCTTATTTCCAGTTCCGGGTCGAGTATTGCATGCTCCCGCCCGTTCGCGATAAGTATTTCCTGTTCGGGAACGCGTATTACGTGTTCGCAACGCTTTTTGCGTGCTCGGGGGGGAAATATCGCGCAAACTTGCCCATGCGGTCGCAATGGGCGCGGCCATGTTGTTTTTCACTCTATTGCTATGGTTCTGGGCCTGCTTTTGAATCCTCCCTCTATCTTTTCAATCCTTTGTTTCTGTAAACTTTTTTTTGGTCTTTTTTATTTATTATCTATCTCTCTATTTTCCTGATTCTATATTTTGAGTTTTTTTCTACTTTTTGTGTGTTTTTAACTACTTTTTCACACTTTTTCTATTACCTGCTTTTTAATTTCTTTTACTTACTTTTTTTAATTCCTACCTTTTCTTTTCCACCCCCTGCCTACCCAGAACCATGGCAAAGGGCCACAGCCACAGGGCTCGGAGTCGTAGCCAGAGCCGGCGCCAAAGAGGGGTGCAGGCACGGGCCTTATTCAGTGAGGCGGAGGTGGCCGCACTGGTTTTTTTTGTTCAGCGCCACCTCCCCTTAACCCTGGCAGCAGGCGGCAGGCCTGGGTCCGGGTACAGGCTCCGGGAGCGTCGGCAGCGGTGGGGCAAGGTGCGTCGGGCAGTGTTTCGCTGCTCTGGTTTCCGGCGCACCAATAATCAGCTGACGCACCGGTGGTCCGATATTCTGGACCGGGAGCAGGACCTGCTGGACCTGCTAGGAGTGGAGGTCCCGGGGCTTGGTGAGTGGCTATTTAATATTACTACTTTGTGTTCTTCTGCTCTGTGTTATATATTGCGAATATTTTTTTTCCGACCAGCAAGAATGCTGCTGCTTACATTGCAGGTAAATTACGTTTAAAAATCTGTGATTGTTATGACACAGGCGCTCGGCGCTACTAATTTTACTTGTTTGCAACTTTGCGCTCGCTTGGCCTGATGATTATGTAAGAGTTTACTTTAGAGAACTTAAGTGACGTAATGCTAGAGAGAGTAGTCCTTCCTTTGTCCTCCTGCCACTAAGTAGGGATAGTGGTGGATTGATAGGTTTAGTTACTTATTAGTTGGTAATTTTTAAGTGGTGTGCGTGACGCATCCTCTGTCACGTCACGTGCTGCTGAGTGCTGCTTACCCCAGTCCTTAGTAGAACCTTTTGTAGTTTGTTTACTGAGTGTTAATGTTAATAGGCTTATATCATCACTAGCAGAACATCAGCAGCAACCAGCCAACAATTTGGTGTATGCAAAAATGTATGCATGTGTCCTCCATCTATGCATTTTTGAGGACTAAAATAAATGGAAATGCAGACTTACTGAACAATTGGCCCGTCTGGATTGGAATAGGTGGGCTAGGTCAGGTGGTAGTTAGGCTTGCTAGACGGTCCGTGAATCTCGCAATACTACCAGTCGATCAGATTAGATAGGTCAATTTTATTGCAATTGTTGTTACCAAAAATGTTTTTGGTGCGTATTTGAAAATATTTTATTTATTTCACACCAAACTTTAATTTTTGTCTCTTTCTTTATGAAATCTTACATAATCAATGATCAGCACCCGGGGCAAGAAGACGGGGTCACAGGCGGCGGGCCAAGAAGATCTCCAAGATGCCTCCCAGGGACAGGACCGCTCTTCTATCGAGGGCTCTGCTGCTGGCCCCAGTAAGTCCTCCAGTGGTTAATATTAATAATTATATTTCCCAAACTTTTCCTGCACCTTATTTTTTCTGAACTATTATTTCGGTATCCTAATTCTAATTTTTACAAATTCTTCTTTGATCTATACTATCTGTTTCTAAATTCTTGTTATCCCTGCCTCTAACTGCGTCTGCTATGACTCTCTGTACTACTACTATTAGTCTGTCTGTAGCTAAGCTTGCCCAGTTGGCCACTCTTTATTTAAAATATTTTAAATAAAACTCAGATTCACCAATAGCTCTAGCCATTGAGTCCAGTCCTTTGGGTTGTCCTCTTCTACTACTTCTAGTCTTCTTAATCTTGAGGCTTTTCGACAATTCCCACCAAGAAAATGCCCAACCACATTTTACAATTTTTGATAGGATAGGACATACTACTACTGTTGTAGGGATTCTGCACATACAGAACTTTGCACAAGAAAATAGGACATTGGTGATGGGAGGTTGGACCTTCCTCACACCTCAATCAGAAGCCACCACAATCCCATGACCGACTAGTTATAGTGTCTCATTAGGTCTCCGAAACCCCCCTCCCCAAAATACCCAATGAGTAGACAACCCAGAACATAACACTCCCGACCTCTGTCGCGGAAGCAATGCACACCCTTTCGCTCACTCTCTCGTGTAAGTCCACACCAAATACCACCGAGTCTATGTAAGTTCAAAAGGTTTATTTCCAACTGACAAGCTCTGTACGTTGTTCTATAATGCAGCAGCAACAGCAAAATGCATAAGATTAAAACAATAAACATTGTTACACTTAGTTACACTTACAACTACAAGTCCATAGAAGCCAAAAGGCGAGATCATGATAACTGAACAGTGGTGGAAGAACCACCCTCCCCTTGGTAGGAATCTAGTTTATATAAAATTATAAATGGAGATGTGAAAATTCTGGGGACCCCTCACCTTAGAAGAACCTAGTACTGGTTATATCATAAGCTCTGCAAAGCTCTGGTTCTTCATATAAGGGAATCTTCCGTCTGTTATGAGAAAAATGGTGCGCGTTAGTATAGTATAGCACACGAAACAAGCCACGGGTCCGGGTTAGAAGGAGGTTAGTGTGTTATGTAAAGGGGATTCCCTTTTTAGGACGGTTCCCCTCACACACCAGAGGTGTCATGCTTCATCATGGGGGTACCTCCTCACACGGAAGACCTAGGGGTCGATTCCGATCTCGGTCGGAGGCGCACCCAATACCATTCGGTCGGGAAAAAAGCCATGCGAAAGCCAGTTTCCCGACCGATCCGTACAGCACACCGAACGAGCAAGTACGATGCGCACAACAGCAAAAATTCCGGCCGAGCCGTACTCACCCAAACCAGGTCCTGTTCTCCGACCGAGGCGAATCCGGAAACGCCGAATCGAGTCGCACGGAAGGGAAAATGCAGCCCCGTCCGGCCGGACAAGTACGATGCGCTTTCCGTACGCGCCGAACCCGTCGCTACGCACGGCACGTCAAAGCATCCGGGAGAGGCGCACATAAGCTCCGAATCGCGCCACAACACGATCCACGGCTACGAGACGAACACAGCACAGACGAGGACGACGCGAAGCGACGAGGACGAAGCGAAGCGACGAGGACGAAGCCAAGCGACGAGGACGACGCGAAGCAACGAGAAGGACGAACGACACGAACCAACCATGAATCCCTTCGTCCCGATCATACCAATATTCTACATCTACTACCGGAACAGGCACGGACGCGTACGGCGCAGAAGGTAAGTCAGACACCAACCACAAAACACATACAACACGTACACGACACATCACACACATACACTGGGAATCTGAATATACTTGCAACAGCAGCACCATAGGGGCGGGATGCCCATCACCAATGCCACATATGCACACAGGGGCCTGAATGCGCGCCACCACCCCAACCCAGGGGGGCTGGATGCCCACCACCACTACCACCCTTAGCCAGGGGGCAGGATGCCCACCACTACTACCACCCTTAGCCAGGGGGCAGGATGCCTACCACTACTACCACCCTCACCCAGGGGGGCAGGATGCCCACCACTACTACCACCCTCACCCAGGGGGGCAGGATGCCCACCACTACTACCACCCTTAGCCAGGGGGCAGGATGCCTACCACTACTACCACCCTCACCCAGGGGGGCAGGATGCCTACCACTACTACCACCCTTAGCCAGGGGGCAGGATGCCTACCACTACTACCACCCTCACCCACGGGGGCAGGATGCCTACCACTACTACCACCCTCACCCAGGGGGGCAGGATGCCCACCACTACTACCACCCTCACCCAGGGGGCAGGATGCCCACCACTACTACCACCCTTAGCCAGGGGGCAGGATGCCTACCACTACTACCACCCTCACCCAGGGGGGCAGGATGCCCACCACTACTACCACCCTCACCCAGGGGGGCAGGATGCCCACCACTACTACCACCCTTAGCCAGGGGGCAGGATGCCTACCACTACTACCACCCTCACCCAGGGGGGCAGGATGCCCACCACTACTACCACCCTCACCCAGGGGGGCAGGATGCCCACCACTACTACCACCCTCACCCAGGGGGCAGGATGCCCACCACTACTACCACCCTTAGCCAGGGGGGCTGGATGCCTACCACTACTACCACCCTCACCCAGGGCGGGCTGGATGCCTACCACCACCCTTAGCCAGGGGGGCTGGATGCCTACCACTACTACCACCCTCACCCAGGGGGGCAGGATGCCCACCACTACTACCACCCTTAGCCAGGGGGCAGGATGCCTACCACTACTACCACCCTCACCCAGGGGGGCAGGATGCCCACCACTACTACCACCCTTAGCCAGGGGGCAGGATGCCTACCACTACTACCACCCTCACCCACGGGGGGCAGGATGCCTACCACTACTACCACCCTCACCCAGGGGGGCAGGATGCCCACCACTACTACCACCCTCACCCAGGGGGGCAGGATGCCCACCACTACTACCACCCTTAGCCAGGGGGCAGGATGCCTACCACTACTACCACCCTCACCCAGGGGGCAGGATGCCCACCACTACTACCACCCTCACCCAGGGGGGCAGGATGCCCACCACTACTACCACCCTTAGCCAGGGGGCAGGATGCCTACCACTACTACCACCCTCACCCAGGGGGGCAGGATGCCCACCACTACTACCACCCTCACCCAGGGGGGCAGGATGCCCACCACTACTACCACCCTCACCCAGGGGGGCAGGATGCCCACCACTACTACCACCCTTAGCCAGGGGGCTGGATGCCTACCACTACTACCACCCTCACCCAGGGCGGGCTGGATGCCTACCACCACCCTTAGCCAGGGGGGCTGGATGCCTACCACTACTACCACCCTCACCCAGGGGGGCTGGATGCCTACCACTACTACCACCCTCACCCAGGGCGGGCTGGATGCCTACCACCACCCTTAGCCAGGGGGGCTGGATGCCTACCACTACTACCACCCTCACCCAGGGGGCAGGATGCCTACCACTACTACCACCCTCACCCAGGGGGGCAGGATGCCTACCACTACTACCACCCTCACCCAGGGGGGCAGGATGCCTACCACTACTACCACCCTTAGCCAGGGGGGCTGGATGCCTACCACTACTACCACCCTCAACCAGGGGGGCTGGATGCCTACCACTACTACCACCCTTAGCCAGGGGGCTGGATGCCTACCACTACTACCACCCTCACCCAGGGCGGGCTGGATGCCTACCACCACCCTTAGCCAGGGGGGCTGGATGCCTACCACTACTACCACCCTCACCCAGGGGGCAGGATGCCCACCACTACTACCACCCTTAGCCAGGGGGCAGGAAGCCTACCACTACTACCACCCTTAGCCAGGGGGGCAGGATGCCCACCACTACTACCACCCTCACCCAGGGGGGCTGGATGCCTACCACTACTACCACCCTCACCCAGGGGGCAGGATGCCTACCACTACTACCACCCTCACCCAGGGGGCAGGATGCCTACCACTACTACCACCCTCACCCAGGGGGGCAGGATGCCTACCACTACTACCACCCTTAGCCAGGGGGGCTGGATGCCTACCACTACTACCACCCTCACCCAGGGGGCTGGATGCCTACCACTTCTACCACCCTTAGCCAGGGGGCAGGATGCCTACCACTACTACCACCCTTAGCCAGGGGGCAGGATGCCCACCACTACTACCACCCTCACCCAGGGGGGCAGGATGCCCACCACTACTACCACCCTCACCCAGGGGGGCAGGATGCCCACCACTACTACCACCCTTAGCCAGGGGGCTGGATGCCTACCACTACTACCACCCTTAGCCAGGGGGCAGGATGCCCACCACTACTACCACCCTCACCCAGGGGGGCAGGATGCCCACCACTAATACCACCCTTAGCCAGGGGGCAGGAAGCCTACCACTACTACCACCCTTAGCCAGGGGGCTGGATGCCTACCACTACTACCACCCCCACTCATAGGATGGACAATGCATGACACAACAAGCACACCACAACCTAGGGAATGCAAGATTAAGACATCCCCCACCACCATGACAAGCGTGTGAGCAGGCTGTGTCAAATGCCTACAACACCGAACATGACATTGAACATACAATGTGACCCCCTAGCACATGTGCCACACATATATGTGTGTGGCACCCACAATGCAAGCAGCCCATGACCATTGTGGCAATGGGGCCTAAACCCCCATCATCACAGTGACCAAAAGGCAAGTGTGGGGTCCATAGCTGAAGCACATTTTGACCATTGTGGCAATGGGGTCTAAACCCCCATCATCACAGTGACCAAAAGGCAAGTGTGGGGTCCATAGCTGAAGCACATTTTGACCATTGTGGCAATGGGGTCTAAACCCCCATCATCACAGTGACCAAAAGGCAAGTGTGGGGTCCATAGCTGAAGCACATTTTGACCATTGTGGCAATGGGGTCTAAACCCCCATCATCACAGTGACCAAAAGGTAAGTGTGGGGTCCATAGCTGAAGCACATTTTGACCATTGTGGCAATGGGGTCTACACCCTCATCATCACAGTGACCAAAAGGTAATTGTTGACAAAGAAAGAGCTGCAACTGCCAAACTGCATGGATCATTCCTGGTCACAGAACCAAAAACTCATCTGTGGCAAAGTAGTGTATGTGTCCCATTGCAACATAAATTGGGGGAGCCAAATACTGCAGTGCAAATGAAACATTCCTTTGGCCATGTGCAGACAAACAACACCCATGGGGGCTGAGACCGTCAACAGTCATCAATGACACAATGACAGAAGTGACCATCAGAATGCAGACCCACATATTTGCACCAATGGGCACACAAATGCAGATACCCTGTGGAGACAGCAGATGTGAGGTGAACAGATACCATACCATGGCAGCAATGGGACACACAAACCATGATCACTGTGCTGACCGATGACCTAGGAGTCCCAGGGACAGCAGGGGAAACACACCAAACAACATACAGCCAATGGCACACCCAAGATATGCCAATGCAGTGGTGCAGATGCACAAACACAAACAGGCAGACCAACACTGTCATCATACACAGCAGGTGAGGGGTGGGGGTGCCAGTGTCCCCAGGCAACAACACAACACATGAGGAGAGCTGAATACCAATCATACAGATGGGCATACACTGCCACACTAAGGTAACTCATGGATCCAAATCCCCTATGTGGGCAAGCAGGCATTGACAGGTGAGAGGGAGCACAAAACACACATGTCACACAGGCACGTAGGAACAACAACTGACACAGCAAGTCACAGACACACCACAGCACCACCCCCAGGGCCCCCACAATGTGGTGACCCTGGGCTGAAGAAAAATACCACTGTGATGACAAAGCTAAATGTCGTTCACACTGTGAACCACAGTCAGGTGTCCTGAGCAACTAACTACCATCACACCTACACAAGCACAAATCAATCAGCATGGCCAGTAAGCCAAGGCCAACATGGAGGCAGGGGACTAGCCGGGCAACAACTCTCATCTGCACACACTCAAGACCACACCCCTCGACCTCCAACAATGTGCAGCAGTGAAGTACACATGCACTGGTGACATTGCACATGCACCCATTACTATTCCAGGGTGGTGGGTGGGAACCAAGGTGTAGAAACACATCACACATGGACACTCAACAAGACTCCTGAATGTCTGACACACTGCACACTACGCTGTACATGGACATGACGGCAATACCACACCGACCAATGGGATCCCAGCCACAGTCACACACCAATGAAGAAGCCAAGGTCACCCACAAAGAACACACATAGACAACAACCAACATTGCAGCCCGGACCCTAAGGAGTGCCAGCAGTCACACACACAACGTGTCACAATCACTGAAAGATAACACAAACTGGAAATCACATGACAGGGGCAAACAACAAGTGCCAAAGGGAAACCTGACTGTGACCCATCTGCGTCAGCACACAAACTCTGCCCTGACAGCAAACACACCTATGGGTGACACCCTGATGACCAGTAATGTGCCATGCACCCACATCACAGAGAACACAGGGAGAAGACTTTGGGGGAACATAGCTCAAGTCAGCAAGCATCACAAACAGGTACAACACTAGGGATCACAGCATGCGCAGATGAATGGAAGTGAACACACAGACATGCACATACAACACACACCTTGGGCGCAGGCAATGTCACACGTGTACACACTGCCATGAGGGGACTCCACTCCTGTGTGAGGAAAGCTGTGCCATATGTTGCCTCAGTAGGGCCCCATCATGTCAGCTGAGCACTTGGTCACACAATCAACAATTAGCACCAAATGAGGGCTCCCATCACATCAGCCTGGTCATGGATGTGCCAACGGAATCATCAGCACAGATCCAACACACTTGTATAGCAATGTTGCACTGACTACACGGATGAGTCCCTCCCCATTGATGCCCAAACCTGCATGTCCACTGGAGATGGCAACACGGTCAGGGAAGTAGACAAATGCAACGATGGCAGGCACAACAGATGTGCAGGGGTGGAAGCCACAGATATGAAATTGCCAATGTAAGTAGGAAACCCATTGCCAAATACTGAACACATGACACCCTCAGATGCTGCTATTGATGACATGGATACACCACATGATAGGACACATTCCCCCTGGACCACATGGGTTCCTGCACAGTAACACTTCATAATCATGAGACCAGATATCACCATCACTGCAGCAAGGGCATGGTTAGCTGCACCAACAACATGTACATCTGAAGCATGAGCACTAGAGAAAAGAAAGTTGCTTTATTCAGCATATGTGTTGAGGCCAAACGAAGTCCTGAAAAAGAGCAAAGGCCAATGGCCAGTCCATTGTCAAAGTTCAAACAGGGTGACACTGGCAGATGTCACCCTACGCATGCCTGCACAATACCAGGGACAATCCACTAGGAGGGGCAACCGGGGGGCAGGCCAGGCACCGCAGGGACAGGATCAGGGCTCACCAGGGGGAGTCAGGGAAGGGGTGGTGGGTGCTGGAGAGCCACTGACAACTGCAGTGGAGGTGTCTGACATGGTGTGTGCCGGCACAACTGGGGGCATGACACAGATGTCGTGGGTGCCGGCACAACTGCAGTGGACCCTGCAGATGGGGTGGACAGGTCCGCCACTGCAGTGCCCAAGTCAGACAGGGCGGTAGTGGACTCCACTGCAGTGCCTACCTCCAGGGGAGGAGAATGGGGAACAGGCAAGGTGGGTTGGACAGAGGGGGGACACCCTCACCACATCAGTGGCACAGACAAGCGCAGCGGGGGTGTGGTGCTGGGAGAGCAAGTGGCAGGGGAGAAGGCCGGAGCATCTTGGGGATGGTATATCTGTGGGTGGGGGAACCTGGGGCAGGGTGTGGTGGGGGCACCTGTGCAGTGGGGGCCTGAGGGATGGAGGACGGAGACCTTGTGCTTGAGCTGCAGGGCGGTGGCGGGGTCTTGCTCTTAGCACTCCGGGGGACTTGCGGGTGGGGGCCTCAGTCCGTCTGCGCCTGGGGGAGGGTGTCCGGGGCGAGGGCACTCTGCTCCGTGTGGGTGGGCTTCCTCTTCCCCGGGATGCTGGAGCAGCTTCATCGGTGGGGAAGAGGCCGAGGTCACAGAGGAAGAGCTGCTGTGACTTTGGGGTTGCAGGTGAGGCAAGGGAGGGTGCTTTGGAGGGAGAGGGAACTGAGGACTGCGCAGTGCATGTGGATGCGTGTGTGTGTTCCAGGGCCCCATCCCCTGTGAGTCTGGCTTCAGTCCCCTGAATGTGCGTGCGTGTGCGTTTTGTCATTGGCGTGTGTGTCAGTGTGCTGGATGTGTGTGTGCTGGTGTGTGCCAGTGTGTGTGTGCCTGGGATGGGTAAGGTGCTGGGGAGTGTGGATGGAGCAGAGGCAGGAGGGGTGAGGGACCGTTTGAGGAGGGACACTGCTGCCGTCAGGGAGGAGTCCATGGACCTATTGCCCCTCTGTAGGTCAGACATGCCCGATGAGATGCCCTCCATGAACGACACCAGCTGAGTCAACAGCGCGGTGTGCGCATGGAGGACACTCAGCATGGCTGTCTGCCCTACATGGAGCTGGCGAAGGAGGTACACAGACTCCTCACTCAGGGCAGCAGGGGACACAGGGGCAGGGGGTGCGGTGCCTGGCCCAAAGGAGACACGCTCCCGGACATGGGAGCCTCCACGGACCTGGGGAATGGGAGCCGATGGGAGGGCGGTGGTGGTGCTGGTGGTGGCGGGGACAGCAACACTAGCTGGGGTGTGGTGGCTGCTGACACCCGCCTCCACAAGAGAGTCATCCTCCGAGTTGCTCTGGTCCTCAGCTGAGGTGGATGCTGCTGAGGACTCCTCGGTGTGGCTCCCCTCGCCCTCCGTGCCACTGGGTCCCTCCGACCACTCCTCGGCTGCTGACCCAGTCTGGCTCTCCGGCTCCTCCTGGTCCGTGGAGCTGTCCCCTTCCGTGGCCGTGGATGTATCTGCAAACAATGGGGAAACAGACAGACATCAGTCACCTGCACATAACGCACACACCACTGTGAGCACAGCACATCACAGAGCAAGCCCTGGCATCATTAGTTGTACATTGCTAAAAGTGCACTAATTGAACAGGAGAAGTCAATTGTCAGTCTGATGCCAAGCATGGCACTCACATCCCACATGGCCTTGCACCCATCTGTCTGGTGTCTGTTGGATTGCAACACCCCAGTGTTGACACATGCACCAAGTACACAGTAGTTGGACAGTGCAGAGGACACGGTGTGGACACATCACAGCTCTTGCCACTGAGTCAGTACAGGTTTACGGATGTAAGGGATGCCCAGAGTCAAATAGGAAATGCATGTGATGCATACCAGCGACAGACACCATGATGCACCCATGTCCTGATAGCCAGCGCCACTATGGTGTGCATGTAGCACATGTCACTCCCCTGCAGGATCACCAATCAGTAGACACATGCCATGGCGGAGGCATGACTGCAAAGTCATACATCACTGTCTCAGTGATGTATGACTTTGCAGCCAGACAACAACACTCTGCACTGTGTCACAATAGTAGGTCATGGGGAATGCAAGTCCTGGAGCTGCACAAGTGCACATGTACATCCCCCCACAACACATCCTCTTAACCCTCATCTGTCCAGGTCATACCTATTGGACATATGGGAGACCTGTGACACTACCCTCTGAACCTGAGCCCCTCACACTCTGCTGTGCATGGGGAACAGCTACCTGAACTTCACATTTACATGCCCCAGTCTGCATGGGCAGCTGATCAGACACCTATGTGTCACACAAGTATCGTCTCCTATGGTCACATCTCCAGTGGCATGCTGAGCCCCTACCAAGAAACTCCACAGCAGTCCTGGCGACTAATCCACAGCACACTGACACAGAGGCAGACACCTGAGGGGCAAATCACTGTGCACAATGTGTCCACTGATACACGGGAGTGGGAGTACAGAGTGTATTGTATGGCCTGGAGTAGGCATGACTGTCCAGCCCCACATTAATGAGGGATGAGCCCTGGACTGTAGGCAGCTGGCTAAGTATGTGTGACACACGTCATATACATACTCCTGGGGCCCAAACATTGTTCCCACCCGCAGCATGGGTGTGTGCCAGGTACCCCAGCCACATGTGGTGGATCAGCTCAGCAATTGGACCACAGATCAAAGTAACACGCTGAATACATGTCAGAATACAGGCATTGTGTAAGCAATGGACCCACCCATGATGCCCACCACAGAGTCAGGGAAACAGATGCTGTCTCCCACCTTGAGTCAAGCAAACTGCAAGGACACAGTCCTAAGTGACAGGATTCCCTGCATGTAAGGGCCACACCTGGGTATCAGATGAGGAGTGGGCAGTGCACAATAGAGGGACATGGCTCCTGGACAACATGACTGCTGTACTGTGGCAGTTCAACCTGGCCCGAGGAGGGCACATAACATGTTAGACAGAGTACACAGTGCAGTCTTTGACTCACCCCCTCCTTGCTGCTCTCTGGCCTTCAGCTGCCCATCCAGGTCTGGAAAGACCACCGCCAGGATCCTGAGCATGTGGGGGGTCAGGGTCCGTGTTCCGCCCCTCCTGCGAGGAGGCGACAGCTTCAGCTGGACCCGTGCAATCCTCCGGGTCCAGCCCCGAAGGTCCTGCCACCTCTTTTGGCAGTTGCGGATCCGGCGCTTGTAGACCCCCACGGACCGGACAGCCCGGACGATGTCCTTCCAGATCTCATGCTTCCGATGGGCAGAAGCCTGTCAGGATGACAAAGTGATAAGGACATTACTACACATGCAACATATCCGTGCATGACACAGTTGCATATACATGTCGCAATCACAGGGGCACATGGTGTACCCAGGCAGTGCACGGCTGCCCATGGACAGTTTTCCAGAAGTCACTACATGGTATCATAGCATGGGGAGTAAAACCCTGTTCAGAAGCACTGTCACTGCACCATACCTGTCCAGTGCAAGTCACTACACACTATGGGGGGTGACAACTACTCAGTGAGCCTGCTAGCCAGTGGTGTGCTGACTCTCAGCCTTGCTAGTCAGACAAAATGCACATTCAGAAAGGCAGTGCACAGAACACTCACCTGCTCCCCTGGTGTCCCATACAGCTTGCTGTACTGTGGAAGTAGGCTGTCCAGCAGGGCCTGGTTCTCTTCAAGGCTGAAGGCTGGGGCTCTCTCCACAGTACGTGCCATTGCAGGGTCCAGAGGGGCAGAGACAGCAGCAGTGCAGTGGCAGATGTCGTCCTGGAGCATGTAGTGCAGGCAAGTGGGCTCTCAGGGGAACATGCAGCAATATATATGTGCTGGAGAGGCAGATACTGTCCCTTGTGTCCAAAGTGATAGGTCCAAGTCGTTTGCATCTTCTGAATCTGGCCAATCCATGGAATAGCAGCACCAAAACACGCCCACAGCATCCTTCAAAATTTCAACTTCATGACATACATGATTTTGCAACATTGTTGTGGGTGACCAACTGATTTTCCAGCAACCGACTCGTTCGAATATTCGAAAACGCGTCCGTTGCCAGGCAAGCCCATTGTCAATGGGTGCGCACCGATCGGTCCATTGAGGTACAACGCGCACAGGGGTACAACGCGTACCCGCACACATTGAATGCAATGGGCCGGCCGGAGGCACCGATCGGTCCATTGCAGTACAACGCGCACAGGGGTACCACGCGTACCCGCACACATTGAAAGCAATGGGCCGGCCGGAGGCACCGATCGGTCCATTGCAGTACAACGCGCACAGGGGTACAACGCGTACCCGCACACATTGAAAGCAATGGGCCGGCCGGAGGCACCGATCGGTCCATTGCAGTACAACGCGCACAGGGGTACAACGCGTACCCGCACACATTGAATGCAATGGGCCGGCCGGAGGCACCGATCGGTCCATTGCAGTACAACGCGCACAGGGGTACCACGCGTACCCGCACACATTGAAAGCAATGGGCCGGCCGGAGGCACCGATCGGTCCATTGCTGTTCAACGCATCACTGTACATGTGACTGGCATATGTCAGCATGCCTGTCTCAGATGGACATATGCCAGCCACAGATAGCTCCCAGGGAGTGAGGGGCACACCTACATCACGACAGCCTGTCCACACCTTATCATGAAGGCATGTAAGGCTGCATTTCCTATTGTGTGTATGTTGGTGTACATGTTGTCCTGTGGGTGTCACCTGTGGGCAGCCACCCCCAGGCTGTGCACGTGTTCATGGGGACAGGATCCTGGGTGTTACGTGTACGTGACCACTGTGATGTGCAACTGTTCATATCTGTGCATGTGCCATGGTCACATTTCACAGTGGTGTTTGTGTATGTCATGTCACATACCCCGTGAGTCCCATGTGGGACGGTATGTTTGAGCCAGGGTGTCCCAGTGGCACAATAGTGATGGCCCTCCACAGTCTTTGTGCATGTAGTGTTTACAATGTCTCTGATTTCATGTGCACAATGGGAGACAGTCTCCACATCCACGTTGTGTGTGCATGGACTCTGATGTTGTGCGTGTGTGTCACAGACGTCCATGGCTCTCCTGCCATGGCAAGTGTGGCCACTACCTGTGGGGGTCATGTTTGTTTTGTTGTGGTGTACACATGATACTCCAGGTGATGCCAGTGTCCATGTGGCATTACAGGGTCCCTGGGAATGTGCCTGTCGTTGAGCTGTGGTGCCTGGGGCACATCTGTCCTCACATGTCACTGGGGGGTGACTGTGACACAGCATCATGATATCCAATGGGCCAACCTGGGCCAAATTGATGCCACCTGTAGGACCGTGTTGACAGATGTTGGCCATGTATGTACCATACATGTCGTTCCGGTACTGCACACTTCATGTAGTTGTGCCTCATGATGATGTATGTTGGGATCTTGAGTGTGTTCAATGCCGCATATGTGGGGTGACTGACGATCTTGCTTACTTCTCCTCTGCACTGCAGGGCTCCTGCTGTCCATCGGCCATTCCCAGACCTGGCAACGATGGTGGAACGGGACAGCATCCGACGGTACCGCTTCACCAGGCAGCTGATTGAGGATTTTGCAGTGCAGTTGTCCCCACATTTGCAGCCTGGCCGGCCGTATCCTACAGCGCTGACCCCCAAGGTGAAGGTGATGGCAGCCCTACACTTCTTTGCCACCGGTACCTTCCAACATACTGTGGCGTCTGCTGGTGGGATGTCACAGACCATGTTCAGCCGTGTGCTCCGCGATTTCTTGGCGGCAATGTTGCTCTTCCTGAACCGGTACATCTATTTCCCTAGACTGCGACGACTCACTGACGTGAAGAGTGACTTTTATGCCCTGGGGAGGATGCCGCATGTCATTGGCTCCATTGATGGGACACATGTGGCTTTGGTACCACCACAGGCCCAGGAGCAGGCCTACAGGAACCGCAAGCACTACCACTCGGTCAATGCACTGGTGGTGTGTCTTGCAGACATGACCATCACACACGTGTGTGCCCGTTTCCCTGGTTCAGCACACGATGCCTTTGTGATGAGGAGTAGTCGCATCCCCAGGTTGATGGCACAGATGCAGAACCAGCGTGCCTGGCTTGTCGGTGTGTACTGACTTTGTGCCATTGTGTGTGATCTGATCTGTAGTATTCCGCCCACTTTTCCAAGTCAGCTGATGTGCACTTGTCTGTCCGTAGGTGACTCGGGATACCCCAACATGCCGTGGTTGCTGACACCCCTCAGGAACCCTGTGACACCTGCCCAGATGCGCTACAATGAGGCACATGGTCGGACCAGGAGAGTGATTGAGCGGACCTTTGGTCTCCTGAAGAGCCGCTTCCGCTGCCTGGACAAGACCGGAGGGTCCCTCCCATATGCCCCTGCGAAAGTGTGCAAGATTATCATCGTCTTCTGCATGCTCCACAACCTGGCAGTGCGGAAGGAGTTGCCTCTCATCCAGGATGACGATGACCAACATCCGCCACCTGTGGAGGATCCTGGCCTGGACCACGATGCCAGTGACGATGATGATGATGATGGTGATGGTAATGTCCGCACACAGCTCATCACCAACTTCTTTAGCTGAATGTGAGTATCCTGAGGTGTCATGTGAATGATGTGAGTTGGCATGATGTGTGGGTGGTGCTCTGGTGCTGTTGGAGTGTGTCCATGGGCTACTTGACAGGATGTGTGTTGCGATGTGTGGTGACAGGTGGGCTGTACTCCCCAACAGTGTTGACATGCTAACTTGGTTCTGGGTGGGTATCTTGTAACATGTATTGTGCATGAGTTTTGCTGTTCTGTCCTGTACTGCATTGCTTTTGACTGTGTGTCATTTCTGTCCTTCAGAGGGTACTTTCAGATTCGTTTGGTCAACTGTGTCCACCGACGACGTGATTGCACATCCAGGCTGGTAGCTGTTGTGTCCCTACAGGTGATGTGCGCCACACCCATGGACTTCCTTCTGTCTACAGTTGTTGACTGTGTGCCCGCTACCAGGTGGGGTTACCTTGCATCTGTAGTGGTTACGGCATGTTGCTACTGTGTAATAAACCTGTGCTTCACTTAGTGATGTGCGTTGTCTGTGGTCACACATTTGACTGCCATTTGCTTACTGCACCTGTGGGCTACTTGACTACAACTGGGAATGGGTGTGGTGTCTGTGCATTGCACCGTCTTCCCTGGCAACATCAGTGTAGGCAATGAGTCAGATGGCCTAGGTGTGTATGTGTTGTGTAGCCCTGGTGGTGTGTCTCCCTCATATGTGTCACGTTGCCTGTACTTACATGCCTGTGTTGTCCTTGCTGTTGCAGTTCGCATACACTGTGTAATTTTGCAGTTCATCATCCCCATAACAGCACCCACGTTGGAATCACGACAGAGGCAAGTATGGTGTATTAGTGTGTTTATTGTGATAATAGTGCATAGGATGGATTGTGCTGTACATGAATCTTGCAATCCCAAGTTCCTAGATGAATAGAAAGTCCAGGTAGACAGGATCCCCAGTATCGGGGCCACAGTTGTCTGACACATTGTTCCAACTTGTACTCCCCATGCAATGTGTGGGAGTAGTGTTGCCATCAACAGGGTGAACAGTCTGTGCACAAAGGCGAAAATCCAGAACAGGTTCAGGCTTCCTGGGAGTTGCGCTTGGCCATCAGCCTCTCACTTTCCCCTCCTCGGACGACCCCTCTTCTTGGGGGGGGCCCTCTAGTGCAGGCTGCTGCGGTGCAGGGGACTCTCCGCCAGAGTCCTCCTCCCTCCCTGTGGCAGTTGCAGTTTGTTCGGTACCAGATGTTGTTGGCACACAGGGAGGTGTGGACTGGTTGCTGTTCATCTGGCGGAGGCATTGTAAAATGTCCCTGTGCACCGCCGTCATCTCATGTAGTACATCCCACTTGGACTCCACGCGGGTCATGTGGGAGTCCACACGTGACATGTGGGAGTCCACACGTGACATGTGTGACTCCACGTGGGACATGTGGGAGTCCAAGCGGGCATGATGGGCAGCCTGCTGCTGTTTGATGTCTCTGAGGAGCCCCACTACCTGGCTGAGCTCTCCGGTGCTGGACTGGTACGCATCAGCTATGCGTACCAGTTGTGGGTCTTCATGCACACCAGCAACGTCTGCTAGCAGCGACCTCTGTCTCCCACCCCTCCCACCACCCCTGCTGACATGTGCAGTGTGTGCAGTTGCACGCACAGATAACCCTGGTCCACCTTGGGGGTTGGTGGTGGTGTCCATGGCCCCAGGTTGGTCCAGGGTCACTGCGCTGGTGTTGTTCCTTATTCTGTCCATGTCGGCAGGGATGGTATTCGTGGTGACAGTCGTTGGAGGGGTGGGTGCAGGGGGTGCAGCTGGTGGACCTGCTGGTGCTGCAGCTGGTGGTCCTGCTGGTGCAGCATGTTGACTTGCACCGGATGTGCCAGGTTGTTCTTCATCGTCCGAGGAGGACAGAGGCTGTACGACGCCAGTGAGCTCGGCATCCTCTTGAGCCTGGGACTGGGACTCCTCAGCGTCTGCTGCTGTGTCCCTATCATCACCTGTTTTTGGGAGACACAAACAATGTATGTCATGTTTCTGCAGGCATCAGTGGTTGACACACCTGACAGTTGTGACTGTGCCTCGGGGTGCGGGCCTGTACATTGTATTGTCCTAAGTCGTCACAGTCAGGGGTTGATATTGGTGTGGCACATTGTCCTGCATTATTTGGGCATTTCTATGTATTCTCTGGGGTGTGAACATGGTCTGCATTGATTGTGTTTGGTTGACAGCCAGACCTCCTTCCCACCCACCCACCCACCCAGTCAGTTATCCCACCATGGAACGTGCTTGCATTGCAGGGAGTGTAAGTTGTCTCTCAGGATGTCAGTCAGTGGTGTCCTGCTGTTTGTTGGTGCACAGTTGGCAGCAGGGCCTTGTGCTCCCCACAGCAGTAGCCAGTGTCAGCCATCTTGTGAGTCCTTCTCCACTCCCTGTGATGTGAGCATGGTTCAGGGTGGTGTTGATGGGCCAGTTGTGAGGCTGAGCAATGTCTGTGACTACGACTCCCATCATGCTATTGCCTCCACCCCCCTTCACAGCATGCCCATGCTTCCTTCCTTTTGACTCTGCTTCCCTGTGGGGTGGGCTGGCTGTGCTGACAGGATGGCTGGGAGTGTTGTCCTGGCAGTTGTTTGGCTAAGAGTCCCAAGAGTGTCCCTGTGCTTCACACAACATAACCCAGGGTGGTGGTGCTTTGTGGGATCTTGTGTTAGGATGGAGGGCATTGCATTCTACCAGGTGGGTACTGTGGAGTTTGTGTTGGGGGGGGTGTGAGGGGAGGTGCTGGTGACTATGGTCAGTGCTGCAAGTCCCCCTTCCCACCCAGCCAGCCAGATATCCCACCATGGAACGTGCTTGCATTGCAGGGAGTGTAAGTTGTCTCTCAGGATGTCAGTCAGTGGTGTCCTGCTGTTTGTTGGTGCACAGTTGGCAGCAGGGCCTTGTGCTCCCCACAGCAGTAGCCAGTGTCAGCCATCTTGTGAGTCCTTCTCCACTCCCTGTGATGTGAGCATGGGTCAGGGTGGTGTTGATGGGACAGTTGTGGGGGTGAGCTATGTCTGTGACTGTGACTCCCATCATGCTATTGCCTCCACCCCACTTCCCAGCATTCCCATACTTACTTGCTTTTGTGGGGAGTTCAGTGTGTGTGGGTGTGAGGGCCATGGCAAGATGGCTGACAGTGGTGTCCTGCTGTTGGTTGGTGTGCAGTTCCCAGCATGCCCTTGTGCTCCCCACAGCAGTAGCCAGTGTCAGCCATCTTGTGAGTCCTTCTCCACTCCCTGTGATGTGAGCATGGTTCAGGGTGGTGTTGATGGGCCAGTTGTGAGGCTGAGCAATGTCTGTGACTACGACTCCCATCATGCTATTGCCTCCACCCCCTTCACAGCATGCCCATGCTTCCTTCCTTTTGACTCTGCTTCCCTGTGGGGTGGGCTGGCTGTGCTGACAGGATGGCTGGGAGTGTTGTCCTGGCAGTTGTTTGGCTAAGAGTCCCAAGAGTGTCCCTGTGCTTCACACAACATAACCCAGGGTGGTGGTGCTTTGTGGGATCTTGTGTTAGGATGGAGGGCATTGCATTCTACCAGGTGGGTACTGTGGAGTTTGTGTTGGGGGGGGTGTGAGGGGAGGTGCTGGTGACTATGGTCAGTGCTGCAAGTCCCCCTTCCCACCCAGCCAGCCAGATATCCCACCATGGAACGTGCTTGCATTGCAGGGAGTGTAAGTTGTCTCTCAGGATGTCAGTCAGTGGTGTCCTGCTGTTTGTTGGTGCACAGTTGGCAGCATGCCCTTGTGCTCCCCACAGCAGTAGCCAGTGTCAGCCATCTTGTGAGTCCTTCTCCACTCCCTGTGACGTGAGCATGGTTCAGGGTGGTGTTGATGGGCCAGTTGTGAGGCTGAGCAATGTCTGTGACTACGACTCCCATCATGCTATTGCCTCCACCCCCCTTCACAGCATGCCCATGCTTCCTTCCTTTTGACTCTGCTTCCCTGTGGGGTGGGCTGGCTGTGCTGACAGGATGGCTGGGAGTGTTGTCCTGGCAGTTGTTTGGCTAAGAGTCCCAAGAGTGTCCCTGTGCTTCACACAACATAACCCAGGGTGGTGGTGCTTTGTGGGATCTTGTGTTAGGATGGAGGGCATTGCATTCTACCAGGTGGGTACTGTGGAGTTTGTGTTGGGGGGGGGGGTGTGAGGGGAGGTGCTGGTGACTATGGTCAGTGCTGCAAGTCCCCCTTCCCACCCAGCCAGCCAGATATCCCACCATGGAACGTGCTTGCATTGCAGGGAGTGTAAGTTGTCTCTCAGGATGTCAGTCAGTGGTGTCCTGCTGTTTGTTGGTGCACAGTTGGCAGCAGGGCCTTGTGCTCCCCACAGCAGTAGCCAGTGTCAGCCATCTTGTGAGTCCTTCTCCACTCCCTGTGATGTGAGCATGGTTCAGGGTGGTGTTGATGGGACAGTTGTGGGGGTGAGCTATGTCTGTGACTGTGACTCCCATCATGCTATTGCCTCCACCCCACTTCCCAGCATTCCCATACTTACTTGCTTTTGTGGGGAGTTCAGTGTGTGTGGGTCTGAGGGCAATGGCAAGATGGCTGACAGTGGTGTCCTGCTGTTGGTTGGTGTGCAGTTCCCAGCATGCCCTTGTGCTCCCCACAGCAGTAGCCAGTGTCAGCCATCTTGTGAGTCCTTCTCCACTCCCTGTGATGTGAGCATGGTTCAGGGTGGTGTTGATGGGACAGTTGTGAGGCTGAGCAATGTCTGTGACTACGACTCCCATCATGCTATTGCCTCCACCCCCTTCCCAGCATGCCCATGCTTCCTTCCTTTTGACTCTGCTTCCCTGTGGGGTGGGCTGGCTGTGCTGACAGGATGGCTGGGAGTGTTGTCCTGGCAGTTGTTTGGCTAAGAGTCCCAAGAGTGTCCCTGTGCTTCACACAACATAACCCAGGGTGGTGGTGCTTTGTGGGATCTTGTGTTAGGATGGAGGGCATTGCATTCTACCAGGTGGGTACTGTGGAGTTTGTGTTGGGGGGGGTGTGAGGGGAGGTGCTGGTGACTATGGTCAGTGCTGCAAGTCCCCCTTCCCACCCAGCCAGCCAGATATCCCACCATGGAACGTGCTTGCATTGCAGGGAGTGTAAGTTGTCTCTCAGGATGTCAGTCAGTGGTGTCCTGCTGTTTGTTGGTGCACAGTTGGCAGCAGGGCCTTGTGCTCCCCACAGCAGTAGCCAGTGTCAGCCATCTTGTGAGTCCTTCTCCACTCCCTGTGATGTGCGCATGGTTCATGGTGGTGTTGATGGGACAGTTGGGGGGGGGCAATATGTGTGACTGCGACTCCCATGATGCTATTGGCTACACTGACTTGGCCAGCATACACAGAATTCCTTCCTTTGAGTGGTCTTCACTGTGTGTTGGTGTTGTTGTGGTGGCTACATGTGTGGATGTGTGTGTTAGTTCTATTTGTGCCACTGCCTAGCTGTAGTTGTGGTTGTGTTTGTACATGTGTTGGCACAGTTGGATGTGACTTTTTTGATGGCATGTGTTGTGTTTATCTGACTGACATACACATTTTGGGATGATTCTGTTCTAGTTGCTGTGTAATTGCTATGAGTGCATGGTTTGACTCTCCCCTTGACAGTGATGTGTGTGTTTTGTGGCAGTTTATTGTGTACATTTGTTGTGTACTCACCAGGCTCTGGGATGTTCTCTAGTCCATATACGCTCACTGGCGGAAGGATGGCCCGCACCTTCTCCTCCCAGGGCCTGAGGTATATTGGCTTGGCAGGAGGGCCACTGCCGGTGTGTTGGCTGTTGATGTAGTCTATCTTCAGCAGGTCCCGTACCCTCCTGCGCACGTCATACCACCTGTTCTGGATGTCCGTCTTTGTGCGCCGACATGGTGATTGGGCGTTCACCCTGTTGATGATCCTCTCCCACATCTTGGTTTTCTGCGACATGGGGGTCTGTTGGACCAGAGTGCCAAACAGCTGTGGCTCCACCCTGAGGATCTCGTCTACCATGACTTCCAATTCACTATCTAGGAACTTGGGATTCTTCTTGGGGGGCATGGTGATGGTTGGTGATGGTGGGTGATGTGTGTGTTGGTGTGCAGGTGAGGGTGTGTGGGTGTGTGTTGTGCTGGGTGTATGTGAGGTAGGTATTTGTTGGTGTGCTGCTGGTGTGTGGCTTGTGTGAGGGATGAGCTGTGGGTGTGTGGTTGCTTTCTCTTGGGTGCTGGTAGTGGAATGGCATTTGCAAAGGCTCATGGTAGTGATTTGTGTCCTTTATATAGGTGGAGTTGTGGGTGTGTCTTTGTTCTCTGTCCCCACCCCCCAGTATTTATTGGCTTGGTAATTGCTTGTTTGGCCTTTTTTTGGTTGATTTTTCCTTTGTGCTGTTTGTGTATGTTGGAAACGTTCTTGTGACCGAGTCGGACCGTGCATTGGTCTCGTACGGTGTTTTCCGTTTCGTTCACGCTGTGTTTGTGCAGTTTTGTATGCTGCGTACGCGTCGGTCGCGGTGTATTGTGTTGCTTCGGCTCGGTTTTGTATGCGTGTCGGTCGTACGGCTTGTCCTCCGTCCGACTCGGTCGTGTTTTTCGCGCCTTGCATCGTACTTTGCGGGTTGGAGTTGGCGGGTACGATTCGGTCGGATTTGTTCCGGGTGCGTGTCGGTCGGTTGGATTCGCGTGTTTTTCCGGCCGGATTGCTATTTTCCGAGCGGCTCGGTCGGTCGGCTTGGTTTCCTGACGTGTCGGTCGGATTTATCGCGGCTTGCATCGTACTTGGCGTGTCGGGCGCCACTGGTACGTGTCGGTCGGTATTTTTACCGGATCCGAGTCGGTCGGTGCTTTTTCCGGCCCGAATCGGAATCGGCCCCTTAGTCTTCGTGTGGGCTACAACCCCCTCTCTACGAGGGAGGAGCTCAGGGATGTTTTTATTTTGGTCAGGCAGGGTATGCTAAACCCCTATGTGAGCAGGTGTGTGTGTGTATGGAGCAAAAAAGTGCAGTGCTGTAAAGTGAAGTGAAAAGTTAAAACTGGCTAACGGGTTAGCTATATTGTAACTTTATTCAGCTACCCGGTGTCAGGATTAAAACCAATGAGGAGCTGATGACACACGTGCCGACATTAAAAGCACATGTGTGGCTAGACCAACATGTTTCGGCCAGGAGGACCTAGGTAGTATCGCGGCCTTCTTCAGGGTCAATTTATTCAGCTACTGCAGTTATACAGTGTGTGTACGAGAAAAAATATAATTTTTAAAAACACGTGAATAAATCAAAAATTAAATACTGGACCAGTAGTCTGACTGTTCAGTATGGACTGCATACAACCACAGTGGGTTGTACAGTTCACAACGTCTGTCCAAGCATATTAGCCATATGGTACGTACACCAGAGCCACAAGGGATGTGGGTCCTATTCGAACGAGCACGTCCAGGGCAGGAAAAAAAACAACCTCCTTCTAACCCGGACCCGTGGCTTGTTTCGTGTGCTACATTATTTGGTGGGGAGTCAGCTCACGCAGGTCCTTAAATCTCCTCAAGCCCTCAAGTGTATTGATGATGAGCGCGTTAGTATAGTGCAAGCATTTTTCAGTCGTGCCAAAAAGTGTAGTATTTTTATGGATAAGCAATATGGACTAACACCAGAACTCCATAACAAAGTGGCTTGTTTTTCGACCTTGTACGCAGCGCTCAGACAGTAGCAGTATGAGGTCATGTATTCTCCAAGGCGTCTTTCACAACAAGCTGCGAGGTAACTTGCGCAAAAATAAAAGACACAAAGCTAAAATGGTTGCATGGCTCGGGGTAACTTAGCAAAGACTAGAATGACCCTAGGGACCATATAACACTACTAGTGTCTACTCTACTACCTGATTTGTACTAGTGATGTATGTTGTATATGTATTATGTATGTATTAACTTTTTTTTCAATCTTGCTAGTGAAAAATAGGGGGAGTGTATATGGCATCTGAAAAATGTGTAATGTTTTTTCTAGGCGTACTGCCGACCACCAGTACCGGGGCCAGCGGCGAAGGTGACGTGGCCGCTGAGGGTGCAGGTGATGCGGCAGTTGTAGGAGGAGCTGCAGGGGGTGAGCCAGCAGCAGTGGCGGGCGGTGGTAAGTTATATTCCTAATCCTTACTTATTGACATTACACTCGCTGCAAGGGTGTAATGTAAACTGTACTGTTGAGACTTAAGTAAGAAGTTGTTGTGAACGGTTGAAGAAGACACCCTTTACTTAGCATTAGAAATAGCATTAGCGACGGGAGTGTACTGAGTAACCAATGGCCTCTTCTATCGGACTTCAACTCAGCTGTGAAAGTTTTATGGAGAAGACTAAAAGTCAGATCAGATGACCTTGATGGATGGGTTGAACGAAAAGGGAAAGAAGGGTGGAAGGAGGAAGGACGGGCGAGATTTTATATTTATGACTGGCAGAGAAGGATACGTGGGATGCATGCATAGGTGTCTGATAGGAATCAGATGCATGGGTGGTGGAATGCCTGAAACTCCCACAAATGTTCGAGGCCGAGGTAGTGGGAGGATAGATACATACCACAAATGTTACGTACTGTGCTTGCTTGTGCTACTGTGCCACTATGTGTAGAATGAATTTGTCTGACTGCTTTGCTAAGAGTATATTTTACAATAGTCTTGTTTTTTCTTCTTGATATAGCTACTCCTCCAAAGGTAAAGTCGACAGGAAGGAGTTGGCAGCCAAGGCCCGGCGCCGGAAGCTGGAGGCCATACAGGCTGAATACCAGCGGCTGGTGGTTCTAGAGGAGGAGGAGGAGGCGGCAGCAGCTGCAGCCTCCTCCAATGCCCCGGGCCCCAGCCACCCCCCTCCAGTGTTACGGCGCCACCTCCTGGCAGCCGCCCGCCACCACACTGCAAGAAGCACTGCTGCCCCCCCCCTGTGGATGCAACTGCCGCGCGCTGAAGCGCCGCGTGGCCCGCCTAGAGGAGCGCATCCATGTCCTGGAGAGGCGAGCCCGCTGAGACCCCGTTTATTTATTGCCCCTTTTTTATAGCTTATTTTGGTGGGTGGGAATCGGGCGTTGGGTTTTGGACTATTGGACATTTGTTGGACTTTTTCGTTCCGGGACATGGACATTGGTTGGGGTTAGGGAGAGGGTGGGTCAGGTGTTGTGGGATTTTTTTTACATCGTTTATTTTTGTTAGGGTATTAAATTACATATTTAGACTTTATATAGGATGTTGTTAATGTTTTGTGGGTGGGGTTACTGTTTTACGTCACACTGTTTCCTTGCTGGTGCAGTGCCACAGCCAGTGTTTGATTTAAATAATTGGCTGAGTTACTAAGACACAAACAGACAGATGCGGTACCCCTCACTGAGGGACTTGTCCTACTAGTACTGTCAGTCTCTCCTCCTAATCTATGCATTCTGCAACTGGACTCAAAGGGGTGTGTGAAATAGAATTAATGAAAAAAATTCCGTTATGAATTATGCCTCCCCCAAACTTCTTCTCTTACCTGTGCTTGATGTTTAACTTGGGCACGGCGATGGCTGCATGGTGATGATGGTTTTCTTTCCCAACATGCCATGGTTGTGGTGGTAGTAGTAGTAGACCCTGGCAGTAGCATTTGCAAAAAATAGAAAATGAGACAGTCAGTCGCCTGAGAGAGACTGTGGGAGGAGTAGTAGAACGAAGTACAGTACGGAACTTACTGCCAAACAATAATATGCCAAAATACAAGGAAACATAATGGTGGCGGGATAGCCTAGTACATAGAGTTACAAACTCTAGCTGTGTCGAGTCACTCGACAAGGCCTATAGTACACTCGACACAAGCGTAACCGTTAGTGCTGTTTCGGAGGATGACAACAAATCCAATCTATGCCGGCAATTAATGCTGATGGATTAGGTTCCTTTGGTAAAAAAATTATCTCGCAAATATACTGCTCATAGGTGGGCAAGCAGAAGAAGATCCTCGCCCTGCCTTGAAAATGAATTTTTGTTGCTTTAGCCACATCCGCCCCAGCAAGCGTGTGATAAATTATTGGTGTACATTTAATTTAGTCACACCTCAATAAGTCACACAGCCCGGGGAAGAGGGTTAGGGTTTGATGAATGGTTGGGAAGGGGGTTTTGGGAAAGGTTTGACAAAGAAAAACAGTACGCATGGACAACAACAAAACACAATCTTGGCAGACAACCATATCCATAAATCTGTTAAGGGAGAAAAAGGAAATGCATGCATGATGATGATAACTTGATGGTTAATGATTGTACTTACTAACTACTACTACTAGACAATTAGACAGTACAGGGCAGCAGTATATTATGCAATTTGCCTTGCCTGTCTGCCCTCAGAGAGACCTGAATTACATACAGTTTCTGTTCTGTTGTACCGGCCCGGGCTTAAAGATAGCAAAGAAAAGTCAAAAATAGCTGTAGGGATGAATTGAATTATAAGCAGAGAGCAAACATAACAACAACAACAACACACAGTAGTAATGATTGAAGACAAAAAATGAATCAAATTTAAAAGATGATGAAAGTTGATACTGTTACTGTATGTTATCCTGGTCAAAATGGGGAGTTGCATCTCGGCATTCGTCTTGGTCCTCCCTTCCATGGACGCTCCGGCCATCAATCTTGGGTGACGCCACTGCCTGCCTGGCAGATGTAGATTCATTGGTAAGGTAAGTGAGAGTTGTTTTTCCCAGTGTAGCACAGGGTAAGGGCCGACCTGTAATTGCAGATGGGAAAACAAAAGGGATATTGAAAAATCAAGTAGAAAAAAATGCCTAAATTACGGTGGAGTGCAACAAGAACACTTTCAGAGGCGGCATGGATTTGGATACATCATGTCTACTCTAGTCTGTTTCCAGCATTAACCTCCAACAACAACAGGACAGAGCAGGCCCACGGCACCCGTGACCCATCCTCCATTTAGCGTACCTTTTTTGACAGAGGCAGACAAAGCAGATATACAGCAACATAGCAATTTACAAATTAAGTGACTAAATCAATGCCCCGCTGTCAGTCATACCACCACACTCGACTCCACCACTACACAGACATGTAGGTCTGCAGTGGTTGTTGTTGACTTGGTTACCTTTTAATGCACTCATGAAACGCCCTGAGTTATTCCATCAATCATCTCGGATCGTACTGAGTGACTGCGAAGATATTATGTCACTGTGGTCATCATCATGGTGTGTTGTCCAACTCAGTGTGCAGTAGTGTACAGATTGAGTCCCCTTTCCATATTCAAAATGCAATGGATCAGCCTGCAGTAGAAGTAGAAAATTGTTATTAAAAAACAAGAATAGAAACAAACATTGCATTGAGTTACTTTTAGTCTGTAGATTAGATGCACTACAAACAACAACAACACAAATCACTCAGTGAGCGTCCAATGCATGTCATCATTCATTACCTGTTCCTTCTCATCTTCAGTTAATGGGCAGTCTGTATCGGCTCGGAAAGGAGGATAGCTATAGTAGTCATCATCATGTTGCACTTCTTTTGGAGAGACTCAACGAGGCAAGATTTTAGTTTTTCTTCGATTATGCTACATCCAATCATCATCTGGCTTGAGGGCAATAGATTTAGGTCGATTCAGGAGGATGGAGGAGCAGCGCTCGGAGGAGTGGACTGAAATGCAGACAGCTGAAACTCATATAAGGCAATAAAATACGAAGACGGTGATGATGGATTTGTTGTGATTTGAAGTTTCCAAACAGAAAGACAGACACACAAATAGAAGTAAATAAGGGAGAACCACAGTAAGAAGTGGAAGCCTAGTTGTCAGGGAAGTATAGCTCGTCCCCAAACTCTGGGGGTTCAACCAGAAGTAGGTAATCAGCATCCAACATGCTACTTCCGTCACCTGAGCCGCTGTCCTCATCTTCCTGCGTTGATTCATGTATTGTGTAATTCGGTGGTATAAATTGCTGATTTATTTTGATCATGGTTAACCTCTCCACGTTTTTGGGTGAGAGACTGGTCCTTTTCACTGTTACAATGGAACCAGCAGCACTGAAAACACGTTCAGAAGAGACACTTGCGACAGGGCAAGCCAGATAGTTTATCGCCAGCCTGCTGAGCACTGGCCATTGGCCCCTTTTGCCATACCAATACCGCAATGGGTTTTGATCAATGTAGACCTCTGTTGGGTCATCCAGGTAGGCCTGGACCATTCGGTCAATGTTCAGGGGTGCTACACTTTGTTCGGCCTCTTTTGTCTGTGCATCAGCACTGGACCTAGCAAGTCCTTGCTGTAAATACCAATCCTGTGCCATTTGTACTGGGGCTGATGATCCGGTTCTTGCTGTTGTCGATAGTGTTGGTGACAGCTGTGAACCAAATGCACTGCCCACAGGCTCTGAAGTTGAACTTGACACCGGATGCCCTGCTGCAGTACTTGACATGGGTTTGAGGCCTTTAATTACCAGCCGTTCATTTTCCAATGTACTGGCTGCCTCAGCTATCCAAGTTTTGTACCGGGCAACATCCACTTCTGAAAAAGGGAGTAATGTCTTACTGTGCAGTGCCGATTTGTACCGTGGATCCAGAATTGTGGCACAAATGTAATGTTCTTGTGACAGAATCTTATTTTGCACCCTTGCATTTTCTCTTAAGCGACATGATAAGCTCTCCACCAACTCATATGCTTCTTTTTTTCCTCCACACCTATGTACGCTTCAGACACCTCCTTCAGCTGTTGCTCTAGCATGTGCAACAATGGGATAGCTTGGCCCATAGTACAGTCCTCCTTGCTGACTTCACGTGTGAAGACCTCGAAAGGAAGAAGCATCTCTGTAAGAGATTTAACTAGGCACCATTGGTCCATCTGAAGGGTCATGCCTTTCACAGTAGCATCTGCCCTTCGCATGACATATTCATTGATTGGTCTGTACTGCTTAAGCAGACGGTCAAGCATGTAATACGTTGAGTTCCAACGTGTTGCCACCTCCTGGATGAGTGCTTTGACTTGCATTCTATAGTCACGTTGAATGATCCTCAGCTGCTTCCGGGCTTTAAAAGAATGGCTGAAATGCGTGCATATTCTGCGGCAGGTGGTCAGTAAGTTGTTGACTATGGGTTCTTTTTTCAGAAAGTCTTGAACTATAATGTTAATGCAGTGCGCCAAACACGGGACCCTGAAATAGTCACCAAGCGCCATGGCCTTAAGTATATTACTGCCATTATCCGTGGCAACAAAACCAATGTGAAGCCCTCTGGGGCGCAGCCATTCAAAGACCTTGCTGTTAAACTCTTCCAAAATGTTTGCAGCAGTATGAGATTTCTCCATGGCGAACATGGCTACAGTTGCATGTTTCCGAGAAGCATAAAAAATCTCAGCTGTGTCAACAGTACCTACTTCAGATAGCTTTTCTCTAACCCCCACAAAAGAGACCCAGTGTGCAGTGATGCACATGTAATCAGTGGCTTGGCAACTGGTCCACATGTCTGTTGTCAGGTGGATTTTGTGAACAGCACTCTGCTGCAAAGCTTGTCCAACCAATTCCAGCACATCGTGATGTAGTGCTGGAACAGCAACTCGGGCAAAATAGGACCGGCTGGGAACCTTCCATTTAGGGCAGATGGCTGACACAAATTCAAGGAAACCCACCCCTTCCACAAATGAAAGAGGGAGAAGGTCCAGCGCTAACATTTTAGCCAGCTTCGCATTGTACAACCGTGCCGTTGGATGGTTGCGTTGGTACTGCCCCTCCGACCTAAGCATGCTGTCAATGGTAGGCTGGAATATTTTCCTTTGTGGTGCACCCTTCTTCTTGAACCCAGTTAGGCTCAACGACGCCGCACTTTTGCTCATTGCAGTGCCCGGTTGCCTTGGTGTCTCAGGCTGACTCTTAGTACGGTGCCACTCAGATGTTGCTGAGGATGTGGGCGTTACCACTACACTGCTGGGGGTAGGGCTAGAAATGTCTCCCTCTTGTTGACCTTCCACCGCGATCATATCTTCCCCTACTTCTTCATCCCCAACAACAGCAATGGGTCCAGTTTTACTTTTTTCTAAGTGAAGTAGGTGAGCCTCCCACTTGATACTGTGGTGTTTTTTGAGATGACTTGTTTGTCCTCCGGTACCATAGTTTGTACCAAGCTTACCCCGCCTAACAGCCTGCCGACAAATTGAGCATATAGCAATGTTCTCCTCCTTACTGCTAACCGAAAAGAAGTCCCAAACTGGGGAGGAGAACTTTCTGGCGCTGCTGGAGGTGCCACTTTCAATACCAGATGAACTGGAGGGTGTGCCTGGAATTTGACTCTGTGCACTTACATTACCACCACCTACTGAGGTGGTGGTTGAGCTGGATGTAGGTCCCTGCCGGGCCTTTGCAAAGGCAAATATGGAAGCTGGAGGTCGTGTTGGCGTTACCTGTGTTGGTGGTATCCGTGCTACATCCCTCGCAGCGATTTTGGATAGTCTAATAATGTTGGTCTCCATCTCCGCAGGCCCAGGAGTGATGTTCATGATGACTGGCTCTTCATCATCATCATCATCACCCCCTCGTCTACATCTACCTCCATAACTCTAAGGCTTTCTGGAACCTTCCTTTTCACTAGCCTTCTCTTGTGGCGTGCATCACTCTCAGGCTGAGCTGGTGGCTTCCAAGTGGCATCTAGATCATCAGAAGCGGGGCTTGAAGAAGAAGTTGATGGACTAACCCTCCTTTTCCTTGCTGGGGGTCTGGAAGACAATGGATCTTCTGGAACAGTGGCTTGCTCCTCTTCGTCTGCAAAAAGCTCGATTTCCTGAACTGCCCCTACTTCAGGTGGAACAATTACTATTGTGGGCTGTGGTTCCGGCTGCGGCTGTGGTTGCGGCTGTGGTTCCGGCTGCGGCTGTGGTTGCGGCTGTGGTTCCGGCTGCGGTTGCGGCTGGGATTGCGGCTGGGGTTGCGGCTGCGGCTGGGGTTGCGGCTGCGGCTGGGGATGCGGCTGGGGTTGCGGTTGCGGCTGGGGTTACAGCTGTGGTTGCGGCTGTGGTTGCCCACTTATCTGCTGAGTTTCCGCCTGCGAGTGCGTGGATTGGGTACTACTTTGCGATAATGACATTTCAACATCACTGGTCGTTAGTAGACTGGCTACCTCTGCCACAGTCATGGACTTGGGCCTAGGTTGCTGGGGTGGGCCCGCTGATGCGGAGGTGCTGCTCCCAGCTTGGTCCCCGCCGGACACCGCTGCTGCAGGCGTAAGTTTTTTTTAACCAAAAAACACATCGGCTGGCACACCAGTCTTGGCAAGTGCCACTTCCTTCTTCTTCTCACTGGCAACTTTCTTGGTACTGGAGGACCTGGTACCTTTCTTTGGGGCCATCTTCTTCAGATGTCAGCAGGACGCAGGTGCACAAGTTGCAGAGATGTCTGTGGTCACACGTGGACGTGACGCGCAGCAGGACTTCTGCCTGGCAGTACAACGGGTGATGATGATGATGATGACACCTCCTCCTCTGTCTTTTTGTGCACCTAAAAGCAAAGAAGCCAGGAGAAGAACATCAGTGAAATGTTGCATTTGTTGTTGTGGTTCAATTACTAGTAGTACAAACAAACAAATAAAAGATATAAATTAGTGTAGCCATTTGTGAGACTGTCAACAAGGGCTTTCATGGTATACTGTGTACACTGTCAGGAAGGATAGGAAAGAAGAGGAACAACAACAAAAATACAAATGTAATAGAAGTGGACCCTGTTTGGCATTAAATTATTTGCTCATCACATCATTCAGGGAGCTGCAGCTGGCAAAGGGGATGGATGCAAGCAGTAAGCCAAGAGGAAAACCATGCAGGCCTAAATGGCAAAAGCAGCACACTTATAACTCCCACCAGAAATGGCCACCAGCCACATGGACACTCACAAATCACAAGCAACAAGCATGAGGCCTGGAAAACAATGTACTGAAAACAGGCCTACGATAGCCAGGCAAAGGCTGCTTGCTAAACCACACTGCTTTGCCTGTAATGCAATAAAATGCAAAAACGAAAATCCACAGGGCTAAACAAGGCCTGCAACACACCACACACAACTAACGCATGTATTTAACACACAGCCCAAAAAAGTGTAATACACCCAAAAATACACATTTTGCAATTCAATCCAATGCCATCCATGTGCCCTCAATGATGTTTAAAAATTCAACAGAACACACAGAAACAGTTGTTTCATGCATCCCTGACTACCTCTGCGCCTACGCCATCCTCATGGCCAGGCCCACAACAACAAGAAACTGAAGACAGATAATGCAGGCCTATGGCAAAAAGCACACTGCCTGGCTTCAAAATGGCCTCCAGCCTCATGGCCAGGCCCACAACAACAAGAAACTGAAGACAGACAATGCAGGCCTATGGCAAAAAGCACACTGCCTGGCTTCAAAATGGCCACCAGCCTCATGGCCAGGACCACAACAAGAAGCCTAGGCCACAAAGGAAACACATGCAGGCCTTAGTATATGGCAAAAGCAGCACACTTATAACTCCCACCAGAAATGGCTACCAGCCACATGGACACTCACAAATCACAAGCAACAAGCAGGCGGCCTGGAAAACAATGTACTGAAAACAGGCCTATAATAGCCAGGCAAAGGCTGCATGGTAAACCACACTGCTTTGCCTGTAATGCAATAAAATGCAAAAACGAAAATCCACAGGGCTAAACAAGGCCTGCAGCACACCACACACAACTAAGGCATGTATTTAACACACAGCCCAAAAAACTGAAATACACCCAAAAAACACATTTTGCAATTCAATCCAGTGCCATCCATGCCCCCTAAATGATGTTTGAAATTAATAAATACATCACACAGCAAAGGAACAGTTGTCTCATCATGTTTCATCATGCACCCACCCATGACTAGCTCTGGGCCTACTGGCTACCCACAACTATTTATTTTTTAAAATGATGAAATGTACAAAAATTGTAGTTGCAGCAACTGCAATGCCCCAATCAAACAACACCAACTTACTTGTAAAATCTCAAATCCCAAAATCCTCAAATCCAATGATAATGATGCAGCAGACACAAAGAGTGATCCTTCCAGCTCAAATCCAAGTGAAAAATGAACAGGAGATGGACAAAGCACTGGGAGGAGCCTGCTGGACAGGAACAGGAAGTAGGAGACTCTGTGGCACTTCCTCCCTCTCCCCCAAAAAATTTGACAAAAAGGACAGCCAAATATCAATCTGAGGTTTTTTTCATCCAAATCATCAATTTATAGAAGGTTTTATGCTGCTTGCGATGTTATTGTTCTCCAGATTGAAAATTTTGCAGAGTTTGGGATCGCGAGCTTGACCAACATTTGTATTTTTGTTGTTGTTCCTCTTCTTTCCTATCCTTCCTTGACCAACATTACGCCGGATGTCCGATGGCGCGGCGAATGACGTGTTCGCGATCGCACACTCTCGCGTTGTCCGATGGCGCGGCGAATGACGTGTTCGCGATCGTAAACTCTCGCTGGATAACGCGGCCGGCTACCGAAATCTCGTGGCGCACGCGAACGGATAGGAAAACCCGTCGGCGAATGCAGGAATCCCGGTAAGTCGCTATCGCGCGCGCTAGAACGCATTTTAAAGCGCGAACAAGAAAATAATTCCGCTACGCCGCGGATCGCGGAATTGTTGGCAATTCCGCGTTCTCCGCGGAACGCGAAATTGCCTAAATTCCGCAAATTCCGCAAGCGGAGCGGAATTGGATGCCCAGGGTTATTGCTGTGCCGCTGGATGCGCTGGGGGCCTGTGTCGCGGAGTCTGGAGGTCACAGTGGCGGACTCGTGGCAGGGTGAGGTGCGCCGCCCTGGCAGACGCGCTGCCCATCATGAAAGAGAACCACGCCCAGAGCCCCGGCCTTTTTATCCGCACTCCTACGCTGGAGTGGCGTACGCCGGCCCAGCCCACTGTGCTTACGCTTACAGGGGAGGACGGCACAGCTACATGTGCAGGGTCTTCCCCACTGCCTGAGGTGACATGTTTGTGGCCACTGTCCACAACACTACAAACCCCAGCAGTATATGTCCACATGGACATGTCTGTGCTCTGCAATCTGTGGTCTGTCCAGCACATCACCGCCACACTTGGCATTGTGTACATTCTTCTTCATGGGTGAGTTGCCTCCTTCACACATACTTGGTTCCCAACTCTCCCCCCATTCTGCACTTGTGTGGCTGAGGGGCCTTGCCATTTTCGGAAGGTCCGCTGTCTTGTCCTACGCTGCCTCTGTGGTAGTCCGGGGGGGGGGGGTCCTTGGGGGTGGTGGCGGTGGGTGTTGTGGCCCTCTTGGGTCTCCGAGCTGCATGTTCATTGGCTCCATGGCATCTGTGGGTCTTCAGTTGTGGCTCTGGGCTGGGCTCCCTTTCATACTACAGGTAGTCGTCCTGCTTAGCACCAGCTAAAGGCAGATGTTAAATCCCTGCAGCTAACGCGCCTTATCGCCTGTTCTTGGTTCGCATCGCAGATCTGACTGGTCATTGAGAATCGCGCGAAGTGATGTTTTCGTGTGTTTTTGCACGGGAACGCCTACTCTGCATATCATTAGCGTTAGTTGTCGCACTCATCCGTGGCGATGTTTTTTGCGGTAGCTATCGCTGGTAAACTGGCGATGTCGGCAGTTTGAACCAGCTTGAGAATAGGGCGATAAATCTATCGCCACTTTTGCGGCGCTAAAGTGCCGATAAATCGGCGATAAGTCCTTGAGACTATGCCCCTCTCTATTTGTAAATTATGCTGGCGCCCGGCATACCGCTTACCTGGAAGCGCTCGATTCAAAAGTGCTCGGCTGAAGTCTTGAGTTGAACTGTCAGCCAAGCTGGTTAAATTCCCTGGAATGGTTTACGTCACTACTGACACGCCAAAGGCGTGTGTGGCCCGTGACAGCAGCTAGATGCTATTGTCTGTGTTATCAATGGGGAGGTCAAGAGTCAGTGTAATTGACACTGACGAGTTACTGAGTAACTTCAGACACGGCGATCTATGTTATGAGCAAGGGCATGTGCCACTTGATGTGGAAAGGCAACGTTATTTTTGGAAAACTTGTAATGTATTTGAAATCATGTTTATTGTAGTTCGATAGATACTGTCGGTTAGGTGGGACCACGTTAAAGGCGATTTAAATGGAAAGAAGAGCCTTTCATCTAACGTGCCCGTTCTGCTGAGGTGAGGATCAGAAGGAAAAAGACTGCGTCTATAAAAATTATATGTGGCAATATTTGCATAATTTCACATTCTGAAATACAGAGACACAATTCAAGTATCCGTTCAAAAGTGAGAGAATCAGGCGGAAAAATCAGCCCATGTGTGTTCAAATTTATGAGGCAATTTATGCATCGGTTTGAAGGGGAGTCCGTAATCGTAAAATACAATGATAAAGAATTACAAATACATTAATTAAAAGGAGTGTTTTCCAATTTGGACAAGGCATGTAAAAGGTCGGCAAGAAAGACTGGGTGACATATGTGCATTCACTGTCCATTCGAAACAAAAACTGTAGCATTTGAGTAAAATAACAAAAATATACATTAGTATTGGAAGTCCGCAGGATATCAATAAGGAGATTAAATTAAGTGGACATATTATATGTACAACAGTGATTGTGCGCCAGGTCTAATAGACTGTCCAGCCATACCAATGTTTCCGGTTACAGAGGCCACCTTGGTAAGGGAGGCTACAACAATTACATGTCGCACGGATGGTGTGCGCCAATTTGAATAATGCATATGGCCTTAAGATGTGTCTAGTCATGCCAATCAAATGCACAGCATTGGAAACTTAGTCACTGACATTATGTTCAGGAAGTTACAATTAAACATGTCTGATCAAAGTGACTATGTTGGCAAGAGAGATTTACATGAATCAGACTGAACATGAAAGTTACTGTGTGGTTAGTGATACAGAGAACAAGTACACCTAGTTAGCAGGCCCTATGGTGTGTCAGAAGAGGAAGAAATGGGCATATTGATGTGGTATTAGAGCAGGCCCATTTGTCTCGAGGTCTCCTCTTTAACCCAGTTTCAACAGTGTTAAGAAAATGAATCCATTTACACTCTTTAAGGTTAAGCGATGAGGCAATGGAGCCGCCCCTGGGATGTGTCCGTATTTTTTCCACCACCCACCATTTAAGGGTTTCAGATGTGTGGTTCATGGTATTGAAATGCTCAACTAGTGGGGCCCCTGCACCTTGCATTTTATCCTGCTCATGTGTTGAAGAACTCTCGCCTTTACCTTCTGTGAGGTCTGTCCAATGTATAGCATGTCGCAAGGACATTTAATTGCATAAATAACATTTGTGCTGTTACAATTCGTGAGCAAAGGGAGAGTGTATGTTCTGTTCTGGTGCGTGAATGACGTCCCTTCTATAGTTAATGAATAGGCCTTACAGTGTCCCCACTTATGGTGTCCGATCAGCGGCGGCAGACCTAGTTGGCTTCCTATGTCAGGTGGTTTGGACGGTTCTAGGTAAGCTTTGACCACAGCGTCCTTGACATTTCTGCCTCTTTTGAAAGCGAAGATGGGATCTTTGGTTGTACCTAGCTCTGTAGCGACTAGGTTCCAATATTTTTTCACGACCTTTTTGATCTCGCTACTTCTGGTGTTAAATGTGGTGACACAGACGATATTCTCTTGTTCAGTAGTTTTGGGTTTCACTTGGAGGAGGAGGTCCCGGGGGCAATACCAGGCTCGTTTTTTAGCTCGCTTCAGCAGACCCATTGGGTATCCTCTCTCTTTTAGATGGGTTGTTAGGGTCTCTGTTTCCTTGAAGAAGTTCACCCTACGGGTACAGTTACGTCTGATCCTAAGAAACTGTCCATATGGAAGATTATCCCTCAGGCTTCTAGGGTGGTGTGAGTCATATTTGAGAAGGGTGTTTCGTTCTTTAGGCTTCCTGTAGAGGTCAGTAAAGAGTGACCCTTCCTCTACTTTAAATGTGAGGTCCAAGAAGTTGAAGGTTTCATTACTATAGGCCATAGTAAACTGGATGTCACTGGATCTGCTGTTAAGCCAATCCCTGAAGTTATTCAGGTCTGTTTCTGAGCCAGTCCATATCATCCTCACATCATCTATATACTGCTTCCATGTTTCGATGTGGTCTATGTAAGGGTTGTTGGAATTATACAAGTATTCATCTTCATAAGCGTCCATGAAGAGATTAGCTAAGCTGGGGGCGAACCCAGCCCCCATTGCAATGCCTTTGCATTGGTAATAGTACTGGTTCCTAAAGACTAAGTAGTTCTTAGTCATAGCAATATCCAGGAGTGATATCAGGAATGTTGTCGTATCCAGTGTGGTTTTGGACGTTTTTCTAGGGTTTCACTGACAACCTCTAGTGCCTTCCCCTGTGGTATGCTGGTATAAAGGGAGGAAACGTCTAGAGTCACCATGAGTTGAGTCTTCACATCGAATGGCTGGCCTTCAAGTAACTGGATAATGTGCATGGTGGCTCGCACAAAAGATTTAGTTTCCAACACCCATGGCTGCAAGAAGTCGTCGATGTATTGGTTTAGGGGTTCAAGGAGTGAACCGCAGCCCAAAACTATTGGTCTCCCTAGTGGTTTGTCAAGGCATTTGTGCACCTTGGGTAAGGTGTAGATTGTGGGGATTCTGGGTTCCTTTTTGTTCAGAAAGTCGAATTCAGGTTGGCTCAGGAATCCTTGATTAAGTCCATCCTTTGTCAGTTCTTCAATCAGTTTCTTGATCTCTAATGTGGGGTCCCTTGGTATAGGGTGATAACTTTCCTTGACATTGAGTTGCTGTTCTATCTCATCCACATAGTTAGATGTATTTTGCACTACCACGGCTCCGGCCTTGTCCGCCGCCTTGATGACGATGGATTCATTGGTTCCCAGAGAGTGAAGGGCCAGGCGTTCTTCATTACTGATGTTGTATTTGATGTACTTACGATCCTTCAGTAAGTCCATGGTTTCCTTGAGGACAATCTGCTCATAAGCCAAAAATGTTTGGCTCATCAGGTAAGCAGCTGGAGTGAAGGTAGATGGAGGCCTAAAGGTTGTGGCAGCGGCAGTCGGTGTGTAGTCCTTGTTTTTAAAGTGATATTTGAGTCTGATCTTTCTGAAGAACCTTTGTAACTCTAACTTCACATTGAAGAAGTCCAGAGGAGAAGTCGGGACAAAAGTTAATCCTTTCGATAAAACAAATTTCTCAGCTTCTGATAGTGAGTAGCTAGAAAGATTTATGATGGGGTCAAGGGTAGCAATAGCCAAGGTGTTAGGATGTTCGATGGCACCGAGAATGTTCTGTTCAGGCATGGTAGTCACAGATTCTATCTCATTGGAGTGAAGCGTCACGGAAGATGTGCCCATTGCTGCTATGTTCTGTTCAGGCTCAATGGGCCGGGTTTCTCTCTCATCCAAGAGGGGAATCACGGGAGGCATGTCCATATCTGTCATGTCATTTTGGGGTGTCCTACTCAAGTTGGGAGGGTTCTGTACACGTCCACTGGCAATGGATGTTGGCATTGTACTAGCTGGATACTCAATATCAGTGGGTGGGGGAATCAGAGTTCTCACCATCTGTATGTTTGTCTGCGAGTTTGAATTTCGCCGTGCTATTCTGGTTGGTAGAATCTTACTCGTGAGTTGCCCCTCTGGTTGTTCCTGCCCCTGTTCCAACCGCGTGGGCGCTCCCAGTTCTGTTCTGTTCCCCCACCTCTGTTGGGGATCCGGTTGCTTTCCCCTAAAAAAGGCTGGGTGTCCTGGTATATTTGGCCTTGGTACCCCTGCCGGCTTGTGGATGGTCTGTCTGAGTCAGTGTCAGAACCACTACCTACAGAGGAATCCGAGAAAGTCGTGAACATCCTAGGACCCTGTCTGCTACGGTTTGTGTAGAAGCCCTGACTATCCTGGATAGTACTCGTCTGCAAGATAGGGATAAGTCAGTTTTTTGTCATAATTTCTCACATCCTTTGTGAGTTTGTCCAGTTTCTTGTTCAGTGTCACAGTATTAAACTCAGCTAGGGTCTTTTCTGCACGTTCTAGTGCCTCCTTTGCGTTAGTCAAGGCTGAATCCTCAATGATGTCCTTCTTAATTTCAGCTATTTCCAGTGTCAGTTTCTTGACATATTCAATTGCTGTCTCTACCCCAAGCACCATCCAGTGCCTGGAGCAATTATTTGAGATGAAACTGAAACCCTCCCTAAATTTGGGGACGTCAATAAATATAGCTGGCTCGTTCCGTACTTGCAAGCCTTTCGGGATTATATTTGCCTGTAGATATTTAGTCAGTACATGGCCATGCAGACGTGAGCGGATCAATTTCTTTTCTAGCCTCTTTATTTGCATATCATGTCGCTCCTTGCCCCCGTGGATCATTGCCAGGGCTTACCTTGGTTGATCTAATTGTAGATCCATTGACGGCTTCCACTCAACAAGGGACGCCTCGTCAAGTCATCCCAATTTTTGGGTGAGTAATAGGACGCCTCTTAGCTACTCAGCTGTCCTACTCCCATAGTTGGAACACAATTTTGAATTCTCTTCCGTTCATTTTTTAGGCTGTCAACATTCTCACCTGTCCTGAAGAAGACCCGCCATGACATTCCAATAACGCTTTGTCAGGGTCGAAACGTCGACGAATATAACTGGTTCAGCTCTATCAAATCTCTGGGTTATAAATCAACAAGCAAATTTGCTGTTTACCAGAGTTATTGCCTACCTTTGCTCTGACCGCATTCTAGTTCCCCGTGTAAATAATTGTACATAATATCACTTTGTATATATGCACTGCACCACTATCACTGAGCACTTAATGTCACCGTACCACATGTCACCTTTTTCAGTAATTCTTGTATTGACAGCCTTCTGATTACTTGTAAATATTGATTTAAGCTTTAATTGATATAAAAGAAAAGTCTTTTGCAAGCAGATACTAGTAGGTGTTTTGCTTTGATCTGTGTTCCAATGTCATTTGATATGTGTTCCAAAGTCATTTGATATGCGTTTCATGATTTTACCAAAGTAAATGTTATACTTTTCAGACTTGTTTAATAGGTATCAAGCAAGTTTGCTTGTTTTTTTCAATTACGTTTTCTTCAAAGCAATTGGGTTCTCCCCGACAGAACCATTGTAGCCTATCATATACATACCCAGGTTCTGAGGGACACAGGGTTGCCCCATTGTTGCCATATCGTAAAAGCATATGCGTTCTAAAAACATGCGTGGTAAAAAATGCATGGTAAAGGTACAACGTGGTAAAAACTTTGTTGTAACGGCTGTTTCCCGCTCTTAGCACAGGCCTATACCACTGACTGTGCCCGAAAAGAGTGAAGAAGACCAGTCCCCTGAAGTCTGACCTGCACACACTAATCCAAAATGATATTCTGCACAAATTGATGCTCACAATGTGGCCAAAGCACCTGTAACATCTTTCAATCTCCAGAACAAATTGTCTTCCACACACAGTGCCTCATGAGTGCCCCAAAATTTATCTCAGTTTTTCAGGTTCCCCCCTCCACCAAATTTCAAATACTCATGGCTTTGGTAACTCCAGGAGGAAGGTATTATTGAGGAGTATGAAGTATACCTCAGGGTACCCTCAGAAATGAGGAATTAGCTGGAGAATCTGGAATACTTCACCTAATTCCCCTAGTAAATCAAACTGTCCAGGTGAAGCACCACAGATCTGCAGATTTACCATGCATCTCATAATCCTGATGTGCAGCTCTTGATACCAGCCCCATGACAATTACAGGTCATCATTTAGTGAGGGCCATAGAATAGATTCCATAATTTCATCTCTATATTGGTGAAGTATGCGAAAAAATGGATGGTCCTTGATTGGCAATGAATAATCCATGAAAGTAATGTTTTGACTCAGACAGGGAGTGACCAGGAAAGATTGCCACCTGGAAGCTTTCCTCAAGGGATCTGCCCCACGTCCACCTTTTATCTGCAGCAAAACAAGCCAAAAAGGTGTGATCTAGTGCTGCAATGGGCTGCAACATAACCTCCTGAGAGCTATTCAGATGGAAATGGTGAGATTTATGCATCACAACTGTGAATCCAGGGGAATCCAGCTGTGAATGTAGTCTGTGCGCAGTCCCTACGAACAAACAAGATGACAGCACTAATGAAAAATGAATCCTACCGCAATACAATTCAACCACAGTGTGCCCTCAGAAAACATTGGCTCTGGACCAGTAGCACCAGATGCAGCATGCAACCACGTGATGGATTGGCAGAAGAGGCGGGCCTGGAGGGTCTGAAGAGCGCATCGCAGTGAGGCAGAGCAGGCAGGTTCGAGCTCCTGCTGAAGCCCAGTGAACTTCAAGGAGTCTTGCTCCTTCAGAGAGATCCTGCCAGCGTGGGACCAGAGGGAGCAAAGAGGCATCACACAATTGAAACTGAGCACTGCAGGGTCTCCGGGACTGTCCCCCACCCCCAATAGGTATGTCTTGGGCTTTCCTCCCCCATTGACCCATTGATGCAGTCTGTAACGAGGATGGTCCACTTGCCCCGGGCATAGGCCCGTCACAGACTGGGTAGCCAAACATTGCTGGCACTAGTTGGGACTCACTCTGGGGCATCAATGATAGATATGGAGCGAAATGAAAACACATGGCATTTTTTTTTTTTTTTGCAGATTTATATAGCGCGAACTCGACTCGGAGGTATTGGAGCGCCTTACATGAGCACCAGTTACGTTACACAAGGACACATTCATTTTTTTGGTAGGCACGGGGAGATTAAGTGATGTGGAGTCGAGCCCGAGGCTCAAACCTTGGTTTCCCAGCTCCAAAGTCAGCATTCTAGCCATGAGACCACATCCTCTTGTGAATTAAACTTGTGCTATGGAGGTGGCAAAGACCAGGGTACCAAGTATGGACCACTCCCTGCCTTGAGTCTCCCAGCAGTGTCTAGGAGGCTACTGAAAGATATTTGGCACGGTCAACTGATTCTCTGTGGTGAGAAGTCACTCACTGTATACGCTATGATGCACTCAGACCAGGAAATAGTGTGCAGAGACACGGCAAGGCTTTTCAATGCCGCCAAAAAGCACATAAAAAAAAAAAGTTACACATTTCTTTGCTCCCTCTGATATGAAATTAACCAAGGAAGACCTTCTTTCTAGCTTCCTTATTTTAAAAACAAACCCAGAGATAAAATAAAAACAAATTTATCAAAAAAAACTGAAAACTGACCTATACACCAAGATTGGGGCATTTACAACGTGGGCTAAGCCATGAGTGCCATTTCAACACAAGCGGAACAACGCTTGCCTGAACCATGCATTTGCCTTAACCACACATATGCCCTAACCATGCATATGCGTGGTTAAGGCAGTCAGCGATCTAGATGCAGAGCGGATGGGTGAGGAGAGGAAGAGGAAGGATCGAGAGAGGAAGGACCGGGAGGCGGCTTGGTAAGTGGGCCTGGGGCCGGGTTTGGGGATGGTAGTTTTTAGGGCTGGGCATCGGTTATAGGGTTCTGAGCGGGGCGAGGGCAGTTTTCAGGGCTGTGGGTCAGTCTTAGGGCTCAGGGCAGGGGGCTGGGGTTGGGGTAGTTTTTTTAACCAGGCCTGGGTTTTAGGGTTCATGGTGTGAAGTAGGGGTAGTTTTTAGGGCTGGGGCGGGGTGGATTGCAGGGCTGGGGTATCAGGTTTTAGGGCTCAGGCCGGGGGGGGCTGGGGTGTGATCTTTCCAACACATATCCCTTTACCAATCATGCATTTTCAACGAAAAACGAAAATCATTGTAAAGGCATACGTGGTAAAGGCATGCACGGTAAAGACGTAGTTGTGGTTCAGACATCGCTATTTAGGCGTGCATGATTAAGGCATGCGTTGTATCATACAACCCCTAGATTTATACACTTCACGCTGATGTGGATTCAATTTGAGCTAGGCTCCTCGAGGTTGAACCTAAAACTGAAAAACTTGACAACGAGGCGACCACCATACACCGAGGTGTTGCCTCTCTAAAACCTCAAATAGAAGCAGTTAACTTGAAGTGCGAGGACCCCGGCAACAGAGGCAAGCACAGCAAAATTTGCGCAAAGAGCAGTGTCATCTTAAGGATTTTGGGGATTCTGGGCAAGACATATTTTGGGGGCCCCTGTTTGGAACAACTTTGTGTTTTATTTTTTATTGTGTTTATTATCCTTTTTTTGCTAATTCAAGCCCTATCTTGTTTAACATAATTGAATTATGGTTAAAGGTTAAGATACCAAAAATACACAGAAGAGAGCTAGAGACAAAGTTCACTTTCAAAGGGGGCCCTAGGAATGTGGAGGCCCTGGGCAATGGCCCACTTTGCCCTTGCCTTAAAACGTCTCTGGCTAGGGGCCTGAGAGAAGAAGTGGAAAGAGTTCATTTGGAATCATTCTGGGAGAAGGCCACTCGAAATTCCCTACTGATAGGGAGCAGGGTGGGACTGAGACAGACAGGAGAAATTAAATGCCCCAGCGACATGCATGCTAACATGTACATTTATAAACTGAAGGCCATTTTGTTGGTGGCCAGACACGAACACTCAAGTACCTTCCAGGGCCATACGTGCTCCTTGTATCAGAATATCGACCTTAGTATCCACCATGACATGGTGCCAACTTTATAGGCCAGTCACAGAGAAAGTTTGAAAGGACAACACCAAATATCAAATATCATCAATTCTTTACTGAACTCAAGTCGATGGTACTACGATTTATTTGGCAGGGCCATACAGTGAGGCTGAGTCACAAATTGCTAGGCTTCCCACACCCGATGAGGCCTTAGCACTCCTAGATTTTCAATTATACTTTATAGCAGCACACCTTAGGGTTATTGCGGACTGGTCACTTAGAGTTACTGACAGGCACCGGCAGTGCTTAATTTGTAAATAAATAAGAGCCAGGGCCCTCATCAGGAGGCCACTGCAGCTTTCATCACCCATGGCCCTGCTCAGCTTTGCTAGTGACAGTACCAACACAACTTCTAACCACTAACCATCATACACCTACAAATTTGACAATTTATACTATTCCAGGCCCCGAAAGCTTAAAGAATCACTTTGGCGGCATGGAACAGTATTTTTTAAAATACATTGAATTAATTAGCAATGATAGTTGTGCTGATCTCTAAATTAGACAAACAACGCCACCATGTGGCAGACTGTCACAAGTGCCAGTGTTGACAGTTAACTGTCCTTCCCAGCAGTGGAAACCACCGTCTCAAATTAAGCACTGACACCAGACACATGTGGACAGAGCAGTGGTTGGCAGAACACTGGTATTTAATTTGGAAGCTTCGGGAGAACAGACCGGCAAACAACCCTTTATATCAGCACACCTACCTCCCCGTGCTGAGTTTTTGGAACTCTCTTTGCAAACACACGCAAGGAGCTAGTTTCTTTTCACCATATAACCCCTTAGATACCAACCCATTCCATACCCGTGCCCTACATCCGGGCCCTTCTGATAGATGGAGAATGCCTCATGATCTCGGACATGTTTAGTGGACAGGAAATATTGTATTTGACTCTTGTAAATGGCAGTTCAACATAGATGAGACGGAACGCTGTCTTTATGCTCGGTTACAGCACCCGCTCATTCACCCACAGATTAGGCTCGCGGTGACCTACGATGAGTCCTCCTCAGAGACATTTGTGAACATGGCCAGAGTAACTCGAGGGCAATCAGCTTTGTCATGGGAAGCCATGGTGAAACCTTGAGGGGATGTTTCGTGGTACTCATGACATCTGGCTGCATCGGTACTCTTCATAGATGGGAACTCTCTTTCATAAAAAGGATATGGTTTGTTTATGAACAGAAAACAGGAATTGTGTCACGAAGCTGTTATTTTTTCCAGGTTCATCGGTTTCTTCTACTTGGGTAAAAATTGAAGAATGCATGTTTTGGGAGGGATGAGATGTTTTGTCAATAAATACTTGATTCTAATAGATGGGGTCTTGCGTTTTGAAAACCTATCATTAACTTATTTCCCAGGAGAAAAAGAACATATTTTAATCATAGAGAAAAAAAAGGCTTAGTATTTCACCTTTCTCCTTTTGCTCCCGTGAACTTTAAGTCTATTGAGAGTTGAAGGTGGAATCATTCATCGCTGCTTGCATTTCCTCTACTGCGAGCATGACACCAAACTCTGCTATGACAACAACTTTTGCTCCTCATGTTGGTGTTAATTAAAGGCAAATTTGATGGTGAATCTATTTGGCAGCTGTATTTCAATTCGCTTTGTTTTAATACAAGATAGGGGTGCTATGCTTAGCTATAGTTTCAGAAATGTATGCTTATGATTTATGATCATGTATAGGTTCGTGTGATTTTTGTCAGCAGAAAACACGTTTATTATATGATTTTTGTTATTTAACAAAAATGTGATTCTATCCTCCACTCTATCTTACCCTTACCATCACCATCAGGTACTCCAGGCTTTTGCATAATAGTGCAATATTTCGTACCTTTAATTCTCCAAAATAACAGTATAAATAAGTGTACAAATACATAAATGAAGAAAGAGAGAAAGAAAGAAAGAGAGAAAGAAAGAAAGAAAGAAAGAAAGAAAGAAAGAAAGAAAGAAAGAAATAGGCTTTATGTAACAGATGTCTAATGTAGGTTAAGGAGGCCTAGATTGTTTTTTTTTCATTTTTTTTCATATTTTCTTTATTGAATTTTATAAACCAGAAGACAATACAATACATACAATTCAACCAAAAAGAAAGGAAAAAAGGGACAATAACATAATTAGTCACAGCAATTTTGAATCTACATCGAGTTGCGGTACTGGTAGGGCATTACATAATACATTAGCTGTTTGATCAGAATAACATCAGCGCACACTACAAGTCTAAGTATTCAACAATGGCTCCTGTTGTTAAGCACTCTCATTTCTGGCCTTCTAGGTAATCTTTATATAAGCCCCAGAATTTCTTAGGACGGCTTCTAGGGGGAAGCAGTTCGCTATATGATTCAGTTTGCGTGTTGCAGAACAGTATGTCTCTGGACCATTGGGTCAAGGTAGGGGGGGGGACCATGCGCCCAGTGCATTGCCACAACTCGCTTCGCTATCAGAAGTCCCATGTCTATTAGGCGCCTAATATCCTTACGGACCCGCTTGGAGTAGCCCAATAGACCCAGCTGTGGGTCCGGGCTTAGGGCTTCACCTGTAATCGCACTTAGCTGAGAGAATATTAGTATCCAAAAGTTAGCAATTGAGGGGCACAGCCATGCTAAGTGTAAAAAGCCTGCCGACTCCTCTCCACATCTTTAAGGAGGCCTAGATTGTTACCACATATTCAGGAAAACCACAAGTTATGAAAGCAAGTAGGTGTCATAATACAATGGAACTTGTATTTTACTTTTAAGAAATCATTAGCAATCATGCATGAAGATTTTGCGTGTTATTTATTTAGAATTGAATACATGGCAATATTGTTATGTTTTGTTATTAATTTAAAACAATAAAGTTTGAATTGAATTGTGTGATTCTGTTCTCCACTCTATCTTACGCTTATCATCCTCACCAGGTATTTCAGCCTCTTGCACAATAGTGCAATATTTTGTGCCTATAACTATCCAAAATAACAGTATTAATAAGTAAACAAACAAATAAATAAATGAAGAAAGAAAGGAAGGAAGAAAGAATGAAAGAAAAAAAGAAAGAAAGAAAAAGAAAGAAAGAAAGAAAGAAACAGGCTTTTTGTAACAGATGTTTAATGTAGGTCCAGGAGGCCTAGATCCATACCACATATTCAGGATAACTAGGAGTTATGAATGCAAGTTTCATTTATATGCTTTGGGCCTGATTACCAATAGGTCAGTGTTTGGGGAATAACATGCAGATGTTGATGCTTACTGCACCAAAATCTGCATGTTCCGGCAAATACGGGCCTCATCCCCTTGTTAAATTCCACCAGCTTGGACTTTCTGAAATTTAACGAGGTGCGCAAGAAACATCGGACCATTTGTTTATTTGCACAAACAAGTGTTGGTGCAGAGATTAGAATTTAGCGGGCCATTTGCAATCAAGCTCTATAAGTAGAAATTGACATTTTGGGGTACTGTAAAAATCTGGCATAGATCAGAAACTCTAGAACAACGTCAGCCATTTAATTTTGAGCAGTCTTGTCCTACCAGATGGGACAGCTTGAAAGGGTGTGTGGGTCTTTTTTTCTGTGGGTCATAAGGGTACCAGAAAATAAAGACCCACACTCTTGCCATTTCATGCTTGTCCATCTAACAGTGCCAGACTGCCCAAACGGCCGGTCCAACACTGGTACCATCCATTTACAAAATACCTTTTCGCCTTGTTGGGTGTGAAAAAACTATATAAATACAAGCACAAAGCCCTCGGAATATAATTCTTAAACAAATGTTAGGGTCCAAAATTATTCAATGGAAATGGCGGAAAATAGCTGCATTTTGTATCCTAAATTACGGCAAACGGTGCCATATTTGTAATCATTGTGAGTAATTTGTAGAATGCCAACTGAACCGATACTGAAGATTCATAGCAATGATATTCAGAAATGTTGCTTTCCTGACACCGTTGTTGTTGACTTCTGCTGAATCGCCGGGCCTGAGGTCTCTTATTACAGCAATCACTCATCTGCAGAAAGTAAACCCAGCATTTGACACATCTGTGATCCGTCACCCTTTGCTGCCTTGCAGACGCCCATCTTTCAGCGCACAATTAAGCACCTCAGGAAGGGCGCCCAGCATGCCCAGGCTTGCCGGTGCTAACACCATGTGCTATAAAGACTGGGAACCATGACGTACCAACCAAAGTAAAGACATTCCGTACCTGTACACGTCCGTTGAATCCAAAAATGATCATTGATGACAATTAGATAGCTATACTTTATTTTGTACCTACATTGGTTCTTGTTCAGCGACCAGGTGTTTCTGGACTCCAAGGCAACTTTGTTGCAGAATGTGGAGTTGTTCAGCTTGTTGTTGCTAGAACGCCTGCCTCCAAAATGCCCTTTATTATTTGTAGGCCTGGGCGAAATTTTAATTACGCCGGAGTAATCGGAGCTATTTCCGTAATTACGCATTACTCTTGCGATGAGTAATTACCTGATTACTCCAGCTTGAGTCACTAAGAGCAATTTGGGGGGGAAATCCTACTGCAGGAGCACAGGAACAACAATCCAAGAGAGAGCGAGTGGCTTCTGGCTACTGCTGTGTCTCGTACTGCATGTGTCTCGTAGCATTTAGTGCTATTTTTTTTAGCTCAAAATGCATCCTCTGTCCCATTCTGGACAGGAGGGTGCAGTTTGCACTATGAAAATAACGTAAATGCTGGATTCACGCTGCTCATGTTATTACGCATAATTACACGTATTTTTTCTGTAATTGCAAGTAATTACGATAGAGAGAATTACGCCAGTCCCTAATTATTTGGTGATCTAATGTTTCTTCTCCTCGTGCACCAAAATTATGACTTTACATTTAATGCTTGCAACTAAAACCATATTTATATAAGGCCTCTCAGAGAACCTGCTTATTGTGGTTTACATTGTTTCTCAGTCATTATTGCATGTGTCCAGTGTAGAATGTAAGATTACTTGCTTTAAAGCACAGCAAGGACGTGAGATTGCAAGGCTAGTGGCCAGATCACAAAACATTTTTCATGTCCTTATCAGTATGTATGGTAGTGCTTGATGCAAACACCTTTTGTCAATATATTGTGAAATCAACTTTGTGTAGGCTTTAATATGTGATTAGAATATTTGTGCATATTTGTTGTGTTTCATTTTGTAGAAGTGGTGATGTTTTGTATTTTGTGCTGTTGTTTTTTTGTGCTGTTTTGTTTCATTATGTTGTATCATGCAGTGCAGTCATCTCTTTTACCTCATTCGTCGTTTGTGACTTGTTATATTTTTTGATGTGTTTGCATTTTGCTTTGTGTTAGATATTGCGTTCTAAACTCACTTTTAAAGATGCCAACATATGCCCCTACATTTCCAGACAAAAGCAGCACTTTCCTTTAAAGTTCCAGTGACCAACAGCCACTTACCACGGTCTAAGTCCTGATTCCAAGTTGTGCAGATTACGGTGGGGCATTTACCATATATAGTAAATACTATTACCTTGGGGTTAGGTATTTATTAGGTATGGCAAATTTACACGAGTTTTCGACTTGGAAATGTGGCTTAACCTGCAGAATTGTCATTTAACCCACCAAATTCTGCATGTTTTGCAGCTTTCCTGGCCTTTTCCAGCAATAGATTTCGCAGATTTGATCTGCAATAATCTGTCTGGAGAAAACAGCTGAGGTGTGATAATTATCTCATAAATCCGAAATCCACTCCCTGCTCAAATTTCTGTTTGCACAGGGATCATAATTTTACCTCCAGTTTGTAATCAGCGCCCAAGATGGCAAAATACTGCTGCTCCAACTCTTCAACTATTTAAGACACATCAGCTCAAAAGCTGATGCCTTAAACTAAACTTCCAGTGATCACTTTATGTGATACGGCCCCAGAACGCAGAGGCATTACTTTTCTGCGAAGTGCATGGATGGCGTTTTTCATCATCAAAGATGGAGGGGGAACATAAGAGGGTTGGTGGCTGGGATCTCCTAGATGTCATCTTGGGAACTCCCTAACTGACTCTCCCATGAGTTAAACTTTCCTCATTTGAAGTGCTTTTAAAATCTACAAGTAACGAAGATTTCCACAGAGAAGTGCCACCAGAGGGACTTTCCATATTACAGCGCTGTACAAATCGTCATATTTACCCTATGTTTTGATGGACACATTTTCCCATTTGTTATCTGATCTCTGTAGAAATGCCATCTGTATGCAGAATGATTTCAAAGTGCAGCAATTTATTCAGTATGTAAGAAGTTCTTTGTAGAAAATCTGATGACAGGTAAAATGACCGATAACACGCGTCTCTTTACATAGAAAGGACACTGTACATCTGTACGCCAAGAAAATGAATCGAGAATGTCCCCCTGGCATTGATACATACAACTGCTGATATCTACGTCCATAGGTAAGTTGTCTCCAGCCGCGGTCCGTGCAGGTAACAGCGGTGGGGCGGTGAGGCCGCGTGAGGGGCATTTCGAGGGACGATGCTGAGGGAAAATGAACTATTTATTTAATTTTCCCTCTGCATCGTCCTTCGAGATCCACCCCCAAGCGGCCCCACCGCTGTTACCTGCACGTACCGCGGCTGGTTGTCTCCCTTCTTTGTTACCCAGCGACAGACAACTGGTTGCCTGCTACTTGCAGGATCTGGGCAAATCTTTTAAGGGAGCCAAAGTCATTAACGCATTTGAACATTTAATTCACATAGATGTGATTCTCATATAGGAAGGTGCTGCAGGAAGAGAATTTTCTGGTTGCCATGTGACTGTAAGCATTCTGGATAAAGAAGATAGGTGGTGGTGTTGGGAGAGGATGACTGTAAAGAATTTAGGAATGTGTGAAATTTGTGTAATTTGCTTTTGCGTAATTATATAAAAAATGTTGGCAAAATTATGTGGAAATATGCATAAATATGCAAAATGCAGAAGTAAAGTGGCACTGCAGGTACCCACAGCCTGTAAATTTACTGTTACTAGTGGACCTGCAGCACTCATTGTGCAACCCACTTCAGCGCCCTTCAAACATGTCTCAGGGCTGCCACTGGAGCCTTTGCATGTAGTTTTAATCTGCCATTTCGACCTAACAAGATAAACCTATTGCCAGGCCAAACCTCCCTTTTTATTATATATAAGTCACCCATAGGGTAGGCCTTTAACAGCCCAGGGGGCAGTTTGCAGTGATTTTAAAAAGTTGAACATGTAATTCTAATTTTTACTTGTTCTGGTAGTGAACAACTCTTAAATTCGTTTTTCACTACTGTGAGGCCTACCTCTCCCATAGGATAAATAACATCAGATTCCCTTCTTACATTTAGTAAGTGGTAATTTTTAATTGAGAGCAGGAAGGGATGTTGAGTTTAGTCTTTAAAGAATTGTAATGTAAAGCCCACTTTAATGATAAAGTCAGATTTTGAGTCACCATTCTGAAAATGTCACTTTTTGAAAGTTTATGTGTGAAGGGTAGGGCCCTTGTTACCCAGCTAGATTGGGCCTTTAATAATATTGTATGTAACAAATGGACCTAGCTGCGATAGTTAACACATGAATTGATTTTCAAATTTAGGGCCAGTGAATCAATTGGCTGGACCCTTGTATTTATTATCAATTTTTCTTAATTATTGTAGAATATAACATAACTTTTTACATCTCAAAAACAAGGCCACTTAATGCTTTCTCTGGATATGTGACTTTATTAACACAGAACATTTGTGAATCATTTCAGTGCTCCAGGTACATTTCATAATCAAAAAAATGTGACAAAATAAACTATTAATTAATTAACCACATTGCACGTGAAAAATCAAATTCCGTCGAATGTACATGACCTGAGAGGATAATCAAACAACCAGTCTCCTGACTGAAACCAGAAGCAACAGTCACTATTATTCTATAAAGCGTGAACCTCTTGCCAAATAATAACTCATGGGGGTTGCTAATGGGTTTCGATTTAGTGGGATGGCTGTTTTGTGCAAATGCCCACTGGAACTTTCCTATTCATGCAAAAAATAGTCCCCAATGTTTTTTTTTGCCAATCCGTTTCAAACCTCCTGCAATTAATGAGGTTCTCCTCAGGGCATTGACTGGTCTTGTTCCGTGAATAATGAAACAACAGCAATATTTGAATTTATGTTCCGATAATTTTGACCTTCCTCTCATGAATTAGTTTTTAGAATTGTAACAATTGAAATACCTTATAAGTCCCAGAGCTCAGTAATCATTCGAGTGTGCGCTTACCGGTTGTGTGGATCTGTTCTATTGTCCGTTTTCATATCTGTGGACAAAAATGGTGGATATTTCTTTTGAATCAGCACAGATTCTTTGTATATCTTACATGCGCAATGTTGAGATCTAATTTGTGATAAGAGTTTGTAGCCAATGTTCCTGCAGGGAACTATTAGGCTTTTCTGTTCTTGGGCCCTAAAATCTAATAAAGCGCGTCTGTGCTATTTTTGCGATGTGTGAAGTATCCAATTTTCATTTGTTACATTGTATCTGTCACTGCTTGCGTCCGTCAATCACTGTTTCTTAATAGAGATGAAAATAAAGCGCCACGCGCGTTGCTTTTGATTCTATCTATTGCAGCCAATCTGTATACTGAAACCCCATAACTTACTTATTTCCTTCTTGTTTGAAACACCGCTGAGCTGCGGTCTGTCAAACTCCTCCAACGGGGGAACCGTTCAGTGCCCGATTGCTGCTCGTGCAATCAGGCATAATGAATGGAACTCCGAAAGTTGGCATTTTCTTGTCCCAACCATTTGGTGTCTGCAGCCTGTTTCCCAGATCATATGACTAGGTGTAGCTGGCAGTTGGTCTTTGTATATTACACCTAGACAGCGAAATCAAGGAGCATAGGTGTTGGCAGGTTAGACTATCTCTGACTTGATGGCGGGGAGGAGCTGTCACCTACCACACTTGTACATCACAAAGGCTCTGCCTGAGTACACTCACAAAGGGGTCTGACACTAGTCTATTGGGTTCTATGACGTTAGAACGCATTCCGTTGCAACACATGCCTTTACAACGCATGCATTACAACGCAAATGCCATTACCACGCATAACATTTACCACAAATATGCCTTTACCATGCATACCTTTTCAACAAATTTCATTGAAAAAGCATGCACGTTAAGGGTATTTACTTGATAAAGGTTTTTCCTGACCCCTGCTCCAAGTCCGGTCCCTTGCGCCCCGTCCTTTAAAAAAAAAAATACCCCTTCCCTGTACCCCTGTGTCACCCCCCTGCACCAAACCCTTCTTACAAATACCCCTCCCCCACCCCTGAGCCCTAGAAGCGGACCCCTACCCCCCGCCCCCAACCCGTCTAAAAACTAACACACCCCTGCCCTGAGCTCTAAAAGGGGATTTTCTAACAAATACCCCTCCTCTGCCCTGAACCCTAAATACAGACCCAGCACAACTCCCTTCCTCCCTCCCCATGGCTAGTCTTCAAACTACCCTGCCCATGAGCCCTAGAAGTGGATCCCTACCCCCCACGCCCCGTCCCCAAGCCCGTCTAAAAACTACACCTCCCCTGCCCTGAAAATCATTAAAATCATTTCACAACATTCTTTATATTTTTATTCAAATTAATGCATTTAAACATATTAATTTAAAATCCCCCTTGCTTCTCCACAACATTACCTCTCCAGCTCTCCTGAGACGTGACGCACAACATAGAGAGGAAGTGGAAGGGTCCATTTCCTCTAATGATGCGGATACACCACCTTTACCACACACATACCTTTTCCACATATAACTTTACAACGTAATTCGTTGTAACGCATGTGTGTTTAAGTTTATGTGGGGAAGCAGCCACGTTGTAATGGCTGTTTCCCAGTCTATTGTGACCCCAGACAATCTGGGGACAGGGCAGGGAGGCAGGGAATTCCAAACTCTGTTGGGGGTGGAAACCTCCAGAACCTTCTACTCCTTCAGATTGGGAACCAGATATAAATATTGGACCCTCAGAGCCAACTCTGCAGTACATTTCTGGACCTGTGGAAGACTCAGAAGGACTTCTGTGCTGTGCCTAAGTTAAGGGCTGGACCTACATTCTGACCTCAGGGCCACCAGAGTGACTCCAAGGGCCAATTTGCAGGACTTCATATCACAGCCCGCAGCCCCTCAGAACTGCGTCTGCGTGACACATCTCTATGCAGGACATTGCATCACCATCACAACTCCTCAGAACCTTCGCTGCACAACGCATCTCCATGCACAGAGCTTGCAGTGACACCACAGCTCCCTCGGAACTACCACTGTGTGACGCATCTCCACGCAAGACCTTGCATCGCCTTTGCTGAGCGATGCTTCCACGCATCGCTCTGCAGCCAGAATTTAAGGTACTGTCGGTCAGTGGACTTAACTTCGCCCCCTGTATCTGACCTGGGCACCTCCGTGGATGGGATGAACTTGCGAGTTTGTCCTGGTCCTGTGCAACCAGATAGCCACAGTTGGCACTTTGTGCTTCTAGCCACTATTTGTACTTAAAACATTGAAATTGCATATCTGCGGTTCTCCTGATTGGCTTTTTGTTGTTTTGGTCTCAAATAATTTATTACATTTTTCTCTATTTTTCTCAATTGCGGTCGGATTTTTCTTGTGTTGTGTTTTCACTTTATTAGTGTTTGAAGTGCTGCATAAATACTTTACACATTGCCTTAAAGTTAAGCCTGACAGCTTTGTGCCAATCTACCAGAGGGTTAAGCACAGGTTAATGAATGGAAAATGCCACTCATATGCTATTAAAACGCTTTGAGGAATACTGTGACAAGAAGTCCCTGAACATTAATGGCAGCAAAACAGAGTATGGTACTGAGGCCGTGCTCCAGCTTTAAAGTGGCAGCCTTCGATTGAAGGTGTAACCTTAGAAACTGTTAAGCAGTTCGACTACCTGGGAATACAATTCTCAGAGAACCTACACTGGGGTAGTCATATGCAGAAGGCAACTTTAATCATGAGACAATGGCAGGTGCGGTTTTGAAGTTCAGGCATAAGGGCGGTGCCAGAAGTAACTGTGTCATTCTTCAAATACTTAAGCAAAGGGCAGTGGCTGCTGCACTGTATGGGGCAGAGCTCTGGGGGCTTGGGAATTTTCGATCACTTCAAGTAGCTGAGAATAATTTTCTAAGAGCTTTGCTAAGGCTAGGGCTGGGCATCCCTTTAGTGGCACTTTATGCAGAGCTTAAGCTCACCCCAATATCGGAAATTGTAGCCATTAGGCCAGTTCTTTTTGGGTTAGGCTGGTATGAAACCCTAAGGCAGCAATATATCTGAAATCTCTGGAAAAAGTTACCGCCATCGATGTCCACAGGGGGCGCATATGGTTGTCCCATGCACAGAATATTTTAAATGATCTGCAGATTGAGTCTTTGTCGGCAGTTCCCTGTAGAATCAGGCAAAATACTGCAGATTTGATCGAAGATCGGCATCACGAATAAATGCAGATAAGAAAGTACCTGGCGTTGAGGACTGGTTCAATTTTGTGTTATTATTTTAGTAATGCTTATGGTTCTCCTTGTATTGAATACCTGGATGTGTTATACCCCAAACTGAAGTGAACACTGTACATAAAATACAGGCTGGGTATCCTGCCAACTAGGGATTATTTAATTTGAACCCATAGGCTCGCTGTGACTGTAGTTTAGGAGGAATAGATAACTTAACCCATTTTACTATGCTCTGTAACAAATATCATTCTGCACGGCGGCGATGGCTCCTTCCCTTTTTTAAATTCTATGGGGTTAGATGTGTTAAATTGACAATGGTGCTGTGCATTAGACCGGATGACACGTATGTGGTCAACTGTGCAGCATAATTTTTATGGGTTGCGTTGCCCCGCTTGAGTGAGCTGTCTACTACGCTAGATATGAGTTTAACCAGATAACCGATGCATATCTATGTATATTCCATCACACACTGTGCTGCTAGCCCTAGTTCAAACTGTACGCCTCCCTAATGTTCCTCTGTACTTGCACTTTTACATGCTTGGTGAATTGGTTGATTGTTTTTTTGGGGATGGACTACAGCTCTTAAATGCTTTTATGTCACCCAGTTGATAGTAATATATATGCTTCTTAAACAGTAAGCTTTAGATTGAATTGTATTCTTTTTAATGCTGACAGCAACATAGAATGGAAATGAATAGGATGATATGGAGTAGCAGGAGCAGGGCCTGGATGCATGCCCTGGGAAGGAGCACTCAGGGGGTGGGAGTCCATGTCTCCTTAATTAGAACTCCCTGCCAGAGCAGAGAGCAGTGTGTCTTCCCAAAGCCTGCCCCCAGAGGAGATGGCAGACAAGAAGAATGAGAGGGAGTTTAAGTTGGAAATGGCCAAACTCAAAATGGAGGAAAGAAAACTGGCCATTGAGGAGAATTTGGCCTTAGAGCAACTAGCCCATGAAAGGAGCTTCAGAGAGCTAAACTTCAAAGCCAGGCAGGCAGAGTCCAGCAATAATGGTGGCAGCATACCCGCAGTGCCCTCTGGAGTCAAGGGGGTCTACATCCCAAAGGATCCGGTGCATAACTTTGCTCTGGGAGATGACATCAACAAGTGGTTTGAAGCCTATCGGGTTGCTCTGGAGAGGAATAGGGTCCCTGAGAGGATTGGGGAGCCAGTCTCTGGAGGCACATATCTAGCGAAGGGAGGGATGTGTTACTGGCCTGAGAGAAGGGGGACAGGATGAGGTAATCCCCTTGAAGGACACCCTTGTCAGAAAGTATGGCTCACCCCAGAAAAATACAGGCAGAAGTTTAGGGACAGCCAGAAGCTGCCCCGTCAGTTCTGGGTGGGATATGTAGATTCCTTTTGAAGGCACTGGATGGTTGGGTGATGGGCAGGGAAGTAAGAAATTACCATGGGCTGTACAATTTGTTGGCAACAGAGCACATGTTCAGTCTTTGTTTTGCAGATCTGCGCCAACACCTGATCGATGGCAAGTTCAGTAACCCCAGGGATCTTGCCAAGGAGGTGGACAGCAGGCTCAGCACCAGGGTCCACAAGAAGGTATCTGGGGAGGATCACCCCAAGGGTGGGAAGGGTCTCCAGCAGAGAAAAGAGGGAGGAAATAAAAATAAAAACAAGGAGTTCTCGAAGGGTCCCTAAAATAGTTCCATGGGGCAGGATTCCCAAACCCCACCTCACCAGAAGAAGAGTAAGTTCCCTGTCCATAGGTCCTCAAGGAAGTTCACCCCTAGGTGCTATGAGTCCCAACAGGTTGGGCACTTCAAGGGTGACACCAAGTGCCCCATGCAAGCGCAGCCCCCCCAGTGGTGGGCAGACACTGGAACTGGCTAGTGTAGAGCTTGGGGACGAGATTGCCCCAGTTAATATGGGTGGTAGTTCAGAGGTTACCCTAGTGTCCCTGGGTAAATAAGAGACAGTGCCAAGAGCCCATATGCCTAGCAAAACTAAGAAAAATAGGCAGTGGGTCACCATCAATGGGCAGAGGGTAGAGGCTCTGAGAGACACAGGAGCCAGGATGACAACCGTCAGGTGTCATCTGGTTTCCTCAGAGCAGGTACTCCTTAATGTAGTCCAACAGGTGGCAGTAGCTGACAATCATGAGAGTCACTGTCCAGTGGTTCTAGTTCCCTGTGAATGGTGAGGGGGAGGGGGTCTCAGGTTCTTTGAGGTTAGCTGTGAGTCCATCCATGCCTTTGTATTGACTGCTCAGTAATGTGATTTCACTGTATTACTGTTTGAAGTACTGCATAAACACTTTTGACATTGCCTCTAAATTAAGTCTGACTGCTTTGTGCCAAGCTACCAGAGGGTTAAGTGCACGTTAATTTGAGGTTTGCTTGTGATTCACCCTGACAGAGATTGTGGTTTCTGCTTGAGTAGAGTTTCACCCCCCTCAACCAGTAAACCAACTTTCAATGAAAGGCTAAACTCTAAACTCCATTCTTGGAACATGACATATGCATTTCTCTCACTATCAGCCAATGGCCAATTTGAATTGCCAGCTTCAAAATAATTTAGTTTTCCTTTAAAAGATTTAGAATCAATGTCAGACAGCAGTCAGGGGGGAATCTAACAGACAGTGGCAGCTGGGACCAAACCTTGGTGATTAGAGTCGTGTGATGTCCTGAGGTCAGCCCTCCTAAGGCTCTGCAAACATGGCCAAGTACAATCCATTCCACATTTGTCTCTCATGGTAGCAAAGACAAGAAGTAAAAGGCTTCTCAGGGAGGTCGTGTGGGGAACAAGGGCCTGGAGCTCAATAGTCGACCAAGAAGACACAATTATATATTGTTCCAGCCTAGTGTCACAACATAAGAAAATATTACAGCTCAATAGGAATCACAGTTACACGGTTGTATTCTCAGGTAAGCTCATCAGTAAGGCACTACAGCCCCTCTCCATACCCTCTTTCCATTCTAAGAGATTTCTAATGTCTACTCTCCGAAGGATGGTACAGGTGTAAGTATTAATTAGGCACAGGTATAGATCACTTCTATTAACCCTCTGGATAAATGCAAACTTACATTCAACAATTCTCTCCCTAGACATTCATTCAGGCAAAAATGTCTTACGTCCTTGCTCTAGATTCCTCTGTATGCTTTCAGGCCCTTGTACCACTTGCAAGCTAAGTCCTGCTTTACCTGCTTAATGGTCATTGCAGTTCTAGTGGTGCGGCGAGCGCCGCTCATATTTCCACTTTTTGCAGTGGCAGCTTCTCACTGTGGGGGCCTGAATAGCGAACACTCTTTGGATCAGGAATCGTTGACACAGATTTTGTGGCAGTTCCTGCGCCTCCACACAAGGTCTTTGTGAGTTTCAGCTCTCTAGACCATGTGCAGCATGGCAGTTGCAGCCTCCAGGCTGATTCATCAGCAGTAATGTGACTTCAGCAGTTGCGGTTTTCCAGGCTGATTGAGCTTCCACTTCAGCAGCAACACAGGTCCTTTTCTCAAGTATCAGCAGCAGCAGCACCACTTCTCAGATCCATGGTGACTGTTAGATGATACAATGTTGCTCATACTTGGAAAGTCTTGGCACAGTTCACACAGGAACCTCACAGAGATCCCGGTAAATCCTCTCACAGGCATGGTTCACTTCTGGCTTTGCTCTCTAGGGCCGTCAGTTTCTGTGCGTGTTCCTCATGCCAGGAACATGATGGTCTTCTCTCCCGGGATAGTTCTCCTCCTGCAGTGCAAGGCACTCTCCTTCCCTTCTTCAGTGGGCAGGCAAGCTTCTAGGCAGTATGCAGACCCGGAGATACTGCAGCAAAATGGGCAGATTTTAAATGATGTCCCCTCATCCCTGAGAGACTGGCTGTCATAAAGACATCACTCCGGGTTACAGAGTAGTTTTTTTTTTTTAAGGAATCTGCAAACTCTCTTCCTTAGTCATGAAGAACTTGGAGTTTGAATAAAGTGTAGTGGTTTGTATACAGATTTTCCAGACGGGGAATGTGGATCCACTGTCTAAGGGGCTTATTATGACTTTGGTGATGCTGGCGTGGGCTGCCATGCCAGCGCCCCGCTCCAACACCACCAAAGTCATAATTAGACTGCCCACCGGATTCGGACTGGAATCTAGGTCGAGTAGTCCTGCGGCGGCTGGTCCGCGGCAGTGCCTGTTTAAAGGCTCATAGGAGAGCCGTAACAGGCACCTCAATGGGAACGCCATTGCAGGTTCCTGCAGGGCATGGACTGTGTCTCCCTGCATGCATCCCCTGGTGCAGAGTCAAAAGGGGGCCCTGTAGGGCCCCCTTTGTTTCCTCTCAGCCACACTTTTCATGGTGATCGCACCGCCATGCAAACTGTGACGGTGAGGAAACTAGCAATATGCTTGGAAGTGCCGTAGCGCCAGCATATTACCAGCCTCCCACCGCAGCAAGACCGCTAGGGATTGCGGATCCCTGGCAGTAGCAGTGGTTCTGTGGAGGTCCAACCGCCATAGTCAGAATTTGGTGGTGGACTGCCAGTCTGGCAGTCCACGGACCACCACCACAACGACGGCGGCATTGGACCGCCGTAGTCGCAATAAGGCCCTAACACATTGTAAAATTGATGTCCACTTGTATAATTGGAAACGCCCGCAGAGAATTACATCATATATCTTATTTTATTGCAAAGCATTGAAAGTGTCATCCAACCGACACAGAACAGAAGTAGAACTTCATTCCTCATATTCTAAACAAAACAATCACTACTAAACATTAGACCGTATTTATGTATGAAATTAAAATGTGGCATCCTTCAGAACTGGTTTGGAATGATTCTCTTTTAAATATTTTTGTTGTTCATCAGACACAGCCTTTATGCATGGTGATGGCTCTCAGAGCAGGAAACAAGAGGGCTGCCTCAAGCACACTGGAGGGCACAATGGAGCGTTAGATCTCTGCACCTAGCTGTCATCAGTCTTCCTGAAGCAGTATTCAAAATAGGGCAGGGCCTGTCTAGAAACCTCCTCAGTGTCACCTGGATCTCCTATGTATAAAAATAAAGGGGCACTCACTGCCAACAAAGACCCAGTTATATCTGCCAGCTCATCAATTGGTCTCATGCACACAAGTCTATGGGTGCAGTTGACCAAGACTGTCTTCTGGGGAGAGGATGTAGCCGTACGGCTAGAGCGGTCAACGTCGAAGCTGGGGAACCGGGTTCGAGTCTCGGCAACGACGCTCAACATCCTGTGATTCTGGGCAAATCACTTAATCTCCCCGTGCCTAACAAAAATGAATGTGTCCTTGTGTAACGAAACTGGTGCCTTGTAAAGCGCTCTGATACCCGATATCTTCGGGTCTAGTTCGCGCTATATAAAACAAAACAAAAAAACAACAACAAAAAACTTTGTGGAATAACATTGGAGGGAGAGAGGTATATTGGAGAGACAAGGGCATACCATACTTAGACCAATTGTTAGCAGAGGAAGAAATCAAAACCTTTCAAACAATTCAAAGGGAATATGGATTAGATGACAAATGCCTTTGGAAAACTCAGTCATTGTGCATGACGCATTTGTAATATAGGGCCACTTTTACAACAATAATCCTCTTTTATGGCATCCCTCAAACCGCTGAGAAACTTTAGTGTGTCATGGGTGGCCTCTGTAACTTGAACATTGAATATACTTGGTTGACTGTGATTAAAAATTCCACCCAGCGACACTGGGAAAGATTGTTAGGTAGGAAGTATAAGCAAGATGGATGGGGGACTCCTTAACATGCATGATAAACACGGATCACTGACAAAATATCGAAGGTCAAAAAATCGACCTACAAAAATATCGCAACAAAAATATCGATGTCAATAATATCGAAATCCTATCTACAACATGGTAAGTACAAAAATATCGAAAAAACAATATCGATGTCAAAAATATCGTTATCAAAAATATCGTTTTTTTTTGTTAAAAATAATATGTAAAATAAACTAAATAATACTTATAATTAAAATAAACATAGTTAAAAATATTTTATAATTTTTAAAATTAATAAGTAACATATATAATTAAATAAAACATTAATTAAACATATACATATAATATATAATATATATACTTACTTTATAATCAGTTTGAATAATTATTTTAATAAATTATAAATTATTAAAAAATATTATAAATTACAAATACATCTATACACATAAAACAATAACATAAATACAAATTAAATAATTATAATAACAAATTAAAAAAATTAAATTTACTTTTAATATTTTGAAAATTAATTATATACCATATTAACTAAAATAATACAAAAAATATTAAATAGCGTAGGGAATAAAACTACTATTACAACCCCCAAAAAAACAACAGTAAGAAAAATGTTGGATAGCGTAGGGGTAAAAATTACTATTCCCACTCCAGAGAGTGCAACAGTAGGGAAAGTGTTGGATAGCGTAGGGGTAAAAATTACTATTCCAACTCCAGAGAGTGCAACAGTAGGGAAAGTGTTGGATAGCGTAGGGGTAGAAATTACTATTCCCACTGCAGGGAGTGCAACAGTAGGGAAAGCGTTGGATAGCGTGAGGGTAAAAATTACTATTCCCACTCCAGTGAGTGCAACAGTAGGGAAAGTGTTGGATAGCGTAGGGGTAAAAATTACTATTCCCACTCCAGAGAGTGCAACAGTAGGGAAAGTGTTGGATAGCGTAGGGGTAAAAATTACTATTCCCACTCCAGTGAGTGCAACAGTAGGGAAAGTGTTGGATAGTGTAGGGGTAAAAATTACTATTCCCACTCCAGAGAGTGCAACAGTAGGGAAAGTGTTGGATAGCGTAGGGGTAAAAATTACTATTCCAACTCCAGAGAGTGCAACAGTAGGGGAAGTGTTGGATAGCGTAGAAGTTACAAATAACATACTTATAAATAAATTAATTTTTTTAAATAATTAATGAATTATTAAATAACTCTAAACTATTTACCAATACCAATAAATAATTATTAAAAACATAATTACCAATAGAAAATTTATTAACAATAAATTAATAATAAATACCAATAAATAATAATTAATAAATATTAATTACTAAATAATAAATATTGAACAATAAAATATTTTTAATAACAAAAAACATATACATTATTAAAACTTAATTACCAATTAACTATTAAACAATTAATGCTTTTTTATACCAATAATAATAATAATAATTAAACATTACTTATCAATTAATAAATAATTCTTCATATATTAATTACATTTATCAATAAATAATATTTAATAATATTTAATTACCAATTAATAATAAAACAACAATAAATTAATTTTTAGAACCCAAAAATTGTAATTTAAAAAAATTACCTATTAATAATTAATATCCAATAAATTAATTATCAATACCCAAAAATAAATTTAATAATTACTTAATTAGATTTCAATTACTTCCAAAAGTATTCCCCTATAAACGCACAACACACTCCAATGATAAAATAATACACTTAACATAATGATCAATTAATCAATTAATAAAAATTAATAACTAATTAATCATAATTAATTACCAATTAATAATAATTGATTACCAATTATCAATTAATTAACAATAATATAATTATCAATACCAATTAATTAAAATAAATTATAAGTTAATTACATTTAAATTACATGATGATCAATTAATGAATTAATAAAAATGAATCACCAGTTAATAAAAATTAATTACCAATTATTAATTAATTAACAATTATATAATTATCAATAACAATTAATTAAAATAAATTATAACTTAATTACAATTAAATTACTTCCCACCCTATTCCCCTATAAACCCACAACCCGCTACAGAACTTAAACGCAAAAAATAATTAAAATTAATTTATAATTACTAAAAATTAATAATTAATTTAGTATAATTAAATTACTTCCCACCCTATTCCCCTATAAACCCACAACCCGCTACAGTACAAAAAAAAAATTAACTTACATTTTTTTATTAACATATAAAAATTGTATACATATATTTTTAAACAAGTAGAACACTTAACAAAAACACATATAACACATACATATTAAAAACATAACAAAATACATAACAATAATACAAATATCGATATTAGTAACATCGATATTAAAAAATTCGATATTACTTACCTTAGGGTCGATATTCTGTCCATCGATATTCTGTCCCTTCGATATTCTGTCCCTTCGATATTTTAAGTTCGATATTTTTGTATATCGATATATTATTTTCGATATTTTGTCTGCTCACCGATAAACACGTTCAAGAGGCCAGACAAATTTCTGTATATAAAGGTTTTACATGATTGACAATGAGGCTGGAAAGGACAGATCCTTCCACATGATAAATGTAGGTGATGCACACTAGAGGGATGCCACAATTTTCCTATAGCTTTACAATACCCGGATTGATGCCAAACCAGGGCAGAAGTTTAGCATAATATGACTTTAGCCACGGTGTTGGCAGTAGCTAAGGGGCCCATTACGATGGCGGGCGGAAGCACTACCGCCGTGCTGGCAGATGCATAAACCACCAGTTACCGCCCGCATGCCGCAGCCCACACGCCCGCCAAATTACGATGTGATAAGGCAGCCAAACACCGCCGGCAAGCCAGCGACGCCGTCCGCCATCAAAGTGCGCCCGCTCACGTAGCGGCGCAGCCCAATGGAGACACACCGCCAGACGAAATCACGTACCGCCCGGCGTACAAATTACGATGCCGCAAACAAACAGCTCCCACGGCTAAGAGACACCGCACGCGAAAGTGAGGCGGAAACCCGAACGCCGAGCACAGACACCAAGAGGCGACCCCCCGAGCATGAATCCAGCACTGCAGGCCCTCCCCATGCTATACCTGATGCACCACCAAGGAGGCAACGTACCGCGGAGACGCAGGTAGGCACACACACAACAAGGGCACGCAAACAGCGCACACAGTGCAAGTGCAGAAAAGGAGGACATGGCACCCCCCAACACCCATGCGTGGACAAGACACATCCACCACTGCACCCACAAATGTAACACAGGGCAAAGTGCAACATCTCGCAAATATCATGGGCACACCACCTGGGACCAGGAACTAACGACCCCGTCACGGCACAGCAGCACAGCGGCGATGACGCAGCCACACATGCGCACAACTCAGCGCACAACTATAACGCCATGTATGCGTCGCACACAAACAACACAGGGACACAACCAAGCACCACACACATGAGCCACACCCAGAACGCACATGACACGTGACAGGCCTGCCACAGTCATGACCCCAATGCCCAATTCACGGACAACACCCAACGTCACACAACCGACGCCCACATGTCAGTGAAGTCACGCAACATCAGGACACACCCCTGTGTGACAAACATGGCGAAGCACACAGCGGCGGCAACACCACCCAGTAGAACATGGGCCCCGTCGGGAAGAGGTACGCCAGTACCACACAGAAACACCCATACCACCCTGCACCCATGAACCAGACATACAAAACGGAACACCAAAGAGCCCGGGGACCGACAACAGGTGGACCCAAGAATGACACCCACACACAAGGCCCAACGCATAGCAGAAACACAGCCTGCCGCCCACACACGGGAGAGCAGACAGCACTGAATGACCTTCCATTCCAACTCCGTAACCACATCCCGACTAAACAAGCCGGAGAATACAGCCATTGTCCCAAAAAAGACCAACACAGGCATGCAGAGGAAACCGACCACAGGGCAGATAGCGCATATCACCTAAGAACATACCGAACGGGAAAGAAAGGAATATATAAAACTCCCCCATGCCGTTCCCATGCAAGTTATCTGGAAGGAGTCACACACCACTGACCTTGAACATTCAGAGAAGCACGTGGGATGAGGGCCCGTGTCCTCCGCACAAGCTAACAGAACACAAGTCCTGCCCCCTACGACCATCACAGATCTCACAGCAACCTCGGAGCCTGCACACTGCAGACTGCACACACAGCCGGAGCACGCCACCACATCGCCCCGCAGCAAAATGGCACCTACAACACACCTGCCCAACTACACCAAACAGGTCAAGCTGTACAAACACAACCTGATACAGCTACTGGGATGCAAACCCCTATCCCTGCTGAACGTAAGTTACCGACTGACTTACCGCATCGCATTGTTCAGCTGCGTCATACCCGTCTTCTACTGTCGGAGGTGTCCCTTCCACCATCCTGTGGAGTTGTGCCTCTCCAACCCGGCATGTCCAAGGGCGGACCTGCTACCACTATTCCACCCTCTGGACGCACACGACAGGGCCTGTTCAGCCTATGGGGGCATGGCGTATGTGGCGAACATCGGACCCACACTGCAATGGGACCACTGTACCTCCACACGACGGATCATGGATCACAGCTACATCGAATGTCACCCAGCATGCCCCATCATGCTCCTACAAGGGACAACTTACGAACAACACCGTGACAGCCACCATCCGCTACATTGGCTGGCAAACATATATACCACCAATGAAATGGAAGCCCTGCATGAAGCCATCGCATACCTGACAACCTGTCAATTCGTAGGACCCCGGCGCAATCCCCCAATTGAGCCATGATGTCTGACACTGTACCCATGCTTAGCTTCCGCACGGACTGGCCAGTAACCACCACAACAGCCATACCAAACGACCTGCAACTGATACCACACCATCAACGACACTGCCATGACATCGGATGTGTCCGGGACATGCACTCCGTTCCCCATCACATCCAGGAACTCTGCATGTATCGGGGGAGGCAGTGGCATGGGATATGTGTATCGCACCCACATGGACAGAACTGCATGTACAACTATGCCATGACATGGATCCTGCGCCCATGGACATATGCACCGCCCAGTGGACAGGAATCGCCCGGCTGGAGTATGTGAGAGCTGCACCACTTTTCCCCCTCCCCGGAAATCCCGTAACAGGACCATTGCATGGACGACAAGTGCATACAACAACAACACGACCCCAGTGACTGTGACATGTCCAGTATCCACCATATGGCAACAACAAGTGGGACGCCGTTGCATGCACGTAAGCCCATGCCCTGATGTCAACTCACACGCACGCGTGCATGAGTAACAACAGCAGCACACCTGTCACATGGAACTGAGATGGACTGTGCCCATGATGCCAAGCGGTCTGGTAGGCTAAATGTATCCCGTCTGTGTCAAAGTCCGCAGCACCGCAGCCACTTGCAAATGAACATTAGCACAGCAACAGCCAAGCAGATGTAACTCTGAAGCCCACATCCCACATGCAACAGCTAATCACATGTACCCCTACACCCTTAGCTATGTGTAATCATGCTCAGTATATCCCCCACATGCATACCGCTGCCAGTAGTGTCCACTATACTGCATCACAGAGGACATAAGTCACAATACATGGTTTGAAGAAAGAAACTGTCTCTGCTGATTCCTTTCACAAGTACGAATGTGAGATGATGAGAGTGTGTGATGTACACGGCAGTCGTGACATGACTATGTAGTCCACTGTCATTCGATGTCAACGCAAATGAGTAGCACAACTGTGGAAGACACCCATGTGTCGTGTGAAGCGGGGAGACGCTTCGCTCAGGTGGGTGGGTGTGACGGGTAGATGCGCACATGCAAAGTTGAAACACGCTGTGTCGGGAGGGGTCCGGAACTGCACATTACCGCTTCCCTGGGCAATGTCAAAGGCCACATGTCGGGGGGATGTGAACACGTGTGTGCACAGCAGCCGGGCACACGAACAATGCGGTATCAGGCGTACACGTCAGCCCACCCTCTGTGGACAAGCTGGATCCTGTTGTGCGCCCGCCAGGCCCTTGACAAGGCACACACAGCCCCTGCCGACCAGGTGTATCCCCAACATTGTCAACCTGCACAGGCAATCCAGGGCACGGGATGGCAGTGGAGCATGGTGGGGGAGAGGACTCGGCGCGCTCCTCCGGGACACATCACGCAGGCAAAACATCCTCAATGTGTAGCATGGCTCAAGTCATATGGAAGTATTGGGGGACGCACACATCACGAGCAGGAGTGACGTCACGGAAGGTGGCTCGCACCATCCCACCCATTGCCTACATCTCCACACACGTCACATGCCGTTGCAACAGAGAAGCCAGCGCGTGCGCAAGCACCTCCGAGCCCGCCCCAGTGAGGCAAAAGAGTGAATGTGTGGGTCCATCAGCCCCAGATGGACGCGGCATGGGCCGCTAGGGCAGCTACAGCCTCTGTGTGTCGCAGGTGGTGTATCCGGACTGCGGAGACTGCTATGCATTGTCTATGTTGCCCGTGTCTCGAGTCGGGGCACCACGCAGGTGGACGGCGTCCCGCCACACATCATGCCGTGAGACAGACCACTCGTTCAACTGGACCCACACATACACTCCTTGGCCTCTCCGGGGCGAGCTTGGGGCTGCATCTGCATGCGCTAGCCCCACAGTTGCAAATGCATATTGTGGGGAGCGAGGGGAGGCCATGAGGACAGGGACAAAGACGACTGTATTACTGTCAGTGAGTTCAAGGAATGACCCTGATGTGGACAGGAAAAGACGTGCCCCGTGTGTGTGCAACTAGTCGCTAATCCGATCACCCTCCCATGTCCTGCATGTAAGCCCGCACCTAGCCCCGCCCACCCACCACATTGAAATTAGCACCAGCACAAAATCATCCACATTCGAAGCACTGACTGGGGGTGACAACCATCGGACACACTTGTTGAGGCCACCCACGCGTACATGTGGGCCCTCCATGATCCATGTCACCTGCAGCCAAGTGATGACATGCGCAATGACGGAAGTGAGGAGAGCTGTCCGCCCCACACATAGATGGTGCATCAGCTCCACAGACCCAGCAGCGAGTGCAGCAGGGGTCACATGTGCAGGGGCAGCTGTGCCTGGTGTGAAGGCACATTCAAATTGACAGCACATCGACCAATGTGTAGTCTGCCCACATATACAGTCCATTATCATGCGGACATGGAAAATGAACATAGGGCAACACATCTGTGTGGGTGCACCCACTGTGACCAACACTGCGCAATCATCGACGTACTCGCCCTGTGCATGGCCCACCACACAAAGGAGGTCACATTCAGTGCCACCATCCCACACACACATCCCTATCACGAGACATGGTGTGTCCAATAGTCAGTACTGAGTTAGCGCCCATCTGGAGGGTCCTGAACAGGAGACACATGCAACCCACTAGGCAGTTGGTGCTGTCACCTACTGGCATTGTGCAGTCAATGTGCAGGCCAGGCTTGCTGGGACTGAGAGGGGCAGCATGGCCCAGCCTGACATCCACACGAGCAACAAGTGCACTGAGACCTGCATTGGCAATTGCAGACGTTGGCCTGCACCCAGCTGGCCCGGGACGCCTACCTCCATAGTGGAACACGCAGGGTGCAACCGCGAGGGTCATCGGAGTTGGCCGTAATGGCCTGGCCCATGTTGGTGACAGTCCGCTGATGCCATGTGCACCACACAGTATGATGTGCGCACTGCATCGTCAGGTGTGGCCATGATGTGCGCGTGGGTGCAGGTGCACAATGGACGGGGCCACAACATGCCGTGTGCATAGGCAGGGACGGCCAGTGGCCGGCCCCCACATGTCTGTTAGCATGTCATCATCTGCACATTGGCATGGGTGCATGGTATACACATATGCACACGCATGTCATCTCTCACTATGTACATCTGCCACTTGGCACGTGCAATGTTACGTGTCACATGTGATGTGTATTTGCAAGCACACAGCCGTGTTGGCATGGGGCTGTCAATGTGTACACCTGACAATGCTTCTGGAGGTGTGATCCGTACAGTGCTGCACATAGGGTGCAGTGGTGACATCAATGACTGTCTCATATCCCCTCGTGCCACAGGTCCCACTTGTCTTGGCCGCTCAGCCTGTGCCCATATCGTCGTTGGTGTGTGCCATACTCATCCAGCCTCGGAAGCAGTGTGATGCACAGCAGCCAGTCATGTTGCCGTGGTGTTGCCGCTTGCCGAATATGCAGTCAGTCCCCATCAGCACGCCTCACAGGTCATTGAGGCCTGGATCCCCATGTGCATGCACATAGCAATGGTTTGTGTCACTGCTCATTGCTATTGGTGGGAGACCTGTGTAAGTGTATTGTAGCTGTGCTGTCCCTGCATGACAGCTGTTCTGTGACTCATGTTCTTGCTCTGTCATATCAGTTATGTGTATGTGAAAATGCCATGTGGCGTGTTGCTTTGACATGTGTCCACTCCCATCTTTCCTAGGCGGAGACCAAACATTTACCGCCCTTACCAATTGTTGGCGGACATGGAGGATTCTGAGGTCATCCGGAAATTTCGTCTGGACCGACCAACCCTGCATCGACTATGTGCCATGTTGGAACCCCACCTCCGTCCTCGCAGGGTGTATCCGACAGCATTCACCCCCACGGCTAAGGTGATGGCTGCACTGCATTTTTCGCCACTGGGTCATTCCAGCACACAGTGGGCAGTGGAGGTGGGATGTCCCAGCCCATGTTCAGCATGGTGCTGAGGGATGTACTGGCAGCCATGATGCTGTACAGGAACAGGTACATCAGATTCCCCAGAGCACGTGAGTTGGCGGCAGTGAAGGGTGCATTCTATGCCCTTGGACGGATCCCACACGTCGTTGGTGCCATTGACTGCACCCATGTTGGCCTTGTCCCACCACAGGCCACTGAGCAGCTCTTCCGCAACCGGAAGCACACGCACTCCCTGAATGTGCAAGTGGTGTGCCTTGCGGACATGGTCATCTCCCACGTGTGTGCAAAGTTCCCAGGCTCGGCCCATGACGCGCACATCATGCGAAACAGCATATTACCACGACTGATGACCAATCTGCAACAGGACCGTGGCTGGATTGTCGGTGAGTATGTGGAGTTGTGTAGCGTGCTGGCTTAAGGATGCTGTCTACTGTCCTGTTTGAATTGCAATGGTTCTCTGTGTCCCCCACGCCCAGGTGACTCGGCTTACCCGAATGGGCCCTGGCTGCTCAGTCCATTACGAAATCCTCGGACCCCAGCAGATGACCGCTACAATGAGGCACATGGGAGGACCAGACGTGTGGTCGAGCGTACCTTTGGCCTCCTCAAGTCCAGGTTCAGATGCCTGGACCGCACCGAGGGGCGCTGGCGTACTCCCCACAGAAGGTGTGCCAGATAGTGGTGGCTTGCTGCATGCTGCACAATCTGGCCATTCGAAAGCAGATCCCCTAATTGTGGATGACGGAGATCAACCAGGGCCCCAGCCTGCACACCTGGACAGCTCCAGTGAAGAGGACAGTGGAGAGGATGAAGCTGTGAATGTGCGTCAGCAGCTCATCGCCCGCTACTTCACTTGACGGTGAGTGACCATGTACGACGGCTGATGTGGCTGTAGTTGTGCAGGTGTATGTGTGCTCTGTTACTGGGGCCTTTTGTTCACTGAGTGCTGTGTGTCAATGGTCCATGTCCAGGTTGGTATGCCACTGTCAGTGGCTGTAGCATTGTGCCCTGTTGCTCTCAGAGATGTGTGTGCATTGCTTGTAGTTGGTGACAAGTACTGTGTGATGAGTGTATGACACACTCATTGAATGTACTCTTGTTCTGTTTTTCACCCCTAGGTCCCTGCAGCCTCTCCTGTCCCATCGACATGCGACACAGCAGATGCTATTCTGCTCATGGTGGCGATTGCACATCTTGGAATAAACCCTGGACACATTAAGCCGATTGTGATCAAGGTGTATTTATTAACAGCGGTGACATGTGATTGTGTGCAAGGTGATGACAAATGTGGTGCATGCTGTGACAATGAGTTGACGGTCATGGCTGCGTGATGGTCAAGGTGTACCCATGGAGTTCTATGTCCACAGTCCAACAGACACATGCCATTCACATGGCAGTGTGGGCTAGGATCGTATTCCAAGTCAATGCAGTAGGTGGTCAAGGTGGCTGGCTGACTCACTGGCGTTTGGTGCGGGCGAAGTCCTCTCTGGACACCTGTTTCCACTTAGGACGGCCCCTTCCACGTTTGGGAGGGGGTGTTGATGTTCCGCTGGTGGTGGCTGAGGAGTGCTCACTCGCTGTGGACGCAGGGGAACGTGATGCTGCACGACCCAGCGCCACAGCAGGTGGTGGCGGAGGTGGTGTTGCTGGCCTTGCTTGTGCCCTCCCCCCCACCACCAGCTGGCCCATGAGGTCCGCGATTCGGGCCATGTGGGCGTCCATGGACCTCAACACCGCAAGGACCTCCCGCGTGTCGCTTGCCGACCTGGCCCATTCGCCTTGGGCCTCCTCATAGGCCCCAAGGACTCTGTCGATTGGCGGCAGGGCTTGGCTCCCAGGCACAGTTGGTGTTGGCCTGGCCCTGCTCCTCCTACCAGTACTGCTGCCACCGACCTGCCCATTAGCCACATTGCTCACCACGGGCCTCGCTGTGGCTCCCAGGGTGGACCCAGTCGGCCGGACCACCACTTGCGCTGGGGCTGGGGCCAGTGATGACGTGGTGGTGGTTGCGGCAGTGGGAGTGGCTGCAACGAGCGTGGGGGTGGCCGCCACAACAGTGGTAGTGGCCGCTACGACAGTGGCAGCAGGGGGCTGTGAGTGGTCATCAGCCCTGGATGATGGGTTGGTGGGTGGGAGGGTGCCTGGGGTGCGGTTGGGCCCTGCCACACCAGATGGGCCTGCTGGGTGGTCCGTGTCCGGATCGGAGGACAGATCCTCCACATCCGTGAGTCCTTGTTGGGGGCTTGCAGGCTGGCTGTGCTGGCTGCTGTCTCCATCTCCAGCATCCAGCAGTTCATCACCTGTGGGGGAATGAGATATGTTATTGTGTTGCACATGACAAAGTATGTATAGGTTGTCTGACATCCACAGTTCGTGCACAGTCGTGCACAGGTTTCCTGGAGCCGTGTGAGTGGCTGTGCTATTTGTTGTTGTGTGGGCATGCCAATGGGACTGTGTGCTGTGGACATGTGGCATGGGACGGATTGGCAATGCCGATGGGTGTGTTGCTGTGCCCCTGCTTTTTGTGGCTCTGGTGTATGCGGACTCCAGACCCATCGTGGAGGTTGGTTTGTACTATGCTCTTGGGGTTCATATGGAACGCTTAGAAACGCAGATGGCATAATGGGGGTCAGCCCCTGAAACGCATTTGAGATGAACTATGCTTTGGGGGTTCATATGGAACAGCTTAGAAACGCAGATGGCATAATGGGGGTCAGCCCCTGAAACGCATTTGAGATGAACTATGCTTTTGGGGTACATACTGTGTGCCATGGGTGCAGAACGTGACATGTGTTGTGGCAACATGACAGTGCATGGTCTGAGGTGTGTGTATGTCTGACATACCCTGCATATTTGCTGTCTGTTGTGATTTCTGGCCATGTAATTGGACGCATTGTTATGAGTGAGTGATGGTTGTGTGCCACACGACGTATTGCAGATGGTCCAATTCCTTGGTGTGCGTGCTGCCCTGTGCCATGTGCATCACTGCAGTGCTCGGGGGTGTGTGGCCCATGTTATGTGTGTAGTTGCTCACAGTGTGACGTGCGCTTCATTCACTTCTGGCACATGATTTATCATGGGCATGTTTCTTTGCGTGACTACTGTATGTGGACCAGCTGTTCGGATGACATACCTTTCATGTGACTGGGGCTGACGGATGAGATGGATGGTATGTTGTATGTGCATTGTGTGTCTGTGTGTTTGATGGGTCCAGTGGTGTTCGTGTGCATTTATGTTGTTCCACGCTGTTGCGTCTAGTGTGGTATGTCTTACATGGGCGCAGTTGTGGGATGTGTGGTTGACAGGCAGTAGGGGCTACATGGACAGGACTTCGATGGTGTTGCAGTTGTGTGTGATGGGTTGCACTGTGCCTGCCGTGTGGTTCTGTAATCAGTGTGACTTGTGCATGCAGACGTGGCTCCTTGGGTGTTGCTGTGTCTGTGATGGGTCATGTGGGGTGTGACTCTGTGGTTCATGTCCGTGTGCACATTGTTCACATGGTTGTGGCAGGGAGCTGTGCTGCGTGTTCCTCTGCTATTTGACATGTCCCATGTGTTAGTCGTAATTCAGTCCTCATGCCTCCAGTCACCCCGCCCTGTCCAGTTTCCCACCTGCAGGTTGTTTTTGAGCGTGCACTGGACTGGATGCAACATGGTTATGGGCGGGGGTGCTCCATGTTGCAGGTCTGTGGGGGTGGGGGCGGTGTTATGGGTCGTGGTGATGGCTGGACACCCACTGACACCGTTTGTCCTGGGCGGGATGTCTACCTGTCGGCTGCCGGTGTGCACTGTAGTGGCTGCTACGTGGGTGTGGGGTGTGGGCTGTGCTCCTCCTTGCTGTGCTGTGGGACTAGGGGCCTGGTGTGTGTTGTACTTCAGCTGTCCCCCTCCCACCCACTGCACTTTGTGTTGCTGCTGCTTACCTGTTACTTGTCGGTTAGTGCAGCTACGGCTGCCACATGGGTGTGGGGGTGCTCCGCCTTGCTGTGCTGTAGGACTAGGGGCCTGGTGTGTGTTGTACTTCAGCTGTCCCCCTCCCACCCACTGCCTTTGTCTTGCGGCTACTTACCTGTTACTTGTCGGTTGGTGCAGCTACGGCTGCCACATGGGTGTGGGGGTGCTCGTTGTGGCGCTTCTGGAGTACTAGGGGACCTGTTGGTAGTTACGTGGCTGGCTGGGTGTACACATGCCCCCATGGTTTTGTTAGTTGATATGTTTGGGCTGTGTGTGTGGTGGTGCCTGTTGCATGTGTGAGTGATGTGTTGTGTATTGTGTACTGGACATGGGGGTGTTTGTCCCTCGGAGCTATGGCATGGTGGTAGTGCATGTGAGTACATAGCGGTGTGCTGGTATACATTTGTTTGTACTTACCAGCCTCCACTCCCCCTGGTAATCCGGTGAGGATCTCCGGATGGATGATGACTCGCACCTTCTCCTCCCACGCTTTGAAGGTCTTGTAATGCGCTGGATTCCCTCCGCCAGTCGTGGCAGCCAGCTCTCGGTTTTTGCTCTCCTTCTTCTTGACCAGGCTTTTGATGTCGTACCACCGTTTGTTTATCTCTCCTCTGTTTCTGGGTACGGTCCCGACTGCATTGACCTGGTCTACAATTCTGTTCCACATCCTTTTTCTGGTGGCTAGTGGGGTGTGCTGGACCTGGTTGCCATAGATTTGTGTGTGCACCTTGACGATCTCGTCGACCATGACCGTCAGCTCAGTGGAAGTGAACTTGGGTATTCTGTGTGATGCCATGGTGTTTGTGGTGCTGGTGCGGTGTGTGATGTGCAGGGGGTTTGTGGTGCCGGTGTTTGGTGGTGGTGGTGGGTGTGATGTGTGCGTATCTGTGGTGTACTGCTGTCCTTGCTGTGTCACTGTGTCCTCTCCTCTCCTCTCTGCTTTGCAATGTTGCAAGGGGTTGTGGTCTGTGGAGGGGCTGTTTTTGTACTTACCTGTTTGGGTGTGTCCTGATGGTCTGTTGTTTTCAGGTGTGTTGTGGCTGGTGTTCTGGGCTTTGTGGTTTATTTGTTTGTCCAGGGGTGGTGTGTTTTCGGGATGTGTACTTTGTCTGTGTATTTGTGCGTGGGTTGCTGTGTGGACTTGTTTGCCATGTTGTGTGTGTTTGTTTGAGTCCGGGGCTGTTTCTGTGCAGGGACGTGGCCGCCATGGCTTCTGCTGTGTCCATTTTCTTCAGTGTTGTTTCCGCTGGCGGGCGGTGTATTTGTTGTTTTTCCGCACTCATGTCGGTGCGATCGTAATTTCACGTGCGGTGTCTCGACCGTGAGGGCGGGCGATTTTGTGTTGTCGTGCGTCTTTCCGTCCGTGGCGGGCGGTTTGACTCCGACTCGGGCATGGGCGGGCGGTATTTTGTGTGTTTTTGCCGCCGCTGGCGGTTTTCGGTTCGAGGCATCATAATTGCTGGGTCGGTATTCAGAAGGTGTAGCGGGCGGATTTTTGCCGCTTTCATGGGTGGCGGATTTTTTTACGCCCGGTATCGTAATGGGCCTTTTAGTTATGTATTCTGAGATATTGGAGGACAGAGCCAGACCAACGTTATTTCAATGGACGATTGAAATGTGTAGAGTAGCCTCATATGAAATAATGATTTATTCTACTGATGATCAGTTGGACAGTTTCCAACTCACGTGGAGTCCGTACCTAAACTCATACCTGGTAGACCTGGAACGCATCCCTGAGGAATGATTGCAAAGTCTTGTATTAACTTGCCCATCACCCATTCATTCCGAAGTCACATTTGTGATAGGCCCATTTGGTTATATAATCATGAATGAAGAAGGAGAGAACAATGTGGACCTTCTTGTCTGGAGGGGATTAGGGATCCTTGTTGTTGTTTTGTACAAGATAGACAGAAAAAAGTATAGAGAGCATTGGAGTTACAAAGGGGAGCAGTGACAAGAAAGAGGTTAGGTTGGGGGCCACAGGGAGATACCATGATCTAAAATCAAGAATTGAAACTTGGTATGCATGGATTTTTGGGACTTTGAGGTTTTGACCCAGGCAATACTTGTGAGAAATGTTATCAAATGCTTCAGATTATTTCAGCAGTGTGTGTCGATATTCAAGAGTGATGCTTGTTCCAATATCAATGTTCATGGGCTATGTTGCTTTGAATAAAAGTCAATAAATAATGGCTGCAAAAAACACACAATAAAAATAATCATGAGACAAAGGTTCCTGTCTGTTCTAGTGGACTTAATCCACTCCATGCAGATGAGCCCCGTTTGTCACACTGTAATTATGGTCATTCTAATCTAATTTCTTAACAGAGTAGACCAACTGTAAGATGGCTGTGGATGGCCTGAGTACTGAATTACTTTGTGGTGAAAAGGTAAATGCCTGAGTCAGTGCCACTTCCAGGTCCAAACCAATCTGAATACAACCCTCTGCAGCACCCTCATCTACAGACCCTCAGACCCTGTCCACCCTTCAGCGACTCCATCATCGACTTCATGGCACCCTATGCTCTTGCCTCAACAGACTACAACCTCCTCTGCGATGTCAACTTTTACCTGGACAACCCAATGACAAGAATGCTGTGTCCCTGCTGGAGAACCTCACCACCATCGGACTCAAACAATGGGTCACCTCCCCCACCCACTCAGCAGGACACACACTCAACCCCATCTTCTCTGCCTGTGACAACATCACCACCAGCCACACCTCCGATTTCCTTCAGACCAACCACCGCTAGGCCCACTTCTCCTTCACCAAGCCCACCGTACACCAACACACCCACCGCTACCGTCACAGAAGTTGTAACAAGATCACTGAAGAACAGCTCACCACCGCCCTCAGCGAAACCCAACCACCGACATCCGCGGATGCTAATACTTCAGCACGCAACCGCCATTGATGGATCTCCAACTGCACCGACACACTGGCTCCCCTCAAGAAAGCCCCAGGCAAGTGACACTCCAAAAAAGCCAGCTGGTTCTCTCCCGCCCCTCATGATTCCAGAAGCACCTGTCGATGGCTCGAGAAAAGATGGAGGAGCAGCAAGACCACGGAAGACCACTTAGCCTTCATAACCCCTATCACCGCACACCACCACCTCATCAGAACAACAAAGAAAGTGGCCCTACAAGAAAGGATCAACGCCAATGCACTCAATAGCAAAGAAATGTTCGCTGTGGTCAAAGAATTCGCCAAACCCAGCACAGAGACAGTAGACATCCCACCCTTCCAAGAACTCTGCAACAACCTTGGCACCTTCTTCCACTGCAATATTAAGGAGATATACAACAGCTTCAACAGCCTTGATACCCAAGACCCTCTCACCCCACCCTCAATGACTGCACCCATCAACACTGGGCCCAAGCAGACCCTGCTCAGCTGGACTCACCTCACTGCTGACGACACCCTCAAAGTCACGAAGAGCATCCCCTCCAGAGCACCCTTGGACCCCTGCCCACACAACATCTTCAACAGAGCCTGCACCTCCATCGCCCCTGAACTCTGCTGCACTATCAACTGCTCCATCAACTCCGCCACCTTCCCGGAAGACTGCAAACACGCAGCGATCAACCCCTTGCTGAAAAACCCTCTCCCTACCCATCGGACCTCAAGAACTTCAGACCCATCTCTCTGCTCCCCTTCCCAGCCAAGGTCATCGAGAAGGCCATCAATGCCTAACTTTCCGAGTTCATCGAAGTAAACCACATCCTGGACCTATCCCAATCTGGCTT